>CM076570.1:1022329580-1022829744 GCA_034641835.2 Pinus albicaulis
GTTTAGATGTTGCTTCAGTATTTTTGATTACATTTGTCATTCCATACATTAGGCTCAACTGTGTTCTTGACCACCAATTTCTTTTCATTAGTTTTCTAGGCATTTTCATTGTAAACATAAAACTTCAAAAGACCAAAAACATCATAAATCAACATAAAAGACCAAAACATTACAAAACACTACACACAACGCACTAGGAAACAAGCACCTAGGTACATATGGTACATTTCACTTCAGCAGTTTACAAATCCCGGTTGACAATTAAATGAACTCAGTTTAGGAGACTAGATTGAGGCACAACACCAATTATAAATAAAACAGAACAAAAGGTCCTTAAAATAATAGTTACCACGCTCCCCAAAAATATCACTCTTGTACTCATCCTCCAGGGTCGTTGCAAATGTAAATGGTGAACCCAAAGCAACTGACCATCCCAAAGCAACATCTGTTGCTCTCCCATCAACATCCTGGATAAACACACATAAGAAAACTCCATAACTTATTGAAATAGCAATGAGTTTGTGATTTCATTGAAAGCATAAGCAGCAAATAACTTTTAAACAAAATTGAAAATGTGAATATATATTTTCAAGGTACAAACACCTGATGCACAGCAACACTAGAGTTTATTCCTTCACCATTAATCTCCTGGCCCTGGACATACAACCGTCTCACAGATGGTCCCATGCCCTTTGGACAGACAGCTATCACACTAATGTTCTTGGGGAAGTCATCTCCACAGGACTGCAAATTCCCCAGTAAAAATCCATGAGAGAGACCAAGTATGCTGTTTGGTTTCATTGCAGAAAATATTTGCTTGTAATTGTCTGCCTGCAAGATCAGAAATCAAATTAGAGGGGGTTTGCTTTAATTGTACAAAATGCCCACCAATCAATAGCATTCACAACAATAGAAACTGTATTATTATCTCTCCAATGGAAATATTCTATATAAAATGTGCCACCGTAATATAGAGAATGTTGTGCCAACCTGTGCAGCATCAGATATCAAAAGTAACACAAGGTCACTACCACACAAAGTCTCTGTCATTTCACCAAGTGTTCCATTTTCCTCTGAAAATCCTGCTGCACGTGCTTCAGCAAAAGATTTGGAGCCTTTCCTCAAGCCAACCTGTAAACAAGTCAAACCCTACAACTGTGATCTCCGACCATACCAGAATTACATACAATGATTACAAACAAAAGATGTATTTTCAATCAAAATAATATTGTAAACCAAAAACCAATAGACCTATTATTCATGGGAATCCTACCACAATCCTAGCTATCACGAGTTCATTGCATGAAATCAGACCGGAGAAACATAACAAATCAGGGCATAGTTCAAATAATTAATGTACCTTAGAGCAGAAACTTTAAACCTGAATTTCACCTATGTTGCACCAGGATTCCGGCAAACAGGAACATGGGAGCAGGGAAACACATTAAGGGGGCATATGGAAGAAAAAATTATCCCTAATCTGTTGCAGTTGGACTGAAATCACATCCAAGGTGGTCGGAGCCTTGACTTGACCAAGTGACCTAGATGGAGAAACCGCAGTTGCTTCCATGGAGTGATGACTTTCTGTGGACTCCGAGTCCAATTTTGGGTCTTCTTTCTGCCTTCGTTCCTCCATTTCACCCTCGAGACCACCCTTTCATGCATGACCACGTTTCCTTGGCATATGCCTACCCTTCTCATGCCCTACTTCTACCAGGCTGGAGATCCAACCTCCCACTCATAATGTCATTCATAGTATTTGAATTCAATTGCACAAACCAATTCCCCTCTTGTAGTGAATCCAAACTCTCCACACCTTTCTACTAAAAAAACGGTGAATATTAGTTTGAAATCAGCTACAGGATCTACTCGTGCCAAGAAAAATGGAAGTGAAACTAGGGTTTCAAACTTTCAGGAGAATGCAAGGCATATGAGCAATGTGGTAACTTGCAAGCTGAAGGTACCCTTTCTGCTAAAAATCTGGTGAATATTAATTCGGAATCAACGAGAAGATCTACTCGTGCCAATAAAAATGTAGATGAAACCAGGATTTCAGAACTTGCAGGAGAATGTAAGGTAGATGAACAAAGTGGTAACTTGCAAGCTGTAGGTAGTCAGCTGACCAGTAAATCTTCCAAGAGAAAGCTGGAAAGTAAGGATCGGTCCAATTATGATACCTCCAGCCGCCAACACCTTCTGTCTCGTAAGTGAATACCACCATCCCAAAGACCAAGTCCCCTCTCCTTCCAACGATGTAGAGGAATCTCCACCAACGAATGCAACAGACCCTTGCTGAACCCTCTCCAACACCGCTGCCCGGTCTCCTACAGTTACGTAAATCGTAAATCTGAGGCGGCAGGCCGCAGGCGTACGCAACCCTAGCATCATCAAAGGGCGAATGCAGATCCAAAACCCTGCAAGTTAGTAAATCAGGGGCGAATACAACCCCATAAAATCACAGAGCGGTGAATCGAAGGCGAATGCAATATTTCAGGTTTATCCGCTCTTATTTTTCTTGGCTAAACCATAATAATTATTTATTTTTAAAATAATTTTGGGGCTATTTATAAAAAACTATACAAAATAGGTTCTATATAAAAAATTCGCCCCTCTAAAATCTAAAACCCCTTAAATTTCGCCTTTGGGCTAAAATTCGCCCTTAAAATTATCACGATTGAGGAGAATTGGAAACACCTTTCTTTTTTTCCACTCAAGTGCCCTTTAATATAAAAAATTATTTCAAAAATATCGTTCTTGTCTTGTCTATTGGATGCATGGAGAAAAACTTCATTTTTACTGCTTAATGTCTTTTTATGCATAGATATGGATTTGTGCAGCTTTGTCTTGATCAACTAGCTATGAGATTTGAATATATTGGCGGCCATATTTGATGTTAGGGCTATTTTTTATGCGTAGCTAAAGTGGTGTTTTCGTACACTTCGAAAAGATTCATACTAACGAGTGCAGGTAATAAGTTATGTTTGAAAAGAATCATTTTGGCAATGAGTAGACTTTTATCATTTTTTCGGGCTCTTTAAAAAATATGAAAAAGTGAAACCCCCTGGAGTCCTCTTTTACACCCTTTTCTGACTCTAACCATGAAACAATCGTTAAGCACTTGACTATTCAAACTCATTAAAGTAAATGAACAATCATCTATTGAGTATGAGTTTACCCCTTTTCCGGATTGAACTAGACTATTTACGAAAAAGGTATACGTTGACTAAGCATGGTAAAAAATAGTTCTCTCCGACATTATTTTATCCTTTTTTGGGTTTGAGAGACTCAAGTTACGAAAAATAACACTACAGAGTTTACTTATGTTTTTCTTCTAACTCCCTGAAACTCAAAAACACTAAATTAATCCTATGCCGGACTCGTTAAAGCTAAATAGTGTAGGACCTGTCGATTACAACATGACCAAACCACTCCTTCTTAGGGTTCGTTAAAAATACTTAGATGGACTCGTTTGAAGGATGATCTTACACGAAAAGAAAATTTTATCCTCCTTAATCTTGAAAAATATAAATATGTACTTTCTAGTAATGGTGGGGGGGAAAGTGAGAAAAATAATCCATTTTTATTCTTGTTTTAAAAAGCAGCATGTCGCTCTTGAACATGACACATTGTCGCACTCGTGTCTAGGTTGGGTAATCCTTTTGTCTTACATTTAATCAAACCTCATTGAGATTCTTTAGTCGGTTGGGTATTATCTTTAAGTCAAATGTTACCAAACCATTTACAGTGTCGTTATGTGTTCAAGATAAAGTTCAATTTCAAAATCACCATTCATTACAAATTTTGTCTCCATTCACGTTTACCATCCCTGAGTTAATCCTTGAAAAAAATTTCTTCAAAACTTGGCCTAATGGTTTCATATCGTAGGCTTTTATCTAACGAATTAATTTCTATCAACATCAGCTCATTATCTAAAAATTTGATTTAGAATCCTATCAATACCTTGGAATCTTCATGCCCTAATGGCAGGTTCGTCACCTTCGATGACACATTCTCATCATTGACCTTCGATCGAATGATTCTATGAGTCTTCGACTGCAAATCAGTCATTCACACTTCATAGATTGTGTTGAAGTACTTTGAGATCCATTTTCATTACTGATGGTTTCTCTCACACTTGTTAACAGTTTTCACCATTGACCGATAATCAAGTGGTTTCTACCATGTTTGACTTCGACACAATCAATCTCATGGATAGATTTGTACTAGTTCGAGAAGCATAAATCAAGACCTTGGATCTAGTTTAAACCATCCAGGCCGCATTGAGTTATGTATTCATGATACAATAGACTTCTTTATAACAGATGGTTGGGCCCATACTTTGTCTACTTTTGATGTAATGCTAAAGTCATATCTGTACCAAAATATTTAGTTAGTTTTGATCTGAGTATGGGAATTCCTACCTCAGTGATGATATATATTTGCATTGAATGTTTCTTACAGGTTTTTGAATGACGTCTCCAATCCAATACTTGGAATGATAAAGTGATTCAATCTCTCAAAAAACTTTCTTAGACTTTTCACTTTAGGGGGAAATTTGTTACACGTCATTTTGTCATCATGAAATTTAACTATCATTGTGGTTCTATCACCATCCATATCATGTTCCCTTAGAGGTAAAAAATATTCATGTTCCTGAACCAATCTTGGAAAATGGAGAAAATCTCTTTAAAACCTTTAAAATATTAACTACACGCTTTTTGTGACCATTCCTGTGCATGCGCTGATAGTTCTTCTATTAGTTTTTGCGATCACCACTCTGTTCGCCACTAAAAACTGCGCATCCCCATAAAAATGAAGTAAACACAAAAAGGTAACTTCTAGAAGCCTAGTTGGTCGAATATTCTCCCAACTCGAAGCCTCTAGATTCATGCCAGTTTGAGCTATATCCCTCTAGTCATGGATCTATCCCTTGGCTAAAGGAACCCTAATCCCTTCATTGGAGGATCTCATCCCTTTCTTCATTGATCTAAAACCTCCTCAATCTCTCTATAAATTGAGCTGAAGTTTCAGGTTGAAGGGTAGATACTTGTATGTGTTTAAGCCAGAGAGAGTTCATAGATTATGAATAAGAAATGTTTTGGTTGTACATTGAAGATCACACCTTTGTGCACAAGACTTCATGCTGGTCATTATGGAGAGGAAGGCTTGTCAAACCGAGGAGAACGATTGCATAGACACACGGGAGAAATTTGTACAACATCAAGGCTCAGGTTGTAAGATTACTCATTTTGATTTCTGATAATACATATGGATATCTTTTTCTCATTGTCTCGTTTCTGATTTCATTGAAGTGATTTTAATACTTAGACTCCTTGATCACTAAGTTGAACTAGTATTTATGATTATTATATATTGCACGTGCTTTGATCCTTTTCATTATTTTTGATTGCAGGTTCTTCTAAGCATTGAAGGATTTCTTTGGAGTGAAAGGAAAAAGGCTACATCAAACATATTGATCGAAAGGTAGGAGCATAACCTCGTCATTTCTAAGTCATAATAAGCTAAAATGAAAATAGTTTATAGAAAGAGGCATTTGAATGATCTTTTTTTTCTAGTTACCTGTTGGGGTACTAGGGAGATCGCTCTTTTACACAAGAGGGATTAATCCACAAAACAAGGTATAAAAAAATTTAATGAAGAAAATGATACCTACAATATCTAGTGAAAGTAGTGTTTTTTAAAATTAGGAGGTTCTATTGGGTTTGTATTGATATGGGGTTAAATAATGTGATTTTACAGGTATTTTCCAATATGTGGTCAAATTAGGGACAGTGTTTAGTATGTCATGAACGTACGTGATATGTCCTAGGTTGATTGAGTGAAGCCCTGGTGAAATAAACATGGTAAAAGAAAAAATGAACACAAATCCCACAAAGGAAATCTTTAAGATAATATTACGAGTGGAAGAATGTAACTAAAGATGAAAAAAATGTTACAGGTGGAGCATTATAGCAAATATGACACTTACCAAACAAAGGAAATGTATTAAAAAAATGTTGCTAGTCATCTCAACATATAATGCACCTCTATAGAGTGTAAGAATGAATAAACCCAAAACATTGGGGTAGCTTCATAATTTTAGTGCCAATATTCAAGTGGATCATGAAAATGAGTGTTGCTCTAGTGAGAATACAAGAACTATCAATTTAATTCATGTACTTAGGACATCAAAACTCTTGTGTCGATGATGTATTCTTTGCAGTTTTGTAGTTTTATTTTTTTATTTTTCATATGATATGTTTTTATAGATTTTGTTAAAAAAAATTGAAGTTAGTGAGAGGTTTAATTGAATTTGATTTTAGCATGACAAAAAATTTTAAATGGTAATTTTGTAATAAATTTATTCATATAAATTAATATATTTACTTTAAAAATATTTGAGTCAAATATTTATTTTATGGAGTTATCCAATTACCTAACAATATTATTAACAATTGTTTAAACTAATCTCTAAATTTCTCTCTCTCTCTCTCTCTCTCTCTCTCTCTCTCTCTCTATATATATATATATATATATATATATATATATATATATATATTAAAGATAATAAGGTAGGGTTTTTAATTTGTTTTGAGGATTTGAAAGAATTCTATACCTTTAAAAGTCCTTTGAACAAGTATATACCTTATCGAAATCAACTTCAGTGCTTTGAAGCAACCTTGAACACTTTATGGAAAATTGTTTTTTTTGGAAATTTTGCGATTGGAGTGTTTGGCATCAACCGCTAGTTATATTATTTGAATAAAATTGTGACCAAGGGCCAATGAGATATAGGCTAAAAGGAGCATAGGCCTTTTGAGAGAAATGTCTCAAATATTTTCAAATTTGAATAATCTGGTAGTGGGGGCTTCCACACCAAGTGCTACTAGAGAAAGTCAGATGTTTTTCATATCCGAATATCTAGATATTCAAACATCCAAAAAAAATTATAACAAGAATTTATGAAAACACTTGGTTGTTCGATGGTGGAAGAATTTATGAAAACACTTGGTTGTTCGATGGTGGAAGATAGAGTAGAGGAATCTTGACATCTAGAATTTGTTATGTTCCACATATCAAAAAACAAAATATATTAAACATTGAAATCTAGGAATTCATAATCTATCAACGGTAGACTTCCAAAATTTCGTGTTAGAAGGATCCATAGAAAGTGACATGCTTCAATTATTTAGATATCCAAGCATACATAATTTTCTATTAACAGACTTGCTAAAATAACCTAGATTTTGGATGCTCAATGGAAGAACTCGCAACAAAGGAACTTGAATGGAGGAACCTTGACATCAATGTTACTTGAGATATGTAAATCTGGAAAAAGGTTGTATTGCCAACATTTTAGAAATAATGGAATTTGAATGCTAGTGAAGCAGACTGGGTGAAAGTTATGTGGAGCCGAGAAGACAATACAACAGAATAAGAAAATAGTGCATAAAATAGCGCCAGAATTTAGTGTTTTTTAGTTCACAAATTTGACACTTTTCCAGGAAAAAAAATGGGCACGACCATGTATGTTTATCCTTGCAAAATATATTGTGTTATAAATTGCTCCAAAAATAACATCATACATTGCTCCTCGACTAGCGCCGGAAAAATAGTGCCATAAATAGTTCTTGAAATAGCACCAAAAAATATTACCTGAAGTTGCACCAAACGTTTCACCCGAAATAACGTCGTAAGTAGCACTAGGAATAACAATGTAGAGTAGCGCGGAAATTTGCACCAAAAATAATGTCGTAAGTATTACTAGGAATAACGTTGTAAATAACACCATTTTACCATCGAAAATAGTGCCAAGATTTGCTTTCAATTTGGCTGCTAGTTTCGCTTCCATTCTAATGTCGAATTTTTATTCTTGTTTTGCTTCCAGTTTTGCTTCTAGTGTGGCTTTTAATTTTTCTTTCAGTTTTTCTTCTAGTGTGGCTTCCAATTCTTCCAGTTTTACTTCTAGTGTTTCTTCAAAATTGTTTCTAGTGTGGCTTCCAATTTTCTTCTAGTTTTTTTTCCAATTTTTCTTCCAGTTTTTCTTCTAGTGTGGCTTCCAATTTTGTGTCCAGTTTTTCTTCTACTATGGCTTCCAATTTGGCTTTCATTTTTTTTATTTTTTTTCTTCTAAGCTTCAGAAAGAGCGTCAGGATATATGCCCAATTTGGCTTCTAATTTTTCTTCTATTTTTGCTTCCTGTTTTTCTTCTATTGTGGCTTCCAATTTTTATTCGAATTTGAATTCCAGTATTGCTCCTTTTTTTTCTTCCAAAAAATGATTATTGTTTTGCATACAGTTAAATTAATATGTTTTATTTCGATTTAATTAGTTAAATATATCATGTCACTTAAATAATTTTTTCATGATTATACGTCATATGAATTCATTTGAAATATTTTATAGGATAACATTTATAAAGGATTTTTAGGGAAACAAACATCCATACAAAATAACATCATTATACTTATTAAATCTCCATCAAAATAGAATCTACAAGATCATATATATAAAATAACATGATAATTATAGTAACATGGTCATCATCTATAATTAAAACAAGTGAGTCAAATATCTATAATTTAAGTGGATTTGAAAACATCCATCATGAGAAGTAAATCAAAACCATTATATGTAATAAATATGCATCCAAATCATTAATGACTTTCAACATATAAAAATTGACAAGTAAATACTAAAAATATCATCATCATATATGTATTTGGATACTCTCTCATTACAATTCAAAAATGTATCAAATTGAATCATTGCAAGGATCCAAATACAAGATCAACTCTAGAGAGAATCCAATTGATGATGGATAAATTTTAAATTTTGGAGTTCTATCATATCAAGATAGAGAACAACACTATGGTAGACGATCAAGCCAACAAAGGCATCAAGTTGGTTTACGATGAGTTTATGGAGGAGGGTGGCATAAAAAATATATGTCGCATACCATGATTTCTCATATCTTGAGGATATAAAGATGATTAAGGGTAATTAAGGAGCATTATTTTACTGATAGGTTGCATAAATTTGGTATTCATTTCACGGTAAAAAATCTCGTCGATGATCACTCCAGCAAAATGATGGGCCATTCGTCCAAAAAAATTTTAAACGTGAGGATTAATGCTAGTAATGTGGCCAGGTGGGATGTCGTCATAAAATAATTAAGGATTATCAATGAAAGATTTGATATTTCTATGGCCAAAGAAGAATTTCTCAGTTCGACTGTATGTGTTTATGGTTTAGATCAAGAATCGATGATTTTCCAATTGTTTACAGGGTGTGCAATGAATGTGAACTCATGCCACTGTAATTTTCGAGTTAAGTATAGCTATAAGAGGATGGTTGTGTAAAATTCACACACAATGAATCTTCGTACATTCTTTCCAAGTTGAAGAGATCGTGTCCTCGTCAGAAAATTGCACTGGTGGCTCCCCAGATTAGATTCACTGGGTGATCAAGTAGGAAATCAAGGATATGATCTCCACGATATGTGGGAAAATAATTTCTAAGGCTCACTCTAATTTCACCCTAGTAACGGTGTAGTTGGAAGGTCTGAAAAAATATGTTGAAATTTTGCAAGCAGTGATGGAGGTAATCATATCCAAGATAGAAAATATTGATTGCAAGGTGGAGAACTTTGAGGTCAATGTGGCTACTCTAGGTGTATTAGTGTTAAGAGAAATATTTGACCTCAGTGACAATGGTGAACAATAAATGTGGATTGGTGAGGGAGGGGTTGTCCATCTTGTGTTTCTCGATCAACAAGAGTTGTAGCAAGAGCAGGGGCAACAAGGAGCAGTGGAACCATTCAAGTAGGAAGATTTGGGCAAGGTTTCTATGAAGGAACTCATCCAGAACAATGTGCAGGGAACTAGGTAGTTAATTTCATATTAATATGTAGATTATGTTATGAAGGTATGTAAGTATTAATGGGGTATTTTGGAGAAATTACAAGAAGAATGATGTAGTAAATCTAGAAAACACATTACGGCATACCCAAAGATATTGGTCAAGGAAATTTTGGAGGAGTTTGGAAATTTTGATGCTTTTGAATGTAATGGCACTAGTCAAATTCCAGTTTAATTAATAGAAATATACCCATTCCTTTATAGAAAAATATCATTTGAAAATGATGCATATCCAACATTTGATATAAGTCAAAATGATGCATCATTTACAAATGATATAAATAAAAATGATGAATTATGTAAGACAAAATGACACAAGTTAATATGATACATCATGTTTAAATGATTTAATTCGAAATGACAGATGTAAAAAATATAAACCTCAAAAATATGGTACAAGAGGATGTCAAAATGATACATATTATAGTAACCATGAAAATTGACATCATAAAAATATATAAAAAATGATCCATGATGCAATATATATGGTCATAATTGTCACTAGTTCCTACCAATAATTGCCTTATGATGATTATCATCATTATCAGCAACAACAACAATAGCATAAACAACAACATATTCTATATCAGAATCAGCCTCACTGTCATTTTGTATATGTGTCATCATGAGCATCATCGACCATCTCAGCATTAGACCCAACGTGATCTAGATCTATGTGATGAGGATCATTCAGATCTTTTGGAAGATTCATTTTCTATAAAAAGAAAACATTTGGAATGAAAACTTATTATTTATTTCATGAAATAATTAATTTATTTTTTATATCCCAATATTAAAACATATGAAATGAAACAATAATCATATGTGACATGATATCAATGTGCACATACGATAATAAAATTTCAAATAAGTTACAACTAAGATGTTATAACAATGGATATTGCAATAGCAGATGTTGTAACAATGGATATTGCAACAGCAGATGTTGTAACAATAAACCATTTGTTACCAAATCAAAGTGGGTATCCAAAGAGGAGTTTCTTCCACCAATCACTAGACTAGCACTTGGGGGATCAAGAAAACAAATTAAGAAGCACAAACATAGGTAACAATGGATTGAGAAGAAGATGTTTTATCAACAAATGTTTTATGAGTGGATGGTTTAATAGTAGATGTTGTAAAAATAGATTCCATAAAAAAATTTCAATTTTAAATCTGCTGAAAATTTTGTAACACCCATTACTTTTGAAAATGTTCAAACTACTATAAAATATGTTTCTATAACAACTGCTACTATTGAAACTACTGAAATAATTACCATTACAGTGGATGATGTAACAATAGATGTTGTAACAACAGATGAAGTAACAACAGATGTTGTAAAAATGAATGTTGTAACAATAGAAGGGGTTTAAATGAATTTCATCTTACTTTTCAAAGCTTGAATGTGGCTATGAAATGATCAGGTGCTCAAAATTATGCTAAAAACTAAAATTTGTCAGAATGATGTGGAACCTAAATGACCGCATAGATCTTGTCGTTCTGAATCATCTGCAATTCGTTTTGAGGAAAAATGACACAGTATGCTACCAGAAACACGTTCTGTCCACTTTGTCAAACAAGAAAATTAAAATAAAATGCAAGAAAACCAGTCAATAGTTCGTACAGCTGACTGGGCATGCCTACGTGGTAGGGTGTCTGTGCAAGTTGACTTAGTCAATAGTTTTCATCGGTGAATGGAATTCTTCCAAGTGGCACATTCTCGTTGGTTTGAATTGGAAAGTTGTGATTGGTGGTTTGGGTGGCCAATCATAGGCTGCCACGTGGCTCAACCAAGGGCCGCCAAAATTAGGTCGAGTCTGAGAGGAGCGGGCAGAGGTCAACCCTGCAACCTCCAAGTGACGAGCTGAGAGCTTTACAATTGTGCCATTACATTTGTTCCTCACTTTACATTGGTTTCCACATATTTTTACTGTCATAATGTTTCTGCAATGAGGGGAGGGGTTTGAGGTCTAGCCCTAGCCCTGGTCACCACCGAAGGCAAGACCATGGGTGGGAGGCTAGTCCCGCGACCACCCCCCCAACGGTCCTCAACCACAACAATAAATGCATAATGCCACCATGTGACCATGAAACCTTCAGTTCGTTCAGTCACGGTGTTAATTGATCCCCCACTAACCGTAACCTTAAACATATATGCCAATGCGAACATGTGTCCAAGGTTAACATTAAATGTTGACAATTAGAATAAATCATGCAACATTTTAACATATAAATTTTTTTTTAAACCATATGTGTTATGATTAATTAATCATATTTTAGGTGTTCTTGGGAAAATTAATGCCCCGACAAATTTTCCCAATTTTTGGTGGAATTTGTGCTCTGTTAGTGCTTTTGGGGGTGAAATTTTGAGGGTTTTGTAGAACGAATAGTGGAGGAAGTAGGGGAGAGCATAACTTGATCAATTTTTGACCAAATTCAAGGCAGGAAGAGGCTACCCCGACATTTTTTTGCATTCTGGAGCCGATGGAATAGGTTTTAGAGTTGTTTGAGAATTGTATACATATGTAATCGCACTTTTGAGCATAATAGAAGAGAGTTGAGCCATTGGAATCTGGACAAAGGAGGCATTGCCCAGGAGGGTTGAACTCCTTCACCATGTGTTTTTGTGTTACTATTTATGGTGATGTTCATGTCCGTTAGATGCTATTGTTCAGTGTTTTGCTTATGTTATTTTTCTCAATAAATTCACATAAAAACAAATAAAAACTCACGAAAAACTTGCAGTTTACCTCATAATCCTCAAGCACTTTGTTTATATTATGAATTGGATCTTAGCACAACAAACACTAATATTCCTATTCAAATCAAGTTGGTATCAGAGCAATAGGTTTACTTGTGCAAGGAGGATTTAATTATTTTGCAGGTACTTAAATTCGTACAAGGTTGAAGCTCAAGAGAGCAGAAGGCAAGTGTGTGGGTGCAGGTTCTCTAGTAGGAGAAAGGAGAAGGAGGGAACACTTGCCACAATCTCCACCACAAGATTGACCTCCAGTTGCAATAGAAGCTTTAGCAAGCATGTTTCATGAAGGAGGAAATTATAACATGAGAGGGGATGAGAAGGATTTTAGGAAGGCTTTCTTTGACATGACAGAGATGGTGAAGGTCCTCTATGAAGAGAGGAAAGCAAAGTTGTAGGGTGAAAGCTCAAGAAATCCAATAGGAGATGGTTCTCTAGGAGGAGGACTTAATGGAAATGGTGATAAGCCACCATCTACTCCACCATCATCCTCACCACCATCTTCACCTTCATCGTCATCCTCTTCCACTACTACAACCCTTACTCATACTCATAAACATACCTCAAAAAGAATTCGTAAACAACCCTTATTAAAAATTGTTATTAAATTTGAGCTTCCTATGTATAATGGTGAAGTTAATGTAGAGAATATTGAAAATTAGGTTTGTCAGTTGGAGGTCTACTGTAGGATTTAAAACCTTCAAGATGATAACACAAAGATTCAACTAGCTTCCTTGAGATTGGAGGGTGAAACACTAGTATGGTGGGAAGCCAAGACACAAGAAGAGATTAAAAACCATGGTAAGATCTCAATATCTTGGTTTGATTTCCTTAATGCAACTAGAGTGAAATTTTACCCTCTAGAATATATACAAAAATCCATAATGGACTGGAATAAGTTTAGACATCTAAAGGGACACAGTGTTCAAAATTATACTCAAGAATTTAGGAGAATAGCACTGGTTTTGGGTGTCGATTTATGTTCTCAAGACACCTTGTTAAAGTATATTAGGGTTTTTCACATTTATCTTAGTCATACTATTCTAATATTCAATCCCGCAAACTTATATGAGGTTTGTGTTCAAGCCACACATCTAGAAGCAAGAGGGAAACATAGTGCAGATGAGAAAAGTGATAGTCTCCTTGAGTATGAATGCTAGGTCCCTATAATACTAGTGTATCCCCTTATTTTTATTTTTAGATTAGCCCCCTTATTGTTATTTTTGTAGCCATGTAGTCCCCATATTTTTATTATTGTGCCCCATAAAAGCCCACTATTGTGATTGTTATGCCCTTACATTGTTATTCATATGTCGGCTAGGATTATATTATGACCCTTTGGACTCCTATATATAAAAAGGAAGTTTTTTCATTTGTATCATCCAATAATTGTTCATTTATGTAATGCAAGGAAGGTTTCCCCTAGAAGTGGATAATTTTTAAGTCGTTGATCTATCTTTTCTTCTATTTTGTGAGCTAGTTGCATAACATTTGGTATTAGAGCTTTGGATTTTATGGTTTCTCTTCTCCAAACAGGCCATCTTGGAATTTTTGCCATAATTTTTTTTCTACGAGGATTCAGAAGCCAAAATTTATACCACGTGGATCCGAAATATTGATCAATGTCCTATAAAAATTTCATACCTTGGTTCGAGATATTGTCGAAGATATGATCTGTGTAAGTTGGGGTTTTTGCAGGCTCCAAAATTTCATCTCAAATAGGTCACAGAGGGAAAATAGTTATAAATTTCTTTTCAGGAATCAGATTCAAATTATGTAATATGTGACCTAATTCGAACAGATTATAATTTATTTTTTAACGGTTTCAGAGTCGAAGGACAAAATAGTGACATGTGGCATGTCGTACAAATTCACTCTGTTGAACTGGTTCATAATTAGGTCATTGTGGGATATTAGGCATAACTTTGCCTTGAAGAATCCAAATCAGGTCTGACTTGTGCCATTGGAAAGAGGACTCAAAGGGCTACTATAGGAAAAAATTTCAGATCTTGAAGATCTGAAATTAAAGAGATAAATCTGGTTCAGTTTTGAACTCCTAGAAAGCAAGAAAAATGTGTGTATTTGTTTTTTAAATTTGCATAACTTTTGTTTGAAAAAGTAGTTTGAAGTGATTCCAAGGGCATATTGAAGCATAGATATAAGTAATAGATTATAAAATTCCTCCAAAAAATAATTCTACACCAATTAAGCCCTTATAAAACTCTACTATGACACATGAAGAGGAAGAATTCCAGCACGATATATCAAAATTACAGGACCAAGTGCAACAAATTCCGCTCTCAGAAAGAGCAACCAAAAATGAACTAAAATTTGACATGGATGGTTTGAAAAGCAACATGGATGGTTTAAAAGTCGAAATGTAAGCTAATATGGATGGCATGGAAGCGCAAATCGATGGTATAGACACAAAACTTGAATGTTTTAAGGAAGGTTTGACAAAATTTCTATAAGAAAAGCTTCCTAATGGTGAAAAGGTAGTAGGGGAAACTCATGATGAGAAAAAAATAATTTTTAATCATGATTTAATAGACTCTAACATTGGATCTAAAACCCACCATATTCCAAAGATAGATATGAGGAAGTTTGATGGAAAGGATCCGATAACATGGATACTACAAATGGAGCAATACTTCAACCTCCATAATGTGCAACCCACACAAAAGTTACACATTGAAACTTTATATTTAGAAAAAAATCAGTATGTATGGTATTGATGGATTTTTTCTCGTAAAACACTTGTCACTTGGTCAATTTTTACAGTGGAAATGATAACATATTATGAGGATACAAAGAGAAACACCTTCCTTAGATAATTGATAAATATAAAAAAAAAGGGTTCAATGATGGAGCAAATTGAGGACTTCCAAAAACTGGATATAAGGGTAAAATATATTCCAGAGGAACATAGGATTGATGTATTCATAGGGAATTTAAAGGATAAAATCCAACATGAGGTTCACCTTTGGGAACCTAATACATTAGCGAAGGAATTCAAGTTGGCAGGAAACATTGAAATAAAAATTATGGTAATAAGGAAGCCTACCATTCACAGCTATAAATATGGAAGTGTTGCTACTCCTAACCATCCAAAACCTACAAGGTCGACACAAAAATAGTTGGAAGAAAAAAGAGCAAAAGGATTTTGTTACAATTGTGATAGAAAATACACTAAAGGTCATAAGTGTGCTGAGAAGAAATTGTTTTACATAGATTGTGAAGAGGAGGAAGAAAAGGAAGAAGAAATTTCAAAATAAGAGGATATACACCAAGAACCAACCTTAGAGAAAGAAGATATGAATCCGACCATATCTTTTAATGCATTGGCAGGAATTAACCACTCCTCAAACTCTCAGGATAGAAGGGCATATCAAGAATAAAAATGTAAAAGTGTTGATTGATTCAGGTTAGTACCCATATTTTTATTCATTGTAAGATAGCGAAGAAATTCAATTGCTTCCTATATCCAGCACCATACTGTAAAGTGATGGTTGCAAATTGAGAAACTATAAATTTCTCTGGAAATTGCCATAATATTAAGCTAACCATGGGATCATATGTATTTAATATACCAATGCTTTCCATTCCAATGGGTGGTGTTGATGTGGTGCTAGGATTTCAATGGTTACAATCTTTGGGTTTGATAACTTTTAATTTTCAAGAACTTTGTTTGAATTTTTTTTGGGAAGGAAAGGAAGTTGAATTAAGGGGTATTATAGGGAAACCATAAAATATAATAAGCTCTAATGGCATGAAAAATATTCTAAATAAATAACAATGAGGCGTAATTGCACAATTATTATCACTGGAGTTTCAACCATCAAAATCATATATTTCTCCAGATCTCCCAAAAGTATTGGACATTCATTCCAAGGTATTTGAGGCTCCCAAATGCCTTCCACCTATCTATGATCATGATCATGCTATTCATTTGATTCCTGGAAGTGTTCCTCCAAACATCCAGCCTTACAGATATCCCTATTCCGAAAAGAACGAAACTGAACGTATGATTGCAATAATGCTAGAGCCTGGTATAATTCGACTTAGTCAAAGTTCTTTCTTTGCTCCAGTATTATTGGTGCACAAGAAGGATGGATCATGTCACATGTTTCCAGATTATAGGGAGCTCAACAAGCTCACTATTAAAGATAAATTTCCCATTCCTATCATTACTGACTTATTGGATGAATTACATGGAGCAATTTACTTCACCAAGTTGGATCTTCGTTCAGGTTATCATAAAATTAGAATGAATACTGAAGACATTCGAAAAAAAACATTTAGAACTCATGCGGTTCATTAGGTATTTTTGGTCATGCCCTTTGGCCTTACCAATGCACCTTCTACATTTGAAGGGTTGATGAATTCCATTTTCAAACCCTTCCTTAGAAAATCTGTGTTAGTATTTTTTGATGATATACTAATCTATAGCAAGTCTTGAAAAAATCATGTTCAACATGTTGACAGAGTGCTCAAACTATTGGAGGAGAAACAATTATATGAAAAATCCTCCAAATGTTTCTTTGGATTACAAGAGGTGGAATATCTGGGTCATATTGTATCTCATGAGGGTGTTAAGGTAAACCCTAAAAAAATTAAATCCATTAAGGAATGGAAAATCCCCACAACCATAAAGAATCTGAGGATTTCTCAGGTTAACATGGTATTATCATAAGTTTTTTAAGAATTATGGGAGAATAGAAGCTCCTCTAACAAAATTACTGAAGAAAGATGCATTTTCTTGGACTACAAAAACAACTAAGGCCTTTGAAGATCTTAAAAAGGCAATGTGCCAAACGTCGGTCTTAGCTACGCCAAACTTCAAAAAAACCTTTATTGTCGAATGTGATACCTGGGGAAATGGAATTGGTGCTATTTTAATGCAATAAGGAAGACCCATTTCTTTTTTAAGCTGCCCAATGAAAGGAAATTATTTACAAAAACCTATTTATGAGAAGGAAATGTTGGAAATACTACATGCACTAAAGAAATGGCGACCTTACCTAATGGGAAGACACTTCAATTTAAAAATAGATCATGATAATCTTAAATATTTTTTTGAACAAATACTATCTTTAGAAGAGCAACAAAAATGGGTCACAAAAATGTTGGGTTATGACTTTGAAATCATCTACAAAAAAGAAAGGCTAAATGTGGTTGCATATGCACTCTCAAGAAAGGATGAGGATGTGGAAACATTGTTTTGTGCCATTTCTCAATATCCAACTAGATTGGATAACCAAAGCAAGGGAGGAATAGAAGAATGATGAAGAGTGTGGACACTCATTCAAATGTTGCAACAAGATCCTAGTACATATGATACATTTAGCTGGAAAAATTATTCATTATGGTACAAATATCACTTATATATTTGTATGAATTCCCAACTAAAACAAAAATATTTTTTTGGAATTGCACACCTCTCCCTTAGGAGGACACTCAAGATTTTTAAAAACTTACCATAGGGTCAGGAAATAATTTTTTTGGGATGGCCTTAAATCTGATATTCAAAAGTTTGTGGAAGAATGTTTGGTCTGCCAACAAAATAAAGTTGAGACAATTAAGAACTTGAGTTTTCTAGAACCTTTATCCATTCCAAGTCAATGTTCGGAGGATATTTCAATGGATTTTATCATGGGTTTACCTAAGTCAAAAGGAAAGAGTGTCATCATGGTGGTATTTGATATACTTACCAAGTATGGACACTTTTTTGCATTATCTCGTCCATTTAAAGCCAATACACTTGCTACTGCATTTATGGAAACAATTCAAAAGCTACATGGAAACCCAAATATTAGTGTAAGTGACATCAATCCCATTTTCACTGGAAATTTTTAGATGGAATTATTTTCTTGTTTGGGTACTCAACTAGCTCATAGTTCATCTTATCATCCTCAATCTAATGGGAAAACTGAGATAGTGAACAAATTTTTGGAAGGATATCTTCATTGCTTTTTATCTGATAAAAAAACAAAATGGTTCAATTGGTCACCTCTAGATGAATGGTGGTATAACACTTCCTTCCATACTGCAGAAAAAATGACTCCATCACACCATCGATCACATCTTCCTTAAGAGAAAAATATAAGGTTCAAGCAATGGAAGATCACATTGAGTATCAAAAAAAAGTTCTGCAAATCTTAAAGGATAACCTCACTTTGGCGCAGAATCGAATGAAATAAGAGGCAGATCAACATCACGATGAAATTTTTTTCGGTGTAGGCAACTAGGCATTTTTATGGAGACAACCATAAAAATAAATTTCACTTAATAAAGTTAAGGAGGATAATAAATTATCACTAAATTACTATGGTCCTTACAAGGTGGTGCAAAATATTGGTACTATGGCATACAAATTGGAGCTTCTTTCATCTTCTCGAGTGCACACAATTTTCCAAATTTCCTACTTAAAGAAGGTTATAGGTGACAAGCTCCCGGTTCAAAAAATATTGCCAGAACTTGAAGAGGAAGGAAAAATCATGTTGGAACCTGAAGAAATCATAGAAACAAGAACTCGACAGTTACAAAATCGATTAATTTTAGAGTAGCTCATCAAGTGGAAAAATTTACGCACTAAATATTTGACATGCGAGGGTGAGAATTTTATACAGAGGCATCCAAAACTAATCAAGTGTTCTGGAAAACATTTTTTTGAAGGAGAGGTTCATGATATGTCCCTATAATATTAGTGTATGCCATTATTTTTATTGTTAGTGTAGCCCCCTTATTATTATTGTTGTACACTTACATTGTTATTATCATGTGGGCTAGGATTATATTATGACCCTTTGGTTCCTATATAGAAAGGAGGTTTTTCATTTTTATCATCCAAGAATTTTTCATTTATGTAATGTAAATGAGGTTTCTAAAATGGCCATGATGAAGTCATTGATGAAGAAACCTCATTAAGTAACCATAAGTAAGACCATTGTTGGAAACTCCTTCTAGAGTTGAAGCCCAACAAACATAAAACCAAAAAGAAGGAGAAAACAATTGCAATCATTGAACATGACTTAGGTTCAGATTTAGGAGATGAAACCAAGATTACAACAATGGGTTTCAAGGGTAAGAACATAGCAAGAACCAGTTCTTCAAGTTGTTCTAATGTAACTCAAGATGATGATACACGAATTTAACTCTTTCATATTAGAGTTGTTTCAAGGCATACCAAAATAGACACACTATTTGGTAGTGGTTCTCAAGCCAACTTAATTTTTGAAGACTTAGTTAAAAGGTTAAATCTAGAAATTGTTACACATCCAAGACCTTATCCTTTATGTTGGATATGCATGAATTAAAACTTGCAGGTAACAATGAAGTGTATCCTAAGTTTTTCAATCAATTCAAACTTTCTTGATGAACTTGAACTTGATGTAGTTCCACTTGAGATTTTAGGTATTGTTTTGGGAAGTCCTTATCTTTATGATAGGAGGGCAGCATTTCATCGCCATGAGAATAACCACTTGTTCAAGAGTGGAATTGAGTATCTATTTAGACTGCATAAGAATAATATGATTTTTTCTCCTATACATGCAGGATAAATGAAGAGAATAATCAATGCAAGTCAAAATTTGGCTTTGTTAATGTTCAAGCATAATGATGTTTTGAATGAGACTTTTCAAGAATATGCATCAAATGAACAAGATGATTTCATTGAAGTTGCTAAGGTTTGTAATAATATGTTTAAGGGCTATAACACATTTACCTTGGAAAAAGGTAAACAAGATGTGAAATATTTGCAGCAGTCCACATCAGTATTGAACAATGCTAGGAAAAAGATGTCGGTGCTGAATGGTGCAAAAATAAAAGAAAAACCGCCAAGGAAAGATGAAAAAGTAGGCATAGGCTCAAAAAATAGTTATTTTTGGTTTCAAAATGGTACTTGGAAATGGCGAAAAAACTTGGTCAAAAGTTGACGCAAGTACAAGATAAGACAAGCTAAAAATTTCTATGTCGACAGTGTTTGAGGTGAGAAAGTTTTCAAGTTATTCAAGTTTCCTTTGATTGACAACCAAGGTGGAAACAAGTTTGTTTCTTCAAGGACAATTTTGTGTTCTATAAATTCCGGGAAACTGCAGTAGGATGGTATCTACAACAACAAGATAGGGTTTGCAGAATCAAGGAAAAATATTATTTTTATGACACTAGAAAATTTGGCCCAATTTTCGACGGCCACTTCGTCGCTATTCCGACACATAGTCGTCGCAAGAGCAACAGTTCGAGGACGGGAAAAACGTGGTTTGCCATTATGTCGCAATTCCGACGCCTTGAAAAAGTGTCACACTACTGACACTTTTTCCGTCGCTTCCAAACAAGCGTCGCTCTTCCGACATTTCCCAAACCGTCGCTCTTTCGACGTTTGTAAACTGTCGCAATTCCGACGAAATGTGGTACGACGTTTTGAACGTCGCTCTTCCAACGTTTTTATACCGTCGCTCTTCCGACGTTTGTAAACTGTTGCAATTCCGACGAAATGTGGTCCGACGTTTTGAACGTCGCTCTTCCGACGTTTTTAAGCTGTCGCAATTCTGACGCCGTACAAAAGTGTCGCAAGACCGACACATTGCAAAAGTGTCGCAAGACCGACGCTTTCCAGAAGCATCGCAATACCGACGCATTCCAAAAGCGTCGCAATACCAACCCCAAGAATAATTGTTGCAATATCGACGGACATCACAAGACCGACAAAAATGGAAATCGTTCAGGAAGTCGAAAGACTGACGCTTACAAAGCGTCGGTATACCGACGGCAGGTTCAATTTTAAAAAAAAAATGAAACTTTAAAACAGGACAGTAAATCTCCAATATTTTTTATGAATTGTGGGCATTCCAATTGTTATGAACATAATTCGACCGTGAAATATTAATATAATAAACCACCCCGCAACGCTTCGACTATAAACAATCATATAAACATGGCTCTGTATTTCAAAAAACAGGTTTAAAATAGAAACAGGGAAACTTTTTTTTTTCTAAGTAAGGTTAATCTATTAACAGTGGGAATAAAATTACAGCATGACCGAAGTCAAAAACATTGCCCAGACTTATGGAAAATTTTGTCAAAAAATCAAAAAAGAAGACTGCCCTCATACGGGGAAACCAGTCTTGAACGTTTTTCAGGTCGTTGCATTGCCCACGCAGGGGAACCATTGTTTGATATATTTGACAATTACAGTGTTTACAGAATTAAAAAATAAAATAGTGGTCCAACACAGTAATATAAGCAAAAAAATGCCCAATTAAGTGGGCCGCGAAGCAAGAAAACCAAAGAGAAGCAGCTACTCATCCGGTGGTTCTTCGACAATTCGGCAACATCCTTCGGCAAACATGTCACTGTCCATGGTGAGAGCAGCTTCAGACACGAAAGGTCCAGGA
Organism: Pinus albicaulis; assembly: GCA_034641835.2. Taxonomy (NCBI): domain Eukaryota; kingdom Viridiplantae; phylum Streptophyta; class Pinopsida; order Pinales; family Pinaceae; genus Pinus; species Pinus albicaulis. The sequence goes on from CM076570.1 coordinate 1,022,351,654, forward strand.
TCTCCAGGCGCTATCTCCACATCACGAGCCCTACGAACCTGAGCATCTGGTTCCTACACATTCACGCCACCGCTCCCTTGCTGAAGGCCCGAAAGCTGGGCTTTTTCTGAGCGCAGACCCGCCAGACGGGTGCATTGTTCCTCCACTTGGGCCTCTTCATGGAAAACCACGGTGATTGAAGCTGTGATTCGTGGGCGGTTCAGAGAGAAATTAAAGGAAAAAAGCGCAGTGCGCGTCGTGGGAGAAGGTGAAGTGGTGGGAAAATGAGGAGTAGGGGAGCCCATATGGTGGCCAGATCCTAGAACTCGACCCCGCCCACTTCTAGTGTTTGGATAGAGGCCTGCGTAATAATCACTAAAGGGGGAAGATGAATCGGTTGAGGCGCTGGAGGGAGCACGCAGGGGTTGGCCTCTGGTGCTACCCCTACAGCAACACATCCTTTGACGCAGGCAAGGCATGGGTGCAGTCTCAGCAGTGGGCACAAGACGAGACGGAGAAGCAGGATTCTAAGAAACCGAGGAAGACAGACACAGACCGGACTGAGAGAAATGCAGATTTGCACCAAGGTCTAAGCAGCAGTTCAGCTGGCTTCTCCTTCCCGTCACAGTGAGCAGGCAGTGTAACCCAGCAACCAGAGAGCATCTGCAATTCAAAGGTTGTGGCTCGTCTGAGAAACCATAGAGAAACGCCATTTTATCGACCCGAATGCAATGGCATCGAAGAATGTCCATCATAAATCTCTCATTGATGAGAGCCGAAGGCCGGAGCATATTGGAGCATGCGGAATCGCTAACAGGAGTGGAGGTCCGATCTTGAACAACGTTAAAACTTAATGCGATTGATTGAACAACGTTAAAACTTAATGCGATTGATATGACAAGCCAGAATTCGGACCCGAAAAAGATTAGGACGGAATTCATTTGGTTTTCACGTCAAAAAATTAGCCGACGTCAGCAGGATATTTTGGAACACGAATTTGGTTTGAATTATGATTTATCGCCGTTTGAAGTCTGGCGGGATCCACGGCTAAAGGGTTCATTTGAAGTTTTGACAAAGGTTTTGTTATATGTTTTATATAACACGCGTCGGAATAGTTCTATTGTTTGTTAAGGTCCCACACTGGTTTTGGTAATATTTTGTTTTAAATGCAATGTATATATGTTTTATATATATATTTCATATATATATTAAAACATTTATAAATTGTGGACCCCAGGAGCATTTTAATAGATTTGTTATTTGCATAGTTTTGTTATGTTTTTAATATATGTGTTGCATATAAAAGAAAAGGGTTGTGAGCCTATTTTGGAATGTAGTTGTAAAGTTTATTATTACACACAATAGCAGTGTAAGTGTTTTGAAGAGCACAACAGTGCGTAGTTTTAGAGACAGAGAAGAATTTTGAGTGCACTGCGTTTTGCAGCAGTCACATTTTGTAATCCCTCTCAGTGAGGAAGAATTTGTAATAGTTTTTTTTTGAAGGAATAGAATTTTTTCAAAGTGTTGAACTCTGTTTCCAGTGAAGAAATTTCAATATTTTCTCTATGTTAGAAGAGGAGAGTATTACTCTCTCCATTGTTATTATGGAATTTTCAAATATTCCAACACATGGCTATAAATGAAGGAGATTGCTACGCATCAACATCAACATGTTTTCAAGTAGGAGCTCCCTAATTTTGTAACAAAATTCTCTCTGGATGTCAAAATTTGCAGACACTGAAGATTACTCAGGTGATGCCTGAAATTTCCATTGAATTCCTATAAGAATCTTAGATTTGTGACATAAATCCTTTTGCTAATATATTAGCTTACTCCTTTTAAGTTTGTCTCATTCAACTAATAAAAAATGTTTCAAGGAGTATAATGAAAACTAGATTATGTGTGAAGCATAAAATAATCATTGATGCTAGACTTGGAAGTTAAGAAGTATAATAAGAAGTAGATACGCTTCTCTAAAGCATAATACCGTTTTTTCTGAAGCATAAGACAATCATTGATGCTAGACTTGGAAGTTCTAATAAGACGAGATAAAACAACCAAAAAGGCATTCCATTACTTGCATGAAATATGAGTACCACCTTTTACTAGTAAGCTGGGAGCAAGGTCTAGATTTTCACTGGCATCGATTCTTGTGAACTCAAATTTCACTAAAAACATAGTTTTTTGTATGTTTTTTGGCACATGGTTAAAAATGATAGTGCATCAAAATCTATATTGTTGGGCCGAATACATAAGTAATCAAAAATTCTCTTTACCAAGTTATTCGCTTCATCAAAATCCTGATCTTCACATGTGACACTTTTGCTAGGGATAAATATCAAGTGGGTTGTGACATTTTAAAACTTGGTTCGCGGTGAAGTGCCCAAAAGGAAAGTCTATCAAAGCATCTGTGACCTGTGTCATTTCATAGTAGTGGATGATTTGATATCATAATGGAGGTGCTCCAATTCAAGCAGTGTAGAAGATGCAGGAGCCTACAAGGTAGATCCAAACTTTGGAGAAGAGCAAGGCAGATCCTGGGAAGAACGAAGAATTTGGGAATCCAGGATCTCTTCCAGAGGCCATGATACCAAAGGTTTGTCACGTTTGTAGATATTTCTCATTTACATCCAATATATCCTTAAATGCCCACATAGATCACTGTCTATCAGGTGAGTCAAATGCTAAAAAATCTGGAACAAAGTTTTCCAAGCCTAAAGTGAAGGTGAGAAAGAAACGATCAATCCTAGATATAATTGCTGCGGCACCTGTTTGCATGCTAGAGGATTTGGATTACAGTACTAGCAAAGAGTAATCGACCGCTGATGCACATCCATTTCCTTTGGATCAGCTCAATCTCAGAGACACCACCAAGCAGAGGCAACATCAATGCAAAGATCTCAACATTTCAAAATTAATGCAAAGATCTCTCATAGTGGTAATGCATGTATTTAAAAAGAAAAAAATAACAATGCACATTCTAACCCATTCGAATAACCACTATAGCAAGGGTTTACATCTAATTAGATCCAATCCGTATATCGATGGAAAAAAAATTAATATAATTACATTTTCCGTAGCAGAGGAAACTTTGCGAAAACAGAAAAGGAATATAAAACGAGGATGTCAAGATGTTTAGATGACTCAGTACAACAATTATTTGTGCTTAGTAGACACAACACTGTATTCTTAATGCATTTTCTATAGAATACTAAACAGATTTGTCCAAAATTTGAGATGCAAACTGTAGTCTCTACTACGTTTGGAAAATTAGAGGTTTATAAAAGATAAACTGCGAACAGAATTGTACCACTATGATAAGAAGTTGTCAGAAGCATTCCTTCTGCTTCACAAACGTGGAACTACCTTAAGAATGCTTATGGTTGATATAAATATTAGAGCATGGTAGTTAAATGTAGTAGTTATGCTAAAATACTGAATAACAGCTTGAGAGTGCTTTTCAGATACTATACGAATGCACCAAATTAAGGTTGTACCATTACTAAAGATAAATGGCCAAAAATAGTCAATTTTGATATCGTGAAGTTATGTCTTTCTCGGTAGAAAATTGGGGATAGGATGGAAAATATGAGAGAACTAAGTTCCAAGGACTAAAAAAACAAGGCCAACATAGTTCTGCCTTGAATCAGAGACAAAAAAAAGCTGCCCAAAAAAGTGTTTGCCACTGTCATCACCCCGAGGAGCGCAAAGTCAGTTGATGGTGCCAACCATTTGATGAAGCAGAGAGAAGATTCATGGTGCCAATGGTTGTAGCACAGTTTGTTGACGTGAGCCATCATTGTAACAAAGCAGATTGATGGTGCCAATTGTTGTAGAAGTCCATTGAGAGTGCAACTACTGTAGTAGAGCAGTTTGAGAGCACCCATTGAAGCTCCTATATATAGCAGAGTCAACATTTTCCTATTGAACAAGTTTGTATAGTCAAATCCACAGCAAGATCAGATAGCCACGATCCTAAATGAGAACCAGAGCCAAAGCTAAGACAGATCCACGTTTAGCAGAACAAGACAGCCATAGCAAAGGATTTGACCACAGAACCAGATCATGAGAGATAGCAAGATTCTTGCTTCCACTATGGAAATGTAGAAACTGTACAAGGGCTTTGCTTCCAGCAGATTTCATTGTGACAGTAATTGCTATGGTGTTGTAAGCGCTCATTAGTATAATCTTAAAACCATTCTGGAATTCTTTTAACCTGGAGAGGGTTTTCTGTGGTTATAAATCCTCATGTTCAAATTCCATTGTGGATTGGTTGTGTTTGATATTATGTTTTTACTGTCCGCAGTTGAATTTTCGCACAGAAAATTATCAGTCTAAAGTGGAGCAATTTTGCGATGTTTCTTTTTCTTCCTATTGTGAAGTATTTCGCTCAGAACTCTACTCGTTGTAATAGAGGTCTTGGGCATAGAACAGAGGACTTGGGTTTTTTGGAATCAAACTTTAGGTTAAGATGCTCATCTGAAGAATGGCACAGTGAGCCTTAGCATGGAGTTGGGAGTACCAATTTGAAGTGCAGGTAGGGCATTGTACAATAGACCAGTTAGATTTCTGGACCCTAATACAAAAGTTTCTTCTTCTTTCAAAAAGTGTTTCTCATTTTCTGTAACCAATGTGGGACCTGTTCTTGTTTCAATTGGGGATGGATCAACATTTTTTATTGCTCCAAATGATCACACTCTGGGTAGCCCCGGAGGCTATTTGGGGGTGATGAGTCCAATAGGTCTCAATGAACTGTTGCCCTCGCTGGGGAATACTATTGCAGTGGAATTTGATACTATTTTGGATGTTGAATTCCATGATCCTAATGGAAACCAGTACCTTCAGCTCCAGTACCTGTTCACAAAAGAGGGTGCCATAGTCATTCATGCGTGCAGAGAGGGTGAATTGCAGGCATTGCAATAGGAGGTGTTGTTGTTGTTGCATTTGCCACTAGATTGTTTGTCTGGTTCTGTTACAAGCACAGAGTATTGAAAAGGACAGACAAATTTAGTTCAGATATTGTAAAATTGCCTCAGAAATTCACCTACAAAGAGCTCAACAATGCTAAGAAAGACTTTTTTTGAATGTGATTGATAATCGATAATTGCAAGCAAGGGTAATCCCCTTGTGAAACCCAAATTTCTGAGCATTTTCTAAAACCTGATGACAGAGTCATTGTAATGAACAAGCACCTAGGTCCATATTACGTCCAAATCTACCAAGCACCAAGATCTATAAAAAAAATCCACAGTATCTGCGAACTAAGAAGAAGAGGCAGAAAATGTATTATGCTTACCTATTCGAATAGTGGTTAGGGTTTACCACGGCAAAAATTTGACAGAGCCCATGTAGAATTTCTTATCATTGAAATTCTGGCAGTATCATTCAACTGGGCAAGCACCTGCCTCAGAGCTCCATGACTGAGGGCAAGATCCCTAAATGTTGCAGAGTCTCCAGCAATATTTCCCAAAGCCCAAACAGCCTTACACGAACACCAGTTGAACTCAAAGTTGGGTACTAGTTTTTAAATCAAATTCCAAAATTACAGACATATAAAGATAGTTGGGAAGAATAATTTTATGCCTCTAAAATAAACGTGCTACCTGTTCTCGAACATTATCATTCCCAGAGGTAAGAAGTTCCACAAATATAGGCAGTGCCCCATAATCAATCACAACCTTTGTATTCTCAGAGGTTCCCGAGACTATATTAGTCAAAGCCAAAGCTGCTTCAAACTGCATTATCAATCACAAGGTATCACCATCAAAGCTATAATTTTAAGATAACAATTTATCTACCATTGAAACTATAATTTTAAAATATATACACCTAGTGATATAGACACCTAGTGAGAGTAGAGGTTAGGAAATTATAATAAGAATTATTACAATATATCACTCACAGTGCAGTTGATTGTTCATTGTCTGCTGTAACTATAATTTTAAAGAAGACACACTTAGTGATATAGACACCACCAAGTGAGAGTAGAGGTTATGAAATTATAATGAGAATTATTTCAAGATATCATATTACTCATAGTATAGTTAATTGTTTATTGTTTGGTGTAATAATTGTTTATTATTTATAAACACAATCAAACATATTATGAGGGACGGTGATGAAATTGACAACGGTCTCATAACAAACCATAATGGGCACATCCCCTGGCAAGATAGACTCTGAATAAGAAAGAAAGCAAAACAAAGTGATTACTTACAAGATCATAGGCTTCCTGAAGAACAAGATCCAGAGCAGCATCTGTAACCCCTAAAGCAACACCTCTCTCTGCAAGACGAATCGCTACATCTTTCATATGTAGTCTAGCAAATTTTATGAGCTCATCACGAGAAAGAGGATCAAATACAACTATCTCATCAAGTCTATTCAATAGCTCTGGCCTGAAATGTCTTCTAACCTGCAAAAATATTCAAAGGCATGTCAAAGCACTGCAACCAACTTTGTGATAAAATTATATGAAAAATATGCATACACAGAGTCCAGGAGAATGAAACGGCAGGTGTATTGGCAGTTGCCGAAATGCAGCAACTAAAATGGCAGGTGTATTGGAAGTTGCGGAAATGCAACTACTAAAATTGCAGGTCTGTCGACGGTTGCAGGTGTGTGGATTGTTGCTAGTATTTTCAGATTGATTCCATGGAAATATACTAGAAACCAGTGGTATGTCAAACCTAGAAGGTAACCCGAGAGACTGTGACCATCAGATTAAACAAGTAACAGGTGTCGTGCCTAGATAAGAAGTGTTGACGAAAAAAAATTGATCTCTTTCATAACAGAAGGCCTATCGGCCTAAATATCTAGGACATGTGGCACTCCATGATAAAGACACATGGTGTGTGGATTTGAGTTTTTCAGGTGGTCAAGTGGGCCAAAAATAGGTGAAATGTGGCACCACTCAGAGATTGACATGTGCCAATTGGTACAAGTGGTAGACAATTGGCATGCTCAAACAAAGAGGTGATGCAGGAATGACATGAGGGAGAAAATATCGAAAAAGCCCCAAATCTGGAGAACTAAAGCTCATCACCAACCTGAGATTGACAACTTTACATGATGTAACCTATGAAATCGTAAATGGAGAAATCATAGTAACAATAAAGTAACATATGTAACAATAAAGTCGGATGCATCCTGGGAGTGGTAATGGGAGAAATCATAGTGAACAACAGGAAACATGCAGAGTTGCTTACAATCAAATAGATGAAAAAACACATACAAAAAACCTAGATAATAATCATGAACAAGCTTAATATTGAATTATGAACTGTAAAGGAACTTACAAAATGTGACATTACGAACCCGGTCAAGCGCACAAGCAAAAATATCCTGGACATGACCCTGGTTGACAAGTTGTATTGCTCATGATGCAAGAGGATTTGTACCTGCACTGCCAAGTCAAACAAAATCCATCATTATCTATACAATAAATACAAGTAATTGATGTAGTATTTTTTACTCTAAGATGCATTCTTATGATAATGTTAGAACATATGTTGAAAATGTCAAAACATACCCGAATAAGCTCCTCTTCATTTCAAGAACAATTTATTGGAGTCGCATGAACTTGGAACAAGCCTCCCACGATCTGAAAGAGTAGCAACTAAGTCAACAGTGACTTTTTTGTTGCTATGTTGGATCGAGGGAGGTTTGCTCCAAGATTAAATCGCTCCAATAAATTATTCTCTACTAAACAGGGCCAACCACGTGAAGGTGGAAGCTCTTATGGCCCCTCCCCCCTCCTCACATCACTCTCAATTCCCCAATACCCAATCTATATTTCATTTTTTACTTTCATGAGCATAAAAAAAAATATTCAATAACTAATAAAAAAACAATTCAACAAAAGTACGCAAGGAAACATTGCAATTAATGCTTGACATAAAAATAGTATGATAAATGAGTTTTTTATATAACGCAAAAAACGTTCCAAGTATGGTAACGTTTGTCTTATAATAATACAATATTTTACATTATCAAATTTTCTTTTTCTTCTTCCTATTTCTAAAGCTCCTAATTACGTCATCAATATCATCATGCTCTGCTCATGTTTCGTGCCTTTCGACCCGCATTGCTAACCTAGTTGCGTAGTCACGATGTCTAGTCTCATCCAGTGACGGGGCATCGCCTACAAAAACAGATAATATTAAATTTTAATTGTCATTTTTTAAATATCATTGAACTAGTTCGGTAATATTAATAAAAAAAATTGCAATGAGATTATTTACCTGGTGCACCAGTTGTCGTCGTTCGGACTGTTGCCCTGTCTTCCTCTCTGGTGGTAAGATCCTCAAGGAAAACATTCTCTGTCATTTAAACAAAAAATGTTATAAGGACAACCATCAAGGTATAATTAGAAAAAATTATAAGTGGAAATTAATTACCGTCACAGCCCTCACTGATAGTAGCATTGTCGGCCTGGTCCCCACTACAATGATCAGGTTGCATGTGAGGATCATCTACATCTGGCTCTAAAACTGGGTTATTTTCCTCGTCGGTAGTGCTGCTCCCTTGATTTAAACAAAGTTGTTAGACATTAAATTTATGGACGAAAACAAACATATTGAAAGGTTAATGTTTTACCTTATCAGGCATTCTAGATCTTGGGACCTACCCCAAGCTTCTGCGACGTTCAACTACGGCTTGATAGTCGAAATGGAAAGCGATATTTTTATCTTCCTCTGTAGTTTCTGTTCCGAATTCATCACCCTAAATTACATATGATTGTGTATTTTTAATCATATTTGATAGGATTACAAAAATGTTGGAAGGCGATACAATTAATTATAAGATGTTTAACTACTTAATTACAATTCTTGCGGCTAATTTCAAGTAGCCACCCTGGCCTAGCTTGTGATGGCCCTTTTTTTCAATCCTAGCTTTGGTTGCCTTTGAGGTGTCAGGCAACCTAGCATCAAAAGATTGAAGTCAAATATGACGTAGCACACTTTTATTTTAGACATAGAGAAAATTAAAGCTATTGAATTAAAGTTGTAATTTACCTTGCGGGTCCAGTTGGCATTTTTCCTTCTTTCTTTACCCTTTTCTCTTTTCCGTCATGGATGAGTGCTCTCCACTCACTCTCTGAAACTGCGAGAGGACGCTCATATCTAGGGTTAAATTGCAATTGCGTCCTATAGGTGTCCCCGGTATATTTCAAATATTTTCCGGCTACCTGAGCCACCGCTTTTCTGTCAAATGTGCCGACCCCAAAAAGGGCTTCTAGATAATCTAGAAGTTCTTTTTTCAAGTTGGAATTCTGGGAATTCCACCCTGTACGTATGGTTGGGCCAAAAATTACCAACGCATGGCTCTCCAGAATCCTGTAGAACTCATTGTTTCCTACACAGAATAAAACCAAAAGAAAAAGAAGATATTATCATTAATTTAAAAATAAAATCATGATAAATATGTTTTAGATAAAGTACATGAAATAGTTAAAATATTAAAATTTACCTGGGAGTTGTACATGCTTTATAGGGACACCCTCATCGTTCACCAACAACGTGCCATTAATGGTCCCTATGGAGCTGACACGTGTAGCTCCAGGAAACGCAATAACGTAGCTGGCCATATCAGCCTCATCATTGCCAACACGTTCAGCAGTTGGCTGGGTGTCAGCTTGGGCAGGGTGTGTTTCTTGGCTAGCACCTAAAGGAGTAGAAGGTGTATGAGAGGGTTGTTGGGCAATCTCTTGCCCTTGTGTCCCACTACCACCAACACCGGGTTCAGCAAATGCCAGAAAACGCTACATACAAAAGAACTTTTTGTTAGTTTAGTCAATGTAAAAATTAAAAATCAAACTATCATAATTCATCTCATGCAGAACAAAAAAAATATCCTTTTGACTTTTTATTATTACCTGATATCTTTCTAGCTGCCTCATAAGATGCTGTATCCCCTCTTCTGTTTCAGGTGTTTGAGGCGCGTCTATCAAAGTATTAAATTCCGACCTTGCATCTCGTGCCTTTTTTTGCAACAAGAACACTGGAGATAGGGATGAAGAAAGCTCTTCCTCAAAGAGGGAATCATCAGGCGTACCATGGCTAGGTGTCCGCATATTTGAACAAAATTAATATTATTTCAATTATGTAAATAACTAAAATACTTGAAGATAGAGCAATGCTGGCACTTTACATGTTCTTCCGCTGGCCTCTTTCCGCGATCATCCTGTCTCGGGGTTGTTCCTGCACTGCTCTGATCAGTCTGCCACATTGCAATAAAATTATAAATGTAAAAACTTGAAAACGATATCTAACTTGAAAACACAAAATGAAAACTGAAATAATTTCTAATAAGACACCGGAAGACAGAGTTAGAGTTTCAAATATGCCTTGCATTGAATTCAGTCCTGGAAACATGTCATTGCGCATTAAGGCACCCAAACAAGAGACGAGTTGACAATGAAGACCTTATTGAATATATTGTTGGAGCAACTTCTAGTAAACTTGTTGTGAAGACCTTGAGGACATTTTTAGAGCAACATTGTTGAAGCTGATGGTATAGCATTGTTGGAGACGATCTTGAAGGGCCTTGAAGTGAAGCTTTTGGAGCAACTATTGAAAAATCCTTAGAGCATTTAAGTAAGGCACTTTCTATCTTCCATCACCTATTTCCTTTCAATATCCTTTAAACGATTTTGTTGATATTTAATGTTTGAAATCACGTTATAATTCCTTGATTATATGTGTTTGGGGACTTTCCCTTTGAAATTACCCAAAAATACCCTGGCAATTTTATCTTCAGGATGCATGTCTGACCCTATTGTTCAATATTTTGATTGATAGTAGTAAACATAGAGAGTTAGGGGGCTCTTGACTTGGTTTGGTTGGGCCATTAGATCCCTAACATCTACTAGAGAGAACCCCCCTTGAGTTGGAGGAGAGCTAGCCCGAATTGAAAAGAGGTTGGTGAGGTGACAATGGGGCTATTGAATTACACATGGTATCACACTTTAGCTTTAGGACTTTATCTTGAGAAGTGCGAGATTTTGCTATATCAATTTTCAAATTGTTTACAACACTATTGTTAAGAACTAATAAGAAGTGATGTTGAGGGGTTTTTGGGTATAAGAAACAATACCATTTAAAAACTAGGGTTCTCAGTCCTTGGCATTCCTTCACCTCGGCCTAGGGGCACACTAGAATAATTTCACACTAAACCATGCAAACTTAAAATTAACTTAACAGATCCATAAAGTAATAATAATCATAATTCCTAATTTCCTATTGTACGATATGATGCAAATTATTCAAACATGAAGCAATGAAGACATGTAATGTCTGAATTTCAAGATTGATGAACCAATACAAGAAGTTAGAAACTACAACTTTGATTCAATACTCTGTGTCCTAACTCTAGGAAGGAATCTAGTTTGTAGTACAGAACATGCATCGTGTATTATCAATTCTTAATTGACAACAACTAAAGGTCATCTACTTCATCAATTCCTTCCCATTTTGTGTTTTTATGTTATATTCCTTATAAAAGTGTCAAATTTCTCTCAAAGTAAGCAACCACTGAATAAAATAAAAAATAGTTGAGCTATGATTGAGAAATGGTCATTTATTTCTTGAAAGGATCTTCACAATTTCTTTGGTTGTTTTTCATCTCAAGAAACAAGAAATGACCTAAGAAACTATCGTGATGTAATATAAGAAACAACACGGTGCAATGGCCATTTTCAAAGCCAAGTGATGTCCATTGAGGACATGGCCTTTATTTGGTTCCTGTTTCATAGGAGTTTCGGGTAGAAATGGAACTTTTTTGTACCATTTCCAGTAGTAAAAAGGGAAAACCTTCTTTTCCATGGGAAATAATTTACCTTTCCTTTTTCAAGATAATCTAAATCACAAAAAATATGAACTATACTGCACACATTCTTGGATAATGTGAAAGTGGAAAAGGAATACCCTACACAAGTGATGCACACATGTACATTTGAACACTAATAGATTTTTTTAGTTTAAATGCAATGCTTGTTTTCATTTAAATGTAGGGTTTTTAAAGCAGGGAGAAATAATGGCTGCCAAATTAATAAGCGTTTCTTTGGGAAAAATTTAAATCTTGTATTGGGTGATGAAGATAATAGAGGGTATTGAATCTTGATTCTTGACATTGTGTTTAACTTGAATAACTCAAATGATTATAAATATTAGTGGATGAGTTATTTTTTCAAGTATGTCACTCAAAACTCTTATGTCAAAGCATTGTATGATGGCTAGCATTTGCTTGTTTCCCTTTCTTCAGTTCAATGTAAAAATTATATTAATATATTGGAGCATGAATGATAACTACAATTGTTTTCTCTGCAGTATATCCAGCCCCAATATTATGAAATTTTTTCTCAAGTGGAGCTATTGGTTATTGATGAAGCAGCTGCAATTCCATTGCCTGTTGTAAAGGCTCTGCTCGGGCCATATTTAGTGTTTCTGTGCTCTACTATAAATGGGTAATAATTATAAATGAGCCAACCACAATCACATATTTTGTAACCATTCGGTTTCCATGGATAGTGATGATGATATTAACCCTATATATCAGTGACCTATATCTATATGAGAATGATCTCAACATTGACCTTGATATGGTTGTATGGATGTGACCTTTGGTATGTCATCAAAAAATCCCCAAATCTGGAGAACTAAAGCTCATCACTTTCGATCTGGAGTACTACCCTTGTGATAAAGTGTATGACTTTCGATCTCCCATTCTCTACCACTTTGCACTTCACCTTCAATATAGATCAGACCAAGGGCAATTCGTTACTGGGTGTTGAGATGGACTAGAGAGAACCCTATAGCCTAACACAATCCAATGGAATTGACCAAAAAAACCCAAATAGAGTCAACCCTACTATAGGAGGAAGGGCCTGCAGTAAGAACTTACCATTTTGCAAGAGTTGAGGGCGAATGCTGTTCTGCAAGAGCTGAGGGTGAATGTTGTTCTGCAAGAGCTAAGGGCGAACGCTGGGGGCGAATGCAGGGAGAATGCTGTTCTACAAGAGCTGAGGGTGAATTCTGTTCTACAAGAGATGAGGGTGAATACTGAGGGCGAATGCTGTTCTGCAAGAGCTGAGGGCGAATGCTGAGGGAGAATGCTGTTCTGCAAGAGCTGAGGGCGAATGCTGAGGGCAAATGTTGTTTTGCAAGAGCTGAGGGCGAATGCTGAGGGCGAATGTTGTTCTGCAAGAGCTGAGGGCGAATGCGCGCGTGATATCAGACGTTAATGTAGTTTTTAATAAAATAATTTTTATGTAGCGCGCATATAAGTGTCGTTATACCGACGGCGGCCAAAGCGTCGCTATTGCGACGGATGCCTCCAAACGCCGCAATTGCGACACTTAGACATTGTGTTGCACTTGCGACGTTTGGAGGTAGCCATCGCAATAACGACGCTTTGGGGCATAGTGTCGCAATTGCGACGTCTTCCTACAAACATTGCAATTGTGACACTTTGTCTAAGTGTCGGTATTGCGACACTTTTCTCTAAACGTCAGTATAGTGACGGTTTCGGGCGGGATTGAAAAAATTTGGGGAAATTTCCGACATTTGGTCATAAGCGTCGGAACCAAGTGTCAGAATTTCCCCCAAATGTACTAGTGTTATTTGATTTGGACCTTTCTTTTAGTTTTCAACCTAGATCTCTTAGCTAATATATCTTCTTCTACACTCACTGCATTCCTCTACATTTCATATAAGGTGGAAAGGTTTCTTTCCCTAAGTAGGTAGGCCAGATCAGGGTCAAAACCATCTGGAAACTTCAACAAGTCTAATCCAGGAGGTGGTTGTATTACAGTTGGAATAGAATTATAAGCACTATTGAACCTAATACAATAATATTGGATGGATTCTCCTGGAGCTCTCTTGATACTCTCATATTCAGCTAAGACCTGGAGAGGGTTTTTCTTGACTTCATGCCTTCTAAGAAAAGTTTCCTGAAATTGAGTTAGATCTGGGATGGAGGCAACTCTTAATGTTCTAAACCACTTTTTAACTTCTCATGTGAGACTTTGAGAAAATAGACTCATTCTAACATCTTCTTCATCGAATTATTTCAACTCAAATTAATCATTCATTCGATCTATTTGTTGTTGAGAAGTAATGGAACCGGTGCTATCAAAATAAGGTATCTGAGTTTGATAGCCTTGTGGCATGGGATTAATTTGTCCAGGTAAAATCAGAGGAGCATAACGAACATCCATGATGGCATTATGGGGTTAAGAGGATGATTTAGTAGCAAGAGGTGTGGGTAAAGTTGGTATGAAAGGGGAGATTATAATAGTTTGGTGTGTTGTAATGGAGGTTGCAGGAATGGTAGATGAACTGGGTATAGAGCTGGCTGAACTAGCTGTAGATCTATTGGGAGGAATGAATGGAGGGATGACACTAGTAGGTGAACTAGGCCATGGAATGGGGGATGATGCAGTAGAAGTAAGATCTGATGATTTTGGTGATTAATGGTCCAGAGATGTATGCTTAGTTCGACTCAATTTACCAGATGGTATCAGGTTTTTGTCCACCACAATTTTTGGCACAGAACTATCATATTTACTTCTAAAGAGTGTATCTTGAAAATCCAAATCAAATTCTCTGCCTTCTAAGGTGATTTTTTTTTTAGGAAGGGAATTTACCCTTGGAAGAATACTTTAACTTGATTCACTCTTAGTTGCACTTTTTTTCCTAATTATTATTTCTGGATCATGTACAATTTCTAGAGGATCAGGATCTAGGTTTGATCTAGTGTAAATTCTTTTAGAAGCCATATCTACTGCAATATATTTACATATTTCTCATTTATACAAATTTTGAGTTTAAAACAACCTTAAATCAGATATATTTCTTAGTGACAAACTTTAGAAATAACCTTAAGTACTGAAACACATATTTTACTAGGGGAAATTGATTTTAGATTCAAATTTATTTGTTCCCCAACAGAGTTGCCAGAATGTTATCACTCCGTAATTTCCTAAGGTAATTTACTAAGGTTGTGAAATAAATTCTAGAGGTAACCACAGAACCACTTTGAAATTTTGGATCTAGCCCTGCCAGCTTTAGAGAGGGATCTCTCTGTTAGATTTAACTTTGTTGATTTTAAAATTTTAGGCTAGTTGTGAAGTTTAAGGTTTTATTTTTGAAGTTTTTTGGTTGGAACAACATTGGAAAACCATTGGGAAATGGAGTTAGTTAAACATTCAGTAGATTAATTGCAGTAATGACAGACAAACTGATCAGGGTAGGGTAGGCAGACTTGTTGGATCTAAAAATATTGGTGATATGGTAAAAAATTAAATATTACGAATCGATTAATCATAGAGAAATTAAGAATTCTATTGTTTAACTTCAGTGGAAAACATAAATTTTGTTCAATAAGCCAGAATTGAGTGTATTTAAACAAATTCAAATCCTTATTTTTCTTAGAAAAATATATATATAATAAACTGTTGAATATTGCAACAAGATGATGAGCTTAGTGGAAAGGAGTCGCCTTCACTAAGTGGGCCCACAGGCTATTTTTGGCGCAAAGTATATTTTTAGACTATGTCTATTTTTAGACATATGGATCATGTTCTATGAGTTGCAAGATGCTATTTGTGGATGGTTGGTCAAGTTGGAAAAAATAGATGGACTTCTATTTTTAGACATACTGGGCGGAATCTATTTTTAGATTGCCAGTCTAAAAATAGATATGTCGAATATTATTAGCTCTTAATAATATTTGGACTATAAACATTATCTTATTCTCTTGGAGCACTTCAGTTAAGTGCACATATGTGGCACAGGAGCTGACAGAAGGAATTACACTATTCCTAGGGGTTAAGTGGAGCTATTGCATGAAGACTTCAGTTAGAACTCATGTGACAGAGTTTGGTGGAGTTGATTGAGGAAGTTAGTGGAGTTGTATTCAGTTTAACTAATCTAAACATAGTTGAGCTATTTGTATTCAGTTTAACTAATTGATACAATTAGTGAGAGTGGTGTGAATTAATTATTAATTAATTCACTAATTTTAAACTCATTAATCAACTAAAGAATGCATCAGTTAACTTCAGTGCATGGACAGTTTCAGTGGAGACCAGTGCAGAAATAGGTGAAAGAGCAGGTTAACTATCAGTTGTGACTATACTGTTGCTATTTGCAACACACAGATAGGTGGAGAAGCCCATGAGGATTGCGTAGTACAAGCCAGGTGGTTTATCTATTTAATGAGCCATCCCATAACATTGAAAACGCAATAGAGGCTGGCTATCAAGTGGCAAAAGATTGGAGCATGTGTTTTGCTAGATCTAGCTTGATAGTGTGTAGCAATTGGAGGTAGTCCTGAGAGCTTGTGAGGAGCTTTGTACTATTATTGTTACATGATCTCCATGACATATAATATACAGATAGTTGGGGTTTTTAGCTTTAAGCTTTCCCATTAAATACTGTGTTCATATGTGTGATTGTTTGTGGTTTTAATGTGTGCATGCAATTGATTTTATTTTCGCATGTGATGATCAATGGTAGAAGAGATTCTGTATTATGCATGAAGCTAAAATAGTGTGGGATTAGAAGAATATCGGTGAATAATATATCAGTTATTCAAATTTTCTACATGGTATCAGAGCGATATTGATCATCGGAGCAATTGCAAAACATTGAAGCGGTTGAGTTTTGTTGATCCAGATTTATGCAGGAACGCAACAGAATAAACACATAACCATAAATACAGAGATGCAGCGGAAATAAAACTTCATTTCATTAATATCAAAGAACTGAAATTTGCTTATAGACAAAATGGAAATAAACTAGCTAGGGCACTGGTAGCTATCTCTGAGAAGAGATGTGGCGGCTACAGGCCTCTGAACTGAGTTACAATGAGGCTCGAGGGCCTATTTATTATTGATAAACAATGGAGAACCCTCAACATCCCAAAAACCTAACCCTAGGAGATGAAGCGCCAAAACTATGGGCCCCGTTTGGGTAAATTGGTGTTTCAACTTCCCAGGGACGTAACTTTGGCATACTATCCCCGTTTGACGCACATGATACATCATTAGAAAGCTCTATCCGAGGAATACAACTTTCAGGAGGTAAAAAGATACCCAAAAAACGTCGTTTAGGGCCTCAAAATGGCTCCGGAAGTTCAGGACCCGAAAAACTGCTAAAAATAGTAAGTTATCTGGCGAAAAGCGAAAGAGACAATGGTGGGGGCCCAAGTGGAATAGGCGGGTGGCCACCAATATTTTTGGATCATTTGTGCTGGCGGAATTCAAATTTGCAGCAGTGTTTTCTTAATGTCGAAGTTGAGATGTATTTCAACGGATTACGATTGGAGTATGCCCTTGAGGGAAGCTCGAATTATATTGCATGGAAGGACAGGATCGAGATGGTTCTGGATGAAAATGGGTTGAAGGAGTTCATAGATGCAAAAATTCCAAAACCTACTTTTAGTGATGCTGCCGTACTTGACGCATGGCAAAAGAAGACAGCAAAGTGTCGAAGGATTTTGTTGGAAGGCGTGAAGGATCACATAGTATCCAGCCTTCATGGTAAGGCTTCTCCATTCTTGATGTGGAAAGCTTTGATAGATTTATTTCAAAGCAAGAGCGATCAGAGGAAGTTGGCGCTCAAGGACAAAATCAAGAACATAAAAATGGAGAAAGGCGACAGTATGCCCAAGTACCTCACGAAGTTCGTCCAATGCAGGGATGAGCTGGGAAGTGTGGGGGTGACTGTTGATGATGAGGACTTGGTGAGCTTGGCTCTCCTAGGGCTTTTGAAGAGTTGGCATTCCTATCGGGACTACGTCGATGGTCGACGAGAAATTTCCGGGGATGGGAGCGACTTTGGTCGGATCTTGTGGAAAGAGGAGATAAGGCGGAGTACCGAGGATGGATCTTCATCAAAGAACTACGATGAAGAAAATTGCACTTTGGGCGCGAAGAAAAGAAGGGAAGAGCAAGAAAGCTTCTCAATCCAATGTGAAAGGCAAGAAGCAGGACATGTCCAAGGTGAAGTGCTTTCACTGTCACCAACACGGACATTACGCCACTAATTGTCCATAGAAGAAGAAAAATAAGCAGGCTGCTGGATCTGTAGCTGGAGAGGCCTTAGCCTAACAGTTTGAGCTGGATTTTTCGCTGATCGCATTCTTGGTCTCAAGTATGATGGGTTCAGTGTGGTTTCTTGGCAGTGGTGCATCTTTTCATATGACCGGAGACAAATATTTTTTTACTGATCTGGATGAGAAAGATCTTGGAGTGCACATCGAGATGGGCGATGATGGTAGATACAGTGCGACCAATATCGATACTATTTCCTTTGAGAGGGAGTCTGGTAAACCCTTCATATTGAAGGAAGTGATGCATGTTCCAGGATTGAAGAAGAATCTTATCTCTGTGGTGATGTTAGAAGACAAGGGATATGATGTTGTCTTTAGCGAGGGAAAGGATTTCCTGCGCAGTAAGGAAACTGGAGAGACTCAGAGGATAGGGGTTCGAGTTAAGAACCTTTATCAATTGCAGGTAGATGGCTGTGCAACAATGGCAGGCAAGGTAGAAGGAGTGGTGAGATGGGATGATGGCGAGTTGTGGCACCGGAGATTGGGCCACCTTCACCATGGAGCTTTGAAGATACTGCAACAGATTTCTACTGGGCTTTCTAAAGGCACTCTTGCGCAGTCAGATTAGTGCAAGGGGTGTACCTTGGGAAAATTTGTGAAAGCCACCTTTCACGAGAAGGATAGTCGTGCCACGAAGATCCTTGAGAGAATTCACACAGACGTGTGTGGACCTTTCTCAGTAGCTTCGACAACAAAGCATAGGTATTATGTGATATTTGTTGATGATTTTTCTCGTAAGTGCTAGATCTTCTTGATGCAGAAGAAGAGTGAGACATACTCAAAGTTATGTGAGTTCAAGGCACTGGTGGAGAAATAATCGGGGAAGCAGGTGATGGCTCTAAGGAGCGACAATGGTGGTGAATTCATCTCTGGCGAATTCAAGGAATTTTGCAGCGCAGAAGGAATTCGAAGAGAGCTCATAGCACCTCATAACCCACAACAGAACAGGGTTGCTGAGCGGAAGAACAGAACGATCGTGGGTGCTGCACGGGCGATGTTGCATGATTAGGGCCTACCCATTCACTTGTGGGTGGAGGCATGCAATACTACAGTATATGTGCAGAACCGTTGTCCTCACAAGATACTTGGCATGAGTACACACGAGAGGTGAATTCGGTAAGAAGCACGATATGTTCCCGTTTGAGGATTTTGGTTCACTGTATTTGGTTCACTGTTTACATTCATGTGACGAAGGATGCCGGGAAAGAGAAGCTGGAGCCGCTTGCGGAGGTTGGGATATTTGTGGGGTACAACGGTACTTACAACTATCGTGTGTATTTTCCAGACAGTTGCAAGACTGTTGTGCGACGGGATATCAAATTTCATGAGGAGAAAGCCATGAGGTGTTCGCTTGAGAGGGAGCCACACTTGCATGCAGATGAGGAGCTATTAGTTCCTAAGGATGAGTCTCTGGATGTGGATCAGCCACAAGAGGAGGTTCATGGAGTGGAAGAAACCACTCATGCAGCGCCAACCATCAGAGAGCGGAAGTGCACTACAGAAGCTGAGCAACTGGCTCAAGATGTAGAGAATGTTGTAGGAGCACCTACATCACAGCGCAGACAGAGACAGTCACCTGATCGGTACACTAGATACATGGCTCTTATGAGCAAGTGTATCATGACAAAGCCATCCTCTTTTGAGGAAGCTGTGGAGGATCCTGCATGGGTAGATGCCATGGTGGAAGAGTATGATTCGATTGTCAGAAACAGTGCATGGGAGATTGTCACAAGGCTGGAAGGGAAATCAGTGGTGGGTTCTAGATGGATCTACAAAGTGAAGCAAGTAGATGACGGGAGTGTGGAAAAGTACAAGGCAAGATTTTTTGCCCAAGGCTTCTCACAGATTGAGGGGATCGATTATGAGGAGACCTTTGCACTTGTCGCAAGGTATTCTTCCATACGGACGATCCTAGCTCTCTCAGCGCAGATGGGGTGGCACATTCATCAGATGGATGTGAAGACTGCGTTCCTTAATGGATTCATTGAGGAGGAGGTGTACATAGAGCAGCCCGAAGGTTTCGAGATCTTCAGCAGCGAGTCGCATGTGTGCAAGCTCAAGAGAGCGCTATATGGGTTGAAATAAGCACCTCGTGCTCGGTACACACAGATAGATAGTTATTTCACCGGACTTGGATTCTCTAAGAGTGAGGTGGAACCTAACCTATACCAGAGTGTGGTGGAGGGTAAGTTGCTGATCATTGTACTTTATGTAGATGATTTTATTTTGACAGGTGATGAGTTGCTGATACTCTCATGCAAGGAGGATCTTGCAAAGGAGTTTGAGATGAAGGACTTGGGCCTCCTTCATTATTTCACGGAATTGGAAATTTGGCCGGCGCGATGATGGGCTTGTTGTTTCTCGGGGTAAGTATGCCCGGGAGATTCTGGAGAGGTTCAACATGCAAGGCTGCAAGCCTGTTGACACTCCTCTTCCTGGTGGTTGGAGGAAGGAGGATGCTACTTCAGCAGAGGTAGTGGATGCCACTGTCTATCGACGGTTGGTGGGGTCGCTTATGTATCTGGTCAATACACGACCCGATATATGCTATGCAGTTAACCAGCTTTCGCAAGCTATGGTTAAGCCTACCAAGCTCTTTTGGAAGGCAAGCAAGCATGTATTGCGCTATATCAGAGGCACATCGGGATATGGTCTATGGTACAGACAGGAGGATGGAGCGAAGCTTTCTGGCTTCACTGATGCAGATTGGGCAGGGAGTCCAATGGACCGGAAGAGCACTTCTGGAGGAGTTTTCAGCATTGGGTCGACAACAGTTTCTTAGTACGGAAGCGGTCAGGCGCGCAATTCGGCGGTAAGTATATGGCGGTGAGTTTGGCTGCATGCGAGGCTATATGGATGAGGAAGATCTTGGTCGGGTTGTTCGGTTCACACTTAGATCCTACTGTGATTTATTGTGATAATCAGAGTTGCATTAAACTCTCGGTTAATCCGGTATTTCATGATAGATCTAAACACATTGACATCCGGTATCATCATATCAGAGATTGTGTGCAGCGGAAGGTCATGTTACTTTCATACATTCCAACGGAGGATCAGGATGCTGATATCTTGACGAAGGCGCTCACCAAGAGCAAATTCGAATACCACAGGGGCAGGATAGGGGTTGCAGATAATCCTTATCTTGTTGAGAGGGAGTGTTGAGATTGCAACAAGATGATGAGCTTAGTGGAAAGGAGTCGCCTTCACTAAGTGGGCCCGCAGACTATTTTTGGCGCAAAGTCTATTTTTAGACTATGTCTATTTTTAGACATATGGATCATGTTCTATGAGTTGCAGGATGCTATTTGTGGATGGTTGGTCAAGTCGGAAAAAATAGATGGACTTCTATTTTTAGACATACTGGGCGGAATCTATTTTAGATTGCCAGTCTAAAAATAGATATGTCGAATATTATTAGCTCTTAATAATATTTGGACTATAAACATTATCTTATTCTCTTGGAGCACTTCAGTTAAGTGCACAGATGTGGCACAGGAGCTGACAGAAGGAATTACGCTATTCCTGAGGGTTAAGTGGAGCTATTGCATGGATACTTCAGTTAGAACTCATGTGAGAGATTTTGGTGGAGTTGATTGAGGAAGTTAGTGGAGTTGTATTCAGTTTAACTAATCTAAACATAGTTGAGATATTTGTATTCAGTTTAACTAATTGATACAATTAGTGAGAGTGGTGTGAATTAATTATTAATTAATTCACTAATTTTAAACTCATTAATCAACCAAAGAATGCATCAATTAACTTCAGTGCATGGACAGTTTCAGTGGAGACCAGTGCAGAAATAGGTGAAAGAGTAGGTTAACTATCAGTAGTGACTATACTGTTGCTATTTGCAACACACAGATAGGTGGATAAGCCCATGACATATGGATCATGTTCTACAAGTAGCGGGATGCTATTTGTGGATGGTTGGTCAAGTTGGAAAAATATATGGATTTCTATTTTTAGACATATTGGGCGGAATCTATTTTTAGATTGCCAGTCTAAAAATAGATATGTCGAATATTATTAGCTCTTAATAATATTTGGACTCTAAACAGTATCTTATTCTCTTGGAGCACTTCAGTTAAGTGCACAGATGTGGCACAGGAGCTGACAGAAGGAATTACACTATTCTTGAGGGTTAAGTGGAGCTATTGTATGGATACTTCAGTTAGAACTCATGTGAGAGAGTTTGGTGGAGTTGATTGAGGAATTTAATGGAGTTGTGTTCAGTTTAATTAATCTAAACATAGTTGAGCTATTTGTATCTAGTTTAACTGATTGATACAATTAGTGAGAGTGGCGTGAATTAATTATTAATTAATTCACTAATTATAAAATCATTAATCAACTAAAGAATACATTAGTTAACTTCAGTGCATGGACAGTTTCAGTGGAGACCAGTGCAAAGATAGATGAAAGGGCAGGTGTGACTATCAGTTGTGACTATAAGTGATGCATGGTTTGCATCCAACACTTAGTAGAGATGCCTATAAAGACTGCGTGAGCAAGGCTGGGGTAATACATTCTCATCAAGAGGCATTCTTCAGCAGGGATTGCGCAGTAGAGGCAGGCTAAAGGCTGGCAAAGATTGGTGCATGGTATTTGCAAGATCGGGACTGATTAGTGTGTAGCAAGTGGAGATTATACTGAGAGCTTGTGAGGAGATTTGTATGATGATTTTTACATGATATCTATGACATATATAATATACAGATAGTTGGGGGTTTTCAGCTTTAAGCTTTCCCATTACATACTGTGTTCATATGTGTGAATTTTTATGGTTTTAATGTGTGCATGCAATTGATTTTATTTCCGCATGTAATGATCAATGGTAGAAGAGATTCTGTATTGTGCATGAAGATAAAATAGTGTGTGATCAAGAGAATATCGGTGGATAAAATATCAGTTATTCAAATTTCTACATAAACATGTGAGTTAACAAAGAATGAAACACATTAAAAAAATAAGAGTAACATCACCAACAAATTTGACACAAGAATCCTGAAAAATCTTCTGTATTTCTAAAATTTGTCCACTTGATTTCAATGAACAACTTTACATTCAATAGTCGATTTATTCATACAAATCCCAACACTAACACTTTAAATTTGGAATTATTTATACAAAAATTAACAAAAAATATCTTGAGTGAAAATCTCAAGATTTTTACAAAATATCGAAAACTATTTGAAAAAATAGAGCAAGAAAATAGGCAAGTTGAAACTGATGTGGTTGTTGGCTCTGTTCTTTTGGTTAACTTTTGATGACTGGACCTCAGAATTTGTTGTGTTGTTTGCATGACTATTGAAGATGAAAATTGGTTTACTATAGCAATTCACATAGTTTCTCCCATCTGTCTTCACTTGGGATAGAAAATTTTATTAATTTTCCATATGTCTCATCCACTAATGCTACATTTAAATTTTCAAAGCATTTTTTTTTTAAATTTTTTCCTATTAACTCGTTCATTAACCATGATTAAATGGTGTGATTAAATTCATCCTTGTTTAAAATAACCTAGCTCAATCACGATTAAACTGCGTGATTGATTTATTAACTATCCTAGACTGTTTTATTTCAGCCTAATCATGTTTAAATAGTGTGATTAGACTAGCTATTTTTACTTCTTCTATTACAATGTGGCATTTTAACTAGCAACACATTTATTTAAAAATTTCAAAGTATTGATTGATGCATTTTTTATTTATTGAGTGGAATTTAGGCTTGCTCACTCCTATAACTTTATTTTTCATGGGGTTATATATATATATATATATTCTTTTCACATATCTATTTTTTATCTCCTTTTGTTTTTTTCTTTTCTTTTCTTTTTCTTTTTGGAAATATATTTGCGGAATGGAAAGTTATTTACAGCATATCATGTACACATTATAGCTACAATTAAGTCATGCTATAAAATATAGGACTCTAACACACTCGACCATAGACATGGTTGAGCCAAATCTCTCTTCAGCGAGTCACCCCCGTGCCATATTCCAAGCATGAATCTGAGATTTCTTAAAACAAATCCATCAAAATCAAACCAGGTCTTCTAGAGGCCAAACCACCTCAAACCTCAACCAATGATTCCACCTCATGGCCGGACATCACAACCATCACCAGATTGGTCTCCACCCAAGTTTTCCAGGGCTCCAAATAATTTGTTCCAACCAAAGCTCCAAGACTAGTAACTCAACCCACAACTATTGTTGGGCTCCAAAGCGTTTGTCCAACCAAGGCTCCAAGACTAGTAACTCAACCCACCAAGGGCTCTAGAGCATTTGTCCAGACAAGGCTCCAGGATTAAAAAATCAACCCACCAATGGCTCCAGAGCGTTTGTCCAAACAAGGCTCCGGGACTAGTAACTGGACCCAAGTTGTTACAGGGCCCCACAAAATTTTCCCAAACAAGGCTCCAGGAACTTGTAACTCAACCCATAATTAAAGGAACATGAGAACCAACTAGAAAAACAAACAATGAAATGAACCCACAAAACCATGGTTATCCAGGAAATGATAAGGCTAGGAAAATCCACTGTCAATCCAGGCAATCGTCCATGCCAATGACAAATCATGGCCAAGAAACCACATGCATATGTCATGCATGCCTAAACTAATGAGGAGAACATACATGCACCTCATGCCTAAACTAATGAGGAGAACATACATGCACCTCAGTACCTGCAAGAAAAACTCGTTATAACTGTTGATCTTGATTTCCTCTTGCGCTTTCCTGTTGTTCCTTTTCCTTCTTGCTCCAAACCTCCAAGTATGCCACAACATCCAAGAGTGCTCCAAGAAACTCTAAGTGTCCAAGAGTATGAGAGAGAGACAGAACATAATGAAATCTAAAAAACGGAACTGACAAAAGGTTACCCACTGATCCTTAGAAGCCTTTTTATCAATGTGGCCTCTATTTTCTTCATTTTCCATTATTTTCCTTCATTTTCCTCCTCACATGCAATGTGTGACCTTTCACCTCCCTTTTCTCCTATTTTCCATTATTTTCATAACTAAATGCCAATAAATACCACTTTGCCTTTCTAAAGAATTATCCATTTCCTTTTCAAATTTCCATAGCCATAATAAACCATATGAACACCCACACTAGGATGTTTTTCCCAACATTCAGTTACGTGTCACATGACCTTTTACATGGAATTTTCACCACAACTATTACATTGTGACCCTCAGGATGGGTGGAGTGTCCATGAAAAACATTGGACAAATCCTCACACCCATACACAGTAAAAATCTCCAAAAATTCAGTCACTAATAGTTTTTTTGTTGTTTTAGTATACAAGGAAAGACACCTATTAAGTGTATAAAAGTTGAAACGAGAAGGATAAGAATATAGAGTTTTTTGATAATATATTATGTGTTGTTAATAAAAAGTTACAAAAAACTCTTTAATATTATATTAAATTATTATTCAATTTAACCAAAACCTTTTTTAATACAAAATTTCTCCCTTAATGTCAACAAACCATTGTAAATAATTCACAATACCTTAAACATGCATTGTTGAAATTTGCAACAAGAAGAGGCTTCTAATTTAATTTTCAATTAAATTAGAAGTAAATTGTAATTCCACATCACATGACAACGTGTACGAGTTAACTAAGTCAGGAATACTTAGTTAGTTCAGTTAATTCGAGTTGAGAGTCTAATGAGAGGCATGTAGAGTGTTCTCTAGGTTTTAGGGGGCCCAGTTACAATTTATTTTGAGTTGTAATTAATTAACTTAATTTATTTAAGTTAAATCAATTTAACTAGTTCTAGCGGATGGAGGAAATAGTGAGAGGTCAACAATTTAATGGAGGAAATTGGATTTAATTCACATGCAACGACCAATAAAATAACTAATAATTCACTCAAAAATAACTCATGCATGTTTGTTATGAGGAAGACCAGGTTGAGATTGGAGTTAAAGGGAAGTGTATTATCAATTGTGTAATGAGAAAATTGTACAGGTGGTGCATGGAGTCAGAGGAAGAGCCTTGATGTATTGCACAATTATTAAAAGGGAATTTCCTCATTAAATAGGGGCCTAATTCCTCATTGAATTGTGCAAGGAAATATGGAATCCTGAGGCCGAGATATTGGTTAAGTATTGAACCAAGATGGCCTAGGAATCAATGAGACATATAGATATAGTGCAAAGGTTTCTCATCTTGGAGAAAAACATTGTAATCTTCTCATATTCTTTGGCTTATGCAATATACAGACAACAGGGTTTTTAGCTAAGGCTTTCCCCAGATAAATCTTTGTGTTGTGGATTGAAATTATTTCTCTTTCTTGTTCATGTGATTATGCGATTGTAATTGGTTTCAACAATTTGTAGAGTAGATTCAAGTATTTTGTTTTAGCATATTACAAGATCAGTTGAATCTACGTGGATTTTCTACATGCATCCATCTTTAAAACAATGACCCCATGCTTAAATCTTATATCTGTTGGATCAGGGTCCCCTAGCTGCGTTTTGATATGTTCCAACGCTGCGTTTTGATATAAATTTTGTAATAATTAGTCTAGCACATGGGATTTGGGGCGGGTCAAAGTCCCCAATGTATTGTAATAGGTTAAAGTGTAGACCAAGAGTCTGCAAAACCACTGGTTACGGACCATAGGATACCACAGGCTAAGATGCTATAAATAGATGGATAGATTGAGTCTAGGAGGAAGCTAAGTGTGACTTATGCTAGTTGCGAACTGTTGAGATATGTTTTGGGTTGTATTTGGGTAAGGAATTCTGTTGGTTGTGTGCGCAGAGATCCTCTATCCTGCTGTGTACGGACCCCGCTGGCTGTGTGCGCGGGTTGGGAATCGGGTCTGTAAGTGGATTTTGAATACTAATGAATGAGAAATATGTTTGGAAGTATCTCTATGTTACGAGAACTGGCTCTGTGTGTGATATTGCAGTGATTCTATCTATTGATGGATATTTATGTGCACGTGGATGCGAAGGCATTACTTAGATCTGATTATTAATAGTTTCTTTACTTATGTTTACGTGCTATCTGTGGGTTTATGAGCTTCACATTCTGCAAGTATACTGTTAAAGGTTCTATGATAAGACTTCTTCTACAAAATTATAATAGATCTTAACAGGGCTGCCTCAATTAACTCTCTTTCTCTCAGGGTGCAGAAACCTAGTTCCAGCACCCTCCCATACTACTTCGGATGAGACCTTGGCCTACGCAAGCAGGTCATTGCCAAAAGGGCTAGTAGTATAGGAGTTTGTTGGAAAACCTTAAATCTGAACCTAGGTCAGGACCCCTCAAGCCAACAAATGGTTCTGTTTCCGGGACCGGGAGAAATTTGAGAGAAATATTGGGTAATGCCACGATGTCATTGGCGGCCAATGAAACCTTAGCTTGAAGACTAGTTCGAAAAACAGATTGAGGAATTTTCCCTAAAAGAGAATTGAAGTACAAGGTTGACTGCTGAAGGGTGGAAGAACAAGTATATATTTACAGAGGTATATGAAATCTCCTTCGTAACTTTCGCGCACAAACTACAGGAGTGGCTAGCAAGGTTAGCAGAGTTCCAAACCTGTTGGAAGGACGATCAGGTTACACATTGGACTCCTCAATTAATCCTACAGTTGGAGAAGGTTGATAACAAGATCACCCAGATTGTCGATCACTGGGTGGATAGTGTTTTAGGAGGATTTGTAATAGAATTTGCAGTTGATCAATTCGTATCTTATTCTGAAGCTGAGCGGAGGTTCTTCAAAGGATTCCGAGATAAGTTCTTGCAAACATTTCCATTGCTAATTAAGATGCTATTGTGCGAAAAGGGTATTCTGTGCAGTCATAGGGTGAATGACCTCCGATCAGAGTGAAAGTATGAAACGAAGTGGTAAATACTACAGAGTCAGTTGAGAAGGAGACAGATCAATATATAGTCCCTTAAGAGATTCGCCTATGCATGCAGAAACTAGTCCTCCAGTTACCCCACCATCGAATCCGCATAAGGGAAAGAATTCTCCTACCCCCCCACCACCACTGGAAGACGATATGGCCATGCACATGAAGCTACCTAACTTTAAGGGTGTGGGGGATGAGGACATGGACCGATTTTGGTTCGTGCAGTATGGACTACGCAGAATGTTACTAGAGATGTTGTAAAAAGAGCGCAGCTATCACTAACATTTAAATGAAGGGCCTTGGATTGGTTCATGGGGTATGTAGGCCAGAATGCAGATCCGTCAATATAGGAAATTAAGGATGCCTTAAAACAACATTTTCAGAATCCTAAGTCCTACACTCAACTTGTGATTGACTTGAAAGATTTTAAATAAGGACCTACAGAGTCTGTATGGGAGGATGAACAGCTACTGAAAAAAGTTAACAGGGATGGAGAATTTAAGTATGAGGATAGAAATCACAAGGAATGTTTCATTTCCATGCTATTACCACACCTGCGCAAGCCTATGGGTCAACAGACGATTGATACACAAGAAAAATCCCTGAAATTTTCCATGAAGCTAGAAGTTGCGCCAAGGGACGATGCCCAGTTTTGGGTACAGAAAATCTAGAGCCAGTTAGAGGCCATGCAGCTAGAAATCTAGAATTTACGAAAAGAGTGGGGGAAAAGAAGCTAACGCAGACATTTGGTGCATACGGTGCAGGGTGTCAGACCACACCAAGAATCAATGCCCTTTGCTGTTAGACTACATGCAAGCTGGGGGGGCCTAACCCATTATGCCCAAAGAGGTGGCAGGACCAAGCACCCCCACGTTATGGTGCATTGACTGTCAAGTATCAGGATTGCATGATACAAACCACTTCCCCTGACTTGGTGTCTATGTCCTAGAATTGAAGCAACACTGGTGCAGATTGTGATCATCTATAGGACATGATGAGCACAACTATCGGACATATGATTTAGTGATAGATATAGGAAGCTTTTACAGGGTGCAGGCTAACCCTTCATCACCATTATATCCCTCTGGACGAGGAGGCTCCCCTGCAAGAGGCCGAGGGGGGGAGGAAAGGTGGAAGCGCAGGTCGTGGAAGAGGACAACTGATCTTCTATAATTGTGGGGAGGTGGGACACTTTGCAAGGGACTGTTTGAACCCCGCACAACAATATTGCAGGAATTTGGATCATATGATCGAAGACTATCCTGTATTGATAGAAAAGATGCAAGAAAAACAACAAATGCCAACGCATAATGTACAAAGGGTTACGACGAAACCGTGTGATGAGGGAGTCAATATTAACGTAATTATGCGCAGTGGCATGGCCACTAGAGGAGCTGAGGAAAAAGATGCAGCCGAACCACTTATCAGAAAAGACGCTGAAAAAAAGGAAATCTTGGACCTACAAAAGGAGAAAGAGACCTTCCTTGAAGTTAGAAAATAATTTTCAAAAAACGAGGCGTCTACCTCAAAGGCCCCAACAGATCTAAAAGTAGACGAGGAAGTTAAGTCGTTCCTATAGGAATGTAGGAAGTTACTACGCAACCAGAAGGTAGTAGAGAACCTTCAAGCATTTATAGATAGCTGCACAGAAAAGGTTGACCCTCCAACAGAAGTTAAAGATGTCCACAAAATTTATAAGCATAAGAAACGCACTCGTCGGGAAATGCGGCTAACTGCGCAAATTGGTGATTATGAAATGGATCAGGTCATTCTTGATTTAGGATCCAATGCAAATGTCTTGCCCAAACATACTTGGCAGAGGATGGGAGAACACAAGTTGGAATGGTCTACTATACAGCTACGCATGAATAACCAATAGAAGATCATACCGTTAGGAAGGTTATCAAAGATTATGGTAGATATCGTGGGAGTTAAGGTGTACGCGGATTTTGAGGTACTTCAAATTATAGAGGATGTGGACCCTTACCCTGCACTCTTAAGACTGGATTGGGATATATACCTGGGAGGTATTATCAACTTGAAAAGACGAAGCATGGTTTTTGAGAATGAGGGTACGCGAGTAATAGTCCCTCTAGATCCGGCAGAGGGTGAGCAGTATACAGAACCGATGCGTGAAGAGGACGACGTTGATCATATTTACAAGCTGATTTCCCGGGATGAGGATTGGATTAACCCTATGGCTAATGGCGCACTTTGTTGGGAGAAGGACAACGAATGTCTCTCTAACTCAGACGGTGAGATAGAAAATTGGTAGAACCATTTGCATGACATATCTGCGCTACGATGCCTGAAGATCACAAAGAGTTTCCGGTGTATCTCCTCAGAGGTAAGAGAGCTGCCCTATTTTGATGATTCTAGTAGTGTTACGGATTTTATTAGAGAATTCGAAGTAGAAGTCCCCATAGAACAGAGAATGTGGGCGCTCAACTTATCTATGAGTGCAACCCCTGCGCGATGGTGGGAAACTCATAAGGGGACTTTTCAGGATTGGGAAGAATGTCGTAGAATGATGATCCTACAATTCAAACCTTCGGTCAACCTACCCATGGAGATTTTCCCTGGCCGCAGAGACCCACAAAAGCACTTGTCTGTATGGATGGAAGTATGGAGTGAAAGGACTTGGGATGAATGGGTCCACATGTTTATCCACACCTTGGGACCAATCCCCACCACGTGGTATTGTTAGGTAAACTTGACTCGGTATAGAGTCAATGTTGACTAGGGTAAATAGTAGTGGTTTTGGGGCACATGGTTTTGTGCACCCATGGTTCAGAGCCCATGGTATTGCATGTAATGGAGCCTATAAAAAGGCTGGGAATACTACATTTTGATGTAGGTCTGGAGGTGAGTGGTGAAGGCTCACTTGGCCAGATTGGCCAGGGTTTTGGCCAATGTTTAATGAAATTTCATTGGTTGGGTTTTTCCTTGGAGTTTGGGGTTTTCCTGGATAAAATTTTGTGTTTATGTTAATGTTTTGTTGCTGGTTTTTTTTCATGATTATTATTCCTCTCGGTAAATATTTTATTTCTGTGGTAAATTCTAACAAATGGTATCAGAGCTAAATATTGGCTTCAGAGGGATGCCTCTGTTGTCAAGGGTTTATTTGACTGCAGAATCTATTCGTAGTTTTGGGCACAAGGAGCTAGATGGTGTAGTGAGTGAAGTGTACCATGTATAGGTAGAATGATCAACTACAATATAATGGTTTGACTGGGTAGCACAAGGTATCTTGGTGGTTGGAGAGATCTGATCACAAATCTGAAAAGAAAGAAAGGTCGATATTATGTCGTTAGTGGTGGATCGAATCACTGAGAGTGACATATTAGATCGAAGCTCCATGTGGTGCATTTGGGCCACGAGCCTGGGCCACACGAGGGTAGTGCCAGGATCATACATCGGTTTGTCGGAGTGATCAGGAGATCAAGTCCTTTGTAGAAAAATGCTCAAAAATGAAGTTACTCAGAATTGGTCCAAACTAGAACGACTGGAAAGAGCTTGGAAAAATGATCCTGTAGACACGAACGGCACTGAAAACCGACGCCGTATGAGAAAGATATTCAGCTTTGAAGTTTTCCAATTTCAGTTAAAAAATGGCCAAAATTTGACTTTATAAAAAAATATTTTTATTAAAAAAATAATATTCCATAGAATATTTTGTGAATATTTCGTGGAATATTCCACAGAATATTCTGTGAAATATTCCACAGGTGGCCAATCACAGGGCACCACGTGGCCAGCCCGAAGGCCACCACGTGGCCCCAAGGTGGAATGAAAAGGCGTTTAAATTTTTTTTTATGGTCACGGCAGGATTCGAAACCGGGTCGAGGCGATGGTAACGGAGAGGCTCGACCAACGGGCCATGGTGGTACTTATTAAACCATGGCTACGGATTTGTATTTAAAGTTTATGATTCGTTTGGGCGGGGTAGTAAAGGGGCCAGCCCCACACCATGTAACTAATGGTCCGGAACCAGTCCCCTAAATCGTCGGCGTGCTTTGACGGGTCATGGTCACAAGAACCGTCGAAAGGTGCGGAGTTAAATTATACCATATGGTTTTTGCATTAAAGTTCTCCGTTTTTAACTTAAAGTTTTTCAAACGAATTCCGAAGGTCACGGTCCCGTGCCTTATCTCCTTAGCCCCGAAGGTTGGCGGGTTTATTGGCAGAGTGCCAAAATTATAGCGCCGACTCCAATTTTATCGGACTTATTTGGAGTTTCTCCACATTTAGTGGAGTTTTTCAAGGTGACACTGGGCAAACTTCAGTTAGCCATAACTTTGGCTAGGGAAGTCCAATGGAAGCGATTTTTTTTTTGATTTTGGGGTATTGAAGCATTTTGGAGCTGTTGGGATAAGTTTCAGAGCCATCAGGGCACTCTATCAGTGATTTTATCAGCGATTTTGGTTGTGAAGCCACTAGGGCCTGGTGAAATATCAGCTGTGTTGGACTATACTCATCCATTGGAGGTGAATGAATAGTTGATTTATACTGATTTGAGTCCTTTGTTTCTGAATTTGCAGCTAATTTTTCCTTTTGAGGCTTTCTACACAGTGTAATTCTTAATTTGAGCATTAATGAAAGAGGGAAAAACCTATTTAGAGGCTTTTGGACCCAGCAGAGGTAGCCCAAGAGAGGGGTGAACTGCTTAAACAAATGCTTACTGTTATGTTGTGCATTTTTGTTGTTATATTTCAGATTTTACTTCATTATACAGTAAATTTTCATAAGTTCACTTTTCCCAATCATACTTATACAGTGAACACAACTCATTAGTTTCACTTTAAACCACATTACTTCCATTGCAGAATACTTGAACTTGCTTATTCACACATAAAATTTTGATTAATGAATACTTTGCATACATAAACAAATACTTTCATTGATCAGATCTATTTAAGTGTTTACATTATATTTCTTTAGTCAGAGCCAGTAAGTGGGCCAGAAGCTTCTGGTTTCATCCTTTCTAGTAAAGGTGAAATAACCAGTAAAAGCCCCTACTGTCAATCTCTGTATAAGAAATTCTTTGTTCACACAATTTTAGATCAGATTGGTATCATAGCTCTAGGTTTTGCTTAAGAGTTTGTGAAATTTGTGCAAGAAGATTGTGTCACTACTACATTTGGCGGAAATTCCGACACTTGGTTCCAACGCTTTTGACCAAATGTCGGAAATTTCCCCAAATTTTTTCCATCTCACCTGAAACCGTTGCTATATTGACGTTTATAGAAAAGTGTCGCAATAACGACACTTAGAAAAGTGTCGCAATTGCAAAATTTGGAGGAAGACGTCGCAATTGGGAAACTATGGCCCAAAGCGTCGCTATTGCGACGACTGCCTCCAAACGTCGCAAGTGCGACACAATGTCTAAGTGTCGCAATTGCGACGTTTGGAGGCACCCGTCGCAATAGCAACGCTTTTTCCGCCGTCGATATAACGACACTTATATGCGTGCTACATAAAAATACGAAACTTATATGCGCGCTACATAAAAATGATTTTATTGTTTCATATCCGTCGCAATAGCTACATTAACATCTGATATCATGCGCGCATTCGCCCTCCGCTCTTGCAAATAGCATTGGCCCTCAGCTCTTGCAGAACAACATTTTCCCTCAGCATTCGCCCTCAACTCTTGCAGAAAAGCATTCGTCCTCAGCTCTTGCAAAATGGTAAGTTCTTACTGCAGGCCCTTCCTCCTATAGTAGGGTTGACTCTATTTGGGTTTTTTTTGGTCAATTCCATTGGATTGTGTTAGGCTGTAGGGTTCTCTCTAGATGTCAAGAATCAAGATTCAATACCCTCTATTATCTTCATCAGCCAATACAAGATTTAAATTTTTCCCAAAGAAACGCTTATTTATTTGGCAACCATTATTTCTCCCTGCTTTAAAAAACCTACATTTAAATGAAAACAAGCATTGCATTTCAACTACAAAAATATATTAGTGTTCAAATGTACATGTGTGCTACATTAACGTCTGATATCATGCGCGCATTCTCCCTCTGCTCTTGCAGAACAACATTCTCCCTCAACATTCGCCCTCAGCTCTTGCAGAACAGCATTCGCCCTGAGCTCTTGCAGAACAACATTCACCCTCAGCATTCGCCCTGAGCTCTTGCAGAACAGCATTCACCCTGCATTCACCCTCAACTCTTGTAGAACAACATTCGCCCTGCATTTTCCCTCAGCTCTTGCAGAACATCATTCGCCCTCAGCTCTTGCAGAATAGAATTCGCCCTCAGCTCTTGCAAAATGGTAAATTCTTACTGCAGGCCCTTCCTCCTATAGTAGGGTTGACTCTATTTGGGTTTTTTTGGTCAATTCCATTGGATTGTGTTAGGCTGTAGGGTTCTCTCTAGATGTCAAGAATCAAGATTCAATACCCTCTATTATCTTCATCACCCGATACAAGATTTAAATTTTTCCCAAAGAAACGCTTATTAATTTGGCAGCCATTATTTCTCCCTGCTTTAAAAACCCTACATTTAAATGAAAACAAGCATTGCATTTCAACTACAAAAATCTATTAGTGTTCAAATGTACATGTGTGCATCACTTGTGTAGGGTATTCCCTTTCCACTTTCACATTATCCAAGAATGTGTGCAGTATAGTTCATATTTTTGTGATTTAGATTATCTTGAAAAAGGAAAGGTAAATTATTTCCCATGGAAAAAGAAGGTTTTCCCTTTTTACTACTGGAAATGGTACAACAAAGTTCCATTTCTACCCGAAACTCCTATGAAACAAGAACCAAATAAATGCCATGTCCTCAATGGACATCATTTGGCTTTGAAAATGGCCATTGCACCGTGTTGTTTCTTATATTAGATCACGATAGTTTCTTAGGTCATTTCTTGTTTCTTGAGATGAAAAACAACCAAAGAAATTGTGAAGATCCTTTCAAGAAATAAATGAACATTTCTCAAACATATCTCAACTATTTTTTATTTTATTCAGTGGTTTCTTACTTTGAGAGAAATTTGACACTTTTATAAGGAATATAACATAAAAACACAAAATGGGAAGAAATTGATGAGGTAGATGACCTTTAGTTGTTTTCAATTAAGAATTGATAATACACGATGCATGTTCTGTACTACAAACTAGATTCCTTCCTGGAGTTAGGACACAGAGTATTGAATCAAAGTTGTAGTTTCTAACTTCTTGTATTGGTTCATCAATCTTGAAATTCGGACATTGCATGTCTTCATTGCTTCATGTTTGAATAATTTGCATCATATCGTACAATAGGAAATTAGGAATTATGATTATTATTAATTTATGGATCTGTTAAGTTAATTTTAAGTTTGCATGGTTTAGTGTGAAATTATTCTAGTGTGCCCCTAGGCCCAGGTGAAGGAATGCCAAGGACTGAGAACCCTAGTTTTTAAATGGTATTGTTTCTTATACCCAAAAACCCCTCAACATCACTTCTTATTAGTTATTAACAATAGTGTTGTAAACAATTTGAGAGTTGATATAGAAAAATCTCGCACTTCTCAAGATAAATTCCTAAAGCTAAAGTGTGATACCATGTGTAATTCAATAGCCCCATTGTCACCTCACCAACCTCTTTTCACTTCGGGCTATCTCTCCTCCAACTCAAGGGGGGTTCTCCCTAGTAGATGTTAGGGATCTAATGGCCCAACCAAACCAAGTCAAGAGCCCCCTAACTCTCTATTTTTACTACTATCAATCAAAATATTGAACAATAGGGTCAGACATGCATCCTGAAGATAAAATTGCCAGGGTATTTTTGGGTAATTTCAAAGGGAAAGTCCCCAAACACATATAATCGAGGAATTATAACGTGATTTCAAACATTAAATATCAACAAAATCGTTTAAAGGATATTGAAAGGAAAAAGGTGATGGAAGATAGAAAGTGCCTTACTTAAATTCTCTAAGGATTTTTCAATAGTTGCTCCAAAAGCTTCACTTCAAGGCCCTTCAAGATCATCTCCAACAATGCTATACCATCGGCTTCAACAATTTTGCTCCAAAAATGTCCACAAGGTCTTCACAACAAGTTTACTAGAAGTTGCTCCAACAATATATTCAATAAGGTCTTCATTGTCAACTCATCTCTTGTTTGGGTGCCTTAATGTGCAATGACATGTTTCCAGGACTGAATTCAATGCAAGGCATATTTGAAACTCTAACTCTGTCTTCCGGTGTCTTATTAGAAATTATTTCAGTTTTCATTTTGTGTTTTCAAATTAGATATTGTTTTCAAGTTTTTACATTTATAATTTTATTGCAATGTGGCAGACTGATCAGAGCAGTGCAGGAACAACCCCGAGACGGGATGATCGCGAAAAGAGGCCAGCAGAAGAACATGTAAAGTGCCAGCATTGCTCTATCTTCAGGTATTTTAGTTATTTACATAATTGAAATAATATTAATTTTGTTCAAATATGCAGACACCTAGCCATGGTACTGTTGAGCCTCAAAATTGTGCTTTATTTCATTCCATTTTACCTCATTTTCCTTTGTCCATTGCTATCCTAGACCCAATTGATCAATGAATATAGTTAAAATTACTTCTAGAATGATTTACATGACTGACTTGCTAAGTTTTGTGATTTTTTCCATTGTAAGGCATTTTGACCGGAACTAGCTGCAGAATGCAGACATTCCGTAGCTAACCGGCGATTCTGCAGCTATCTTCACGTTTGAGTATGTTCCAGGTGGCCTCTCAAGAAAAACCGCATATGGGCATAATCCACGTCATGTATACATGGTTCGTTGCTCATCATGGAGGAAGAAACGAATTCTGGGTATGGTTTTGGAACGTGGGAACACATTTAGGAAGGAAGACTTCTATTAGGACTGTCTCAGTCCAGATGTCTTTTCCTTTTCACGCAGCCACTTCAAGAGTCCTAATGCGATTCCGATAAGGAAAGATAGTGTTCCTGAATTGTTGCAAATCTTGTTATTTACATTTGTTATATAAACACTTGGGAAACCGAGAGCTATGTTAGATTTTATGCTAGATTTTGCTTAGATTCTGTGCTACATTTCTGAAGACGCAGAGTGCTATGTTCAAGTTATTTCATCTTTAATGAAGCAGACAGTGTTGTTTTGAAAGCGTTGATTTAATTTGGAGTTGAATTCCGTCAGGTGGTAGAGGGCCCCTGCCTCTTGCATGGATTTATTTGCGTAAATTAGATAAGTATTCTAGCTGCCTTTACGTTTTTGAATTTGAATTAGTAGTTGTTTTAATTAGTTACTGTAGTTATACTCATTCTAACTCTTCCACAAGAAGAAGCTCTTCCAAAAGATTATAATGATGAATGGGAAATGGCTATAGTATTGTAGGATTTAGTTGTAATTTTTGTTGTTCACTATCACAGTTACACTTGTTCTAATCACTCTTCCACGAGAAGAAACTCTTCCAATAAATTCTTAAGGAGTCTAAGACATGACCGTGATAATGAATGATTTAGTTGTGTGTTTGCACTAAGTACCATCTCTGTTCTTACTCTTAAACGCTTGTCCAAAATATCATAATGATGAGTGGGATATGGATATGATATCTTAGTTTTTCATTGCTTTCAGTCCTTTATGTTTGCATTTGCACTCAATTACACAGTCAGAATTGTTCTAACTCTTCCAAAAGAAGGAACTCTTCCAAAATATCAATAATGATGGACAAACAGACTGTATAATTTCATAGAATAATGCATGATAGTATAGTTAGGATACTCCGGAGTTTCATTGCAATTAATTCATGTTCAGTTGTTTTGTTTTGGGTTTGATAATGACTTGTAGTTTAACACTATTTTAGGCTAGAGACATCTTAGGTTTGGTTGTAGTTCAACTCATTGCATTTGCACTCCATATTCAATTGTCAGTCACTGCATACTAGATTACTTCAGTTGTTAAACTTAACAAAACAACCTTCATTATTCACAAATCTCTTCTTGTTCTAAAATCCATAATTGACTCATCACTACATGAACAGAAGACCATATCACTTTAAGGCCTGAAGTACTTCTGCAATTTCCTTATCATTTCATAAACAGAGTCCTCTCTCAAAAGACTATTTTGAAAATAAATCAATAACTCTTGAGTAAAGGTTTTGTGACATTCAATTAAATTGCAGAATAGAGTTAGGAATTAGCTTTAGAATAGAAAATCTTATGATGATATCAATGTTTTACTCCAAACATACTTCAACAAATCTCTAATCAAGGACAAGATGTTGCATCATTATAAGTTAGTTGTTTAAACTGTTTAGTTAGGAAGATTTGCATGTTTAGTTGATTATTTCTCAAGTTGAGTTTATGTTTTTAATCATTTCCTTAGAAGTCATTATCAAGCTTTGTTTCTGATTGGTCATAGTTTAGATTTGATTCTGTTTTTAGTATTCCAATTGCATTTGTCATTTGTCATCCATCAATTAGGATCCACTATGTTTTTAATCATCAGCTCATTTCCCTTAGCTTTCTAGGCATTTTCCTTGTGAACATAAAACCACCAAAAGACCAAAAACATCATAAATCATCACAAAAGACCAAAAAAATTGCAAAACACTACACACAACGCATTAGGAAACAAGCACCTAGGTACATACAGTACACTTCACTTCAGCAGTTTACCAACCCTGGTTGACAATTAAATGAGCTCAGTTTAGGAGACTAGATTGAGACCAAACATTTTGGCGTCGTTGTCGAGGAAGTGAAACTAGGTAACCTTTGTTTCTTAGCATCCAAAAACAATTTTATGCGTAGGGAGAGAGATTCAAGGGGAAGATTTATAAGCAGCAGAGGCAGAAGTTTGATTTCTAGAATACCACTTGTTTCATCTAGATCCAGAGCTAGTACACCTTCAACTCAAACCCATCTTCCATCCTTTACTGATCCTGGACTTCTAGAATATCTAAGGTCAACTATTCCATTAGAGAAACCTTCCAATTCATCCACTGAACCTGCCATAGAAGAAGATCTAAAGATTCCTAGTAGGGATACAAACCTTTCCACTTCTACAAGAGAGTCAACTATGGCAGAAGAAGGAGGAGGAGGAGTTTTTAATGGAGAAAACACACTATTTGGAGGTAGAGGTAGAGGTAGAGGAGAAGGAGGTAGAGGTGCAAATGGAGGAAGAGGTAGAATAGGAAGCTCTTTTGGGTTCCCTATACTTGAGAAGAGGAAACCTTCTGTGATCATACAAGAACAAGATAATTCTGAGGAAGACTCTCTACGGGTGAATAAAAGCCTTGAGGAAGATACATCCTTTCAAGACCCAAACACTGAAAAACTGAAACAAAAAGATCCAATAAATCCAACTCCTGTATTAGAGCAACCATCCACATCTACTTCTATCCTCCCTTTCCGGAAAGATTACAAATTGATAGAGGTGCAGAAAAACAAATTATGGTGCCTAATTATGATTTCCTAGATGAGCTGAGAAATGTTTGCATTAAAATTCCATTATTACGAGCCATCAAGGAAATTCCAATTTTAGCCAAAACAATAAAGGAGTTGAGCATGAAGAAAACAAGAAAAAGAATAAGAGAAACAAAGAAAATTCAACTGGTAGGACAAATAGCAGACATTATGATGGGAAATATTGCTATTCCAAAGTATCTTGACCCAGGAAATCCAGTTGTCAAAATTCACATCAATGGAATTGAAATTCAAAACACACTCATTGACTTAGGAGCAGCAATAAATATCATGAGTAGACAAATCATGGACAAACTGAAACTTCCTAATCTTCTCTTTACACCCACACTATTACAATTAGCAGATAGATCTGTGATCAGACCGGATGGGGTAATAGAAGACATTCCAGTGTCCCTAGACTCTTGGGAGTACCCTGTGGATTTCATGATCCTGACACCCAAGAATAATCTAGGAGGCCATCTTGTTATACTAGGAAGACCTTGGTTGGCTACAGCTGATGCTTTTATTAGTTGTAGGTCCGGTGATATGTATATTTCTGATGGTAGTTCAACTAAGAGATTCACTTTATATCCTCCAGCTAGGACAATTACAGATCTAGATGACACTCAATGGATAGAGGATGAAGAAGATTTACAACCACTCTTCACAATTTTAGAAATTAGTGAAGATAATAAAATTCTGAATACTCTAGAAAACTTTGAATCCTCTCCAAAACACAAACATGAATCATTTCAAGAGGGATCCAATATTGAGTTTTTGTCATCTAGGCAGATGTCTCTTCATTCTATGGACAAATTTGGCAGCTCTACAAGTGAAATTTTTCTAGGCAAAACTTTGAACATAAACAAGAACCTAGAAAAATCTCAACAAGAAGAGTTAATCAAAGTATTACAGAGACATTCTTCTGCATATGCATGGGAATACACTGACATGAAAAGGATAAGTCCCAAGACTTGTACTCATCACATCTATATAGAGGCAAATTGCAAACCAATCAGACAGCCTCAAAGACGGATGAATCCAAATCTTAGGGAAATTGTTAAAGAGGAATTGCAAAAATTGTTAAATGTTAATTTCATCTATCCTATTTCAGATATTCAGTGGGTTTATCCTTTAGTAATTGTGCCAAAGAAAAATGGAAAATGGAGGGTGTGTGTTGACTACCGAGAACTGAATAAAGCTACTCTTAAAGACCATTTTCCCTTACCTTTCATAGATCAAGTATTAGATACATTAGCTGGCAAAAAGTACTTTTCATTCCTAGATGGGTTTAGTGGTTACAATCAAATCCAAGTAGCCCTTGAAGACCAAGACAAAACCACATTCACCTGTCCTTGGGGTACCTATGCCTACCAAGTATTGCCATTTGGATTATGCAATGCACCTGCAACATTCCAAAGGGCAGTATTAGGAATTTTTTCGGATCTAATACATGACTGTGTAGAGGTGTACATGGATGATTTCACAGTTTATGGGAATACATTTGAAGAGGCTTTAGAAAACTTGGAAAAAAGTCTTAAAAAGATGTCAAGAAGCAAACCTTTCACTTAGTCATGAAAAATGTTTTATGATGTTTACTGAAGGTATTGTTTTAGGGCACCACATTTCAGGGGATGGGATTAGAGTTGATGAGGCAAAAGTTGAAGTCATTTCTAACCTATCCATTCCTAGTTGTCAAAGAGATGTTAGAAGTTTTCTAGGATTCACATGATATTATCGGAGATTTATAGAAAACTTCACCAAAATAGCATCTCCACTCTTCAAATTACTCACCAAAGATTGTGAATTTAAGTGGACTTCTGATTGCCAGTTAGCTTTTGAAACCCTGAAAACCAAAATTTCTAAAGCACCTATATTAAGGGGACCTAACTGGAAGTTACCTTTTCATATCTCGACAGATGCTTCCGATACAGCTCTAGGAGCAGTATTGGGACAAAAAGATTTGATTCCCTATGCCATCTATTATACCAATAAAAATTTGACTCCTGCAGAGTTAAACTATACTGTAACTGAAAAAGAGTTTTTAGCTGTTGTTCATGCCATAAACAAATTTAGACACTATATAACAGGCTATGAAACTTTTGTTCACACCTTCTACTCCTTTAGGTGCCAGCCAAGAAACACACCCTGCCCAAGCAGACACCCAGCCAACCGCTGAACGTGTTGGCAATGATGAGGCTGATATGGCCAACTACATTATTGCGTTTCCTGGAGCTACACGTGTCAGCTCCACAGGGACCATTAATGGCACATTTTTGGTGAACGATGAAGGTGTCCCTATAAAGCATGTACAACTCCTAGGTAAATTTTAATATTTTAACTATTTCATGTACTTTATCTAAAACATATTTATCATGATTTTTATTTTTAAATTAATGATAATATATATGTTTTTTTTGTGTGTGTGTGTGTGTGTGTGTGTGTGTAGGAAACAATGAGTTCTACAGGTATCTGGAGAGCCATGCGTTGGTAATTTTTGGCCCAACCATATGCACAGGGTGGAATTCCCAGAATTCCAACCTGAAAAAAGAACTTCTAGATTATCTAGAAGCCCTTTTTGGGGTCGGCACATTTGACAGAACAGTGGTGGCTTGGGTAGCCGGCAAATATTTGAAATATACCAGGGACACCTATAGGACGCAATTGCAATTTAACCCTAGATATGAGCGTCCTCTCGCAGTTCCAGAGAGTGAGTGGAGAGCACTCATCCATGACGGAAAAGAGAAAAGGGCAAAGAAAGAAGGAAAAATGCCAGCTGGACCCGCAAGGTAAATTACAACTTTAATTCAATAGCTTTAATTTTCTTTATGTCTAAAATAAAAGTGTGCTACGTCATATCTGACTTCAATCTTTTGATGCTAGGTTTCCTGACACCTCAAAGGCAACCAAAGCTAGGATTGAAAAAAAGGTCCATCACAAGCTAGGCCAGGGCGGCTACTTGAAATTAGCCGCAAGAATTGTAATTAAGTAACTAAACATCTT
Source organism: Pinus albicaulis (assembly GCA_034641835.2). Lineage (NCBI taxonomy): Eukaryota > Viridiplantae > Streptophyta > Pinopsida > Pinales > Pinaceae > Pinus > Pinus albicaulis. Next base: position 1,022,394,039 of record CM076570.1, read on the forward strand.
ATAATTAATTGTATCGCCTTCCAACGTTTTTGTAATCCTATCAAATATGATTAAAAATACACAATCATATGTAATTTAGGGTGATGACTTCGGAACAGAAACTACAGAGGAAGATAAAAATATCACTTTCCATTTCGGCTATCAAGCCGTAGTTGAACGTCGCAGAAGCTTGGGGCAGGTCCCAAGATCCAGAATGCCTGATAAGGTAAAACATTAACCTTTCAATATTTTTGTTTTCGTCCATAAATTTAATGTCTAAAAACTTTGTTTAAATCAGGGGAGCAACACTACCGACGAGGCAAATAACCCAGTTTTAGAGCCAGATGTAGATGATCCTCTCGTGCAACCTAATCATTGTAGTGGGGACCAGGCCGACAATGCTGCTATCAGTGAGGGCCGTGACGGTAATTAATTTCCACTTATAATTTTTTCTAATTATACCTTGATGGTTGTCCTTATAACGTTTTTTGTTTAAATGACAGAGAATGTTTCCTTTGAGGATCTTACCACCAGAGAGGAAGACAGGGAAACAGTCCCAATGGCGACAACTGGTGCACCAAGTAAATAATCTCATTGCAATTTTTTTTATTAATATTACCGAAATAGCTCAATGATATTTAAAAACTGACAATTAAAATTTAATATTATCTGTTTTTGTAGGCGATGCTCCGTCACTAGATGAGACCAGACATCGTGACTACGCAACTAGGTCAGCAACGACAACTGGTGCACCAGGTAAATAATCTCATTGCAATTTTTTTTTATTAATATTACCGAACTAGTTCAATGATATTTAAAAACTGACAATTAAAATTTAATATTATCTGTTTTTGTAGGCGATGCCCCGTCACTGGATGAGACCAGACATCGTGACTACGCAACTAGGTTAGCGGCGACAACTGGTGCACTAGGTAAATAATCTCATTGCAATTTTTTTTATTAATATTACCGAACTAGTTCAATGATATTTAAAAACTGACAATTAAAATTTAATATTATCTGTTTTTGTAGGCGATGCCCCGTCACTGGATGAGACCGGACATCGTGACTACGCAACTAGGTCAGCAGTGCGGGTCGAAAGGCACGAAACAGGAGCAGAGCATGATGATATTGATGATGTAATTAGGAGCTTTAGAAATAGGAAGAAGAAAAAGAAAATTCGATAATGTAAAATATTGTATTATTATAAGAAAAACGTTACCATACTTGGAACGTTTTTTTGCGTTATATAAAAAACTCATTTATCATACTATTTTTATGTCAAGCATTAATTGCAATGTTTCCTTGCATACTTTTTGTTGAATTGTTTTTTTATTAGTTATTGAATATTTTTTTTTATGCTCATGAAAGTAAAAAATGAAATATAGATTGGGTATTGGGGAATTAAGAGTGATGTGAGGGGGGGGGAGGGGCCATAAGAGCTTCCACCTTCACGTGGTTGGCCCTGTTTAGTAGAGAATAATTTATTGGAGCAATTTAATCTTGGAGCAAACCTCCCTCGATCCAGCGTAGCAACAAAAAAATCACTGTTGACTTAGTTGCTACTCTTTCAGATCGTGGGAGGCTTGTTCCAAGTTCATGCGACTCCAATAAATTGTTCTTGAAATGAAGAGGAGCTTATTCAGGTAAGTTTTGACATTTCAACATATGTTCTAACATTATCATAAGAATGCATCTTAGAGTAAAAAATACTACATCAATTACTTGTATTTATTGTATAGATAATGATGGATTTTGATTGACTTGGCAGTGCAGGTACAAATCCTCTTGCATCATGAGCAATACAACTTGTCAACCAGGGTCATGTCAAGGATATTTTTTCTTTTGCGCTTGACCAGGTTCTTAATGTCACATTTTGTAAGTTCCTTTACAGTTCATAATTCAATATTGAGCTTGTTCATGATTATTAACTAGTTTTTTTGTATGTGTTTTTTCATCTATTTGATTGTAAGAAACTCTGCATGTTTCCTGTTGTTCACCAAGGTTTTTCCCATTACCACTCCCAGGATGAATCCGACTTTATTGTTACATAGGTTACTTTATTGTTACTATGATTTCTCCATTTACGATTTCATAGGTTACATCATGTAAAGTTGTCAATCTCAAGTTGGTCATGAGCTTTAGTTCTCCAGATTTGGGGCTTTTCTGATATTTTCTCCCTCATGTCATTCTTGCATCACCTCGTTGTTTGAGCATGCTAATTGTCTACCACTTGTACTAAATGGCACATGTCAATCTTTGAGTGGTGCCACATTTCACCTATTTTCAATGAGAGTTTAGGGTTTCTCTAACATAGCTTCAAAAATCCGATTCAGTGCCTGCTTGAATATCGTCACATAATACTCATGGTTTGGATTGATGAGCATGTTCTGAATGGTTGGTTGATTCATAAGAACCACCCATATAGTCCTCTTGAGATATTTCAGAATTTTTCTCGGGTTTCCTTTTTCACCGTTTCTAGTGGGTGGGATGGTGTGGGGTGATCCATCAATACTAGTGCTCTTGTAGTAGGGAATTTGTTTTTGGGGATATAAAGGAGCATTTGATGTAGATATCCCATTGGATGCATTCATATATGGGCACGAGAGGTCAAGAATTTAAATTAAAAATATGCAACCTCTAGCATGGCAACCTGAAGGCCACGAGAGACACTTGTTAAAGATTGTTTTGTGCTGGCCTTAATATAGTCGTGATTTATTTCTATTATCTTAATGCAAATATATAGTCCGGTCTCATTAAAATGAGGATTGTGGTTGTATTTCTCTTTGGTTGTTTCTCTCTTAATGCTCCAGAAGTTGCCAAAAGTTGCTATAGTTGTTTAGTTTGCCTGTTACAACTTAAAAGTGGTTTTTAGCAATGGGAGTCATGTTTTTTAAGGTTCATACTAATATGAAGATCTTGTAATTCTATATTCAGCATAAGAGAAGATGGCCTCTGATTTGGGCCGTATGAAAACAATTGCCACATCTACCTCATTGGGTAACAATGGAAAGGGGAAGAAGTTGGGTGCAATGTTTGATAATTATGGCAGACAATTGTCTTCTCTTTCAGTTTTTTCACCCATTTCCTTTAATCGCTCAAGCAGAAGAGGGACTCTGAGATTACGCGACAGAGAGAAGGTAGTTAATACAAGAGATATGGAAAAGGAGTTGTACTTCAACAAGGATGGCTCAATGACAAAAAAATTGCAGGTCAGAGAAAAAATTATGTTTAAAGGAAGGTCACCTGCATGTGAAACTTCACTGCGGTGGATCTTTCCTTGTCCACTTATATTCAATTTTAATGTGTTATTTTAATTTTTCATGGAGGGTTGTTTTGGCATATGGCCTGGCATTCAATTGCACACTTACTGAAAGCATTGTCAATTTGTCTTGCAGGCGGTGTGAACAAACTTGCTGATCTTGTTGGAGTCACCCTTGGGGCAAGGGGAAAAATGTTGTCTTGGAGAGAAAGCATGGTTCTCCGAAAATAGTTAATGATGGTGTGACAGTAGCTAAGGAGGTAATTTGTAGATGTGTGCTCTGGTTTTCTTTTTAATGTTGTATTAGTTCCCCCTCTTAAATGTCTGCCTTTGCACTTTGTGATGAAAGTAAATATTAACACATTTAGAGTCATTGTCCATCACATGCAATTCTGCAACATCATCTACTTACCCTACCTACTTTACTCTACCATTTTTTCTTCTTTATTAGGGTGCACTTAGACTGGAAAACCCTTATCACACTTTCTTTTCTTTTACATGTAGAAATCTATCTAAGTATAACCTTATTACATCCAAGGGCTTAGATTAAGCTATTGAGCTCCTTTTATTTACTCTACCTATCTACTTATCTGCCAAGATTAAACAGTTTGGTTAGATTTTATTCTCTATCTCTAAAACATGAAATTGAAAGATGAAATAGCCAAGCTTAAATTGTTTGACTATTCATAAATTGTGGCATAGGATACAAGTTGCACACAATTTTATTTATTACATAAGAGCAAAAAGTAGTGGCATTTAGACTTGCACACTTTCCATGGCCTTTCTTTTGGTGGGGTTCATTTTCTTTTACTTTTTTGGCCATTTTTATTCTTTTTACCCTTTGGTTTTTCTTTTAGGGTATACCCTCTTTACATTTTTTAAATTTTTTTGATTTTTTGATAATATGGAAAACCTTTGCAACAAGAAAAGGTATGAACATATTACATAGCCCATCAAGTCAATCATGAAATATGACACCTATTGGTATAAGAGTCTAACACTAACTATGTTATCACTCAGATTTTCCTTGAAGTTGTAGAGAAGAGGAAAGGGGTCCGAGGTAACCACAAACCAATCTTTTAGGTACAGAATCTAGCCAATCTGTACCCAGAGAGGGCTCTCTCTTTAAAATTTAGCTTTGTTTTGAAAGATATTAGGCTAGTTATAAAGTTCAAGGGTTTTGATTGAATTTAGGTGGTGGAATTCGATAGCTGAGGGCAAGATTGAAGTAATTCAGGCCATTGGGCTATGGAGTCAAAAAGATGGCTTCACTGGATTAAGTTTCTAAACAAAAGATGGTTTTACAGGGCAAGATAATCAAACAGAGAACAATTTTAGATCTTTAAAGCGAATGAGATGGAATTAAAATGGATGAAAGGCAATTAAGAATCTTTCAATACATTCAAAGAGAGAAATTGAGTGATTATCAATAAAGAGCATTCAAGTATTCTTTACTAAATAATCAAAATGCTTAAACTAGTAAAACAGGAGCAATTAAGAATTCACTGTTTAAAACCAGTTTAGAAGAAAACATTTAGAATAACGATGATTAAAATCAGATTACACTTAAGCACTTTCTGATTTAATCTTTTTCATTAGCTATTCAGAAATGAAAACATAGTGATATGATAAACATATATAAAGACTTTAAAACACAAAAGAAAGATGACTTATTGATCCGTAGTTTGACACATGAATCCTGTAAAAAGTCTTTCGCATCAATTCATCATCCAGCAAGCCACAAAAAATTTCTCCAACAGCTCTTTATTCCGAAAAAGTCAATATTACAGCAAAGTATAAGAATCCACCCTCAATAATCTAATTGAGGGAGTATTTATACAAAAAATTATCAAAAATATCTCATAACAAATTGAGATATAATCTAGGGTGACTCATGAATAAGTTACAATAAAAATAGAGACAAATGGTCTCGTAGATAAGATAAAAAGTAACTGATGTTGTGTTGTTTCCTTGTTTTGAGAATGTGCTGGAGGCAGGCCCTATGTTTTGGCCCGTTGCTGTCATCCTCAGTAATTCTGTTCTGACTGCCTTGCTTTACTGATACTCTTTGTTTTCACTGATACACTTTGACCTATGTTTATCCTTTTTATCATGGTATACTATAGTAAATAGGCAAAATTTCATATAAGGATAAATTTTACAAAAGTTCCAACAGTTCTTCCCACCATTTATCTTCTGGTATTCTGGTCCGTTGAAGTTTTCTCAATGTTTCATCAGCCTCAGTATATGTAAAAAAGGTAGGCTGAATTGGAAACAAATGCTTTACTTCATGCTCAAGATAAAATAAATTTTCCAATCTGTCATGAAGATTTTTTCCTGTTGGCAATGCTGCTTCTGATGTACTAGTTGAAGAATTGGCCTGATTGTCAGCATACTTGTCCAATTTTTCAACATAGCTTTCAAGGTCCATTAGTTTATCCTATGAAACTATAGGACTGAGCAATCCTTTTTTCAACAAAATATCAAATCTTTCTCTGAAGGCAATGATTTCTTCTTGCATATCTGAGCACCTTTGTTCTAGATTCTGCATAAGGGTACTCTTAGTAAAAACTCTTTTTATTACCAAAATTTTTCCGGTCCTGTCCTGAATACCAAGTTCTACAAGTTGGTGTCTGGTTTGAGTGTTTAGAAACTGTATGAGTTGATTGGCTTCCTCAGGCCTATTTCCCAATTCTTCTCTTGTACTTTGAACTTCTTCTATAGCCAATTTGACTAAATCATTCTGTTCATACATAATCTGAATTGAAGACCAGACATCCTTTATTGATTGGATAATGTTGTCCCAGAGAATTTCATTTATTTCCTTTAAAGGTTTCTCCAATGTGAGATCCTTTTCCAATGCTTTAACCAAATTTTCTAATCTTTTGACCTCTCTTGTTTTATCAGCAACACTCATTTTTGAGGGATCATATCTTTGTTCTAAATTAGTAAGCTGTAACTTTGTGTTTTGGAGTTTTGTTACTTGAATTTTCAATTCATTCATTGACTTTATTAATTCTTCAGAACTCAAATTGGAAGTATTTACCTGTGATAGCTCTGTTGGCTGACCTGTTGTGGATGTACCTGTACCTGTAATTGCCTCTATTATTGATGCTGGAATAGTAGACTGCTTGTTCTTTAATGCCTATTCAAGCTCTTTTTCTGTTTCATTTAGTTGCTCATTCAGTTTCAAAAGCAAGTCCATCATTTCTTCTTCATAATTTTTCTTTATCATCTCTTCAGTTTGTGGATGTCTTGAAGCTGGCAATTTCAACTGCTTTCTCAAAGCTACAATATCATCATCTTTTTTCTTGATTAGGGCCTCTATACCTTTGACATCTTTAGGATTGTGACCCAATCCAATGATTATTTCCTCCAATGTCTTTATCATGTTGTCTTTGGCCTGAGAAGAGGCTTTTTCAAGATGCAATTGTGCATTAGTGTTCTCCAAAGAATCCTACAACTTCTGAGTTGCCATTGCTTTATCGGTCAGAGTAGAATAGATTATTTCACCAGTCTGCTTATGTAACTCAATCTGATCTAAAGGATGAATATCCTTTGCTAAGACTTCAAAATTTGTTCTAATATAATCTGCAGCTATTTGAGGCTGTTGCACTTTTGGTTTGAAGTGACTCATTATCATTTTGCCTTGTTGAATGTCATAAGCTGACATCAATCTTTCTTGATTCTTAGGAGCCATCTTCAAATACTGATTATAAACCTGGAGTCTTAGTGGATCATTCCTGGCTTTTATATTGATAGAGGTTTTCTTTATATCTCCTGAATCTTTAACTGGTGGTTTGAAAGAAGATATTTCAACACTCTGTTGCTTTTGCAGCTCTTTTCTCTGTAAAGTAGTGGATGCCCCACTGACTGTACCTGTTTGTTGACTATCCAAATCTTCTCTCTGGTTATCAGGAATTTCCTGAACAAAATCTACTTCTGGAAGAGGATTTAATTTTTGTCTTTTAGCATGAGGCTGTTCTGAAGATCCACCAACAGGGGTAGCAACTTCAACATCTCTCTTCTTGCCTTTTTCTATATTGATATGAGTTTGTAAAATTGAAATTTCTAGCTCATTGATCTGAATAGGAGGAATTTGTACTTGACCCTGTTCTTTAGAAGTCTCAGGTTGCTCTGTCATTGTGAATTTTTCAAATACTTGTATGTTAGGCTCCTTTTCTTTTCCTTTAGATTGTACTATGGCCAATGCATTGATCTCCTGTAAATTTTGCTGAGAAGTCCCTGCAGAAGAAGGACCAATACCTGGTATCTGCACCTGTCCAAAAGAGTCTAGGTCAAGTATTTTCTCAAGGTCTTTCATTACATTTTCAACATTGATCTGCTCACTATCCTGTTCTACCAATGTTCCTTCCATCCATTCATCCATATTGGCATATTGTTCAATATCTGGAATTTTGTGATGAATGTATGGTGATAGTTTATTTTTCATTCTTCTATCACAGATAAAGCTATTTGGGTCATAAGGCACCCAGTAAAAGCTTTTTTGTAATCTGAGATATTCTTCTAAGATTCTTTCTGCTTCCTTTCCAGCATCTCTAGAGTTACAAACAAAGGGACCTAATTGAATTTTGATCCTGAGTTGAGCCTTTTTCTTTGCATTGTAGAAATGAACTATATTTGAGTTAATCATCTGCCTGAAATACTCTAGTGCAAAGAGTCTCATGGGGACATATTTGGGCAACTTGAATGGGCACAATTCGCATCCATATATTCTGATCTCAGTGTGATTTTGATACAAGTACCAGTCATCTACCCTATATTGTTTTGAGAGCTGTAGAATTTTCTTGATTTCATTATTGACTCTAGGAGGGGAAACTCCTGTTAAAAAAGTGGTTGCAGGGTGTACAAATAGGTCAATAAACTCATTATAGGAGTAAGGAGAATCAGAGGAATTATGGGTGATGGCAGACCAAAATATCACAGACCTAGGATTTCATTTGGCATCAAGTTTCTGAACATGGAAAGGGAAACTTTCTGATTGGTAATAAATCATGAGATGATATATAACAGAAGAATATTTGAACACTTTTTCATTCTCAAATCTCATGAACTGATCATGGATTTTATCAGCAATGTAGGATGCAAAATCATACTTAACAGCAGGGGACTGTCCAGGGGTAAATATAGACAACAATACTAGGGTTAATTGATCAACATATTCACTAGTATTGAAACCCATGATAAAGGATATCATATTCAGAATAAGCTTGCCCACATAAGTGAAAAAATTATAACCATAGGGGGGAGGGCCTTTGGGATGATGCTCTGGTAACATGAAGGTTTGACAAATGCGATTTAACTCTTCATGGGACAAATTGGTAGACTTTTCAAGTAATTCTCCCATGGATAGGGGAGTGAGGGCTTGACCAAGTTGAAATTGCAGCATTTTATTTATCGACTGAGTAGTGATTGGGAAAAGGATGTTCTGACTCAGGGACAAAACTGCTCTTTGATTGGGGTCATAATTTGCATGGCAGTAATGAATTAACTCAGGAAAAATATGGACTGGGGGAGAAGATACATGGGGAGATTGGATTCCCATATAAATCCAATAATATCAGAACCGTTTATAAAGTTATCTCTACAGTGAAAAAGGTTCGAAAAGGATTATCACTAAGAATGAGGTCTTTAATTTGAAAATCTCTATCTGCTAGGGGCAGATAGTCTAAATCTCTGTGAGGGGCATTCAAAGGTGCGACGTTCAGAGCCACTGGAACCTCCATTTCTGGTTCTTGTGGATTCAGAAATGAATTTCAGGTTTTTTTGAGGAACAAACACAATTACAAGTTTTGGGAATGCAATTTACAATTCTGGGGATTGAACAAGACCAAATTGAACTATGTTTCTGTCTTTCGTGCGGAATTTAAAACAAAAGCTAGGATTTCACAGAGTTTTAACGGGAATTGGGGTAAATACCTGTTTTTTGGGAGATGAACAGTGATTAAACACGTACAGGCTATGGCGTACGAACTCTGGATTACTGGTATGCAATTGTCTTCAACAAAATACAGTTGATGGCGCTTGACAATTTGTTTTTGAAATTCTCTGCATGAGACTTTGGTCGTTCACAGAATAATGAAAATGACGCGGGAAAAATTGTTTTATTCACAAATTCCAAAGGGTGACGAGGTTTTATTTATTTATTTAATGGATGACGTCAGCAGGTATGGACGATGAGTCACGTGAGGCAAGCGGTAAGCGGTTTCCATTGCACTGCTTTGGGGAAAAGTGGTTTTGGGCGGAGGGCGAGCGATTCCATAGAATGATTGACGCGTGGAATGGCACTATTTGAAAACCGCTGGGCCATCGCGCGTTATTGTTTGGACGCGGATGGCTAGCGATATCATTAATAACCGTTGATCTCAGATGGGTTGATCGAACGACGATGGGGACGTGGAAGTGACGGGGATTTAATATGGAGGGCCCGACGCAATTAAATGTTAATTAATCTCATCGGGGGGAATCTGATTGGTGGAGTTAATTACTCGTGAGGATTAATCAATTTGTTTATAAAAATGCAGGAAAGTGATCGGGAAATGATTTAACCAAGGTTAGCGGTTAAGGGAGGTATTGGGGATTTTACAAAGGGTTTATAGTTTTAACCTTGGGAAAGGGAGTCGAGGGATTAAAATACACAGGGGAAGAATTATTTTTGTATTAAAACACGTAATAAAACATGTTTTAATTATTTTTTCAATATACTTTTATTATATGATAATTAAATCAGATTAATATAATTACCATAGAGGGTGGAATTTAATTTTACGATATATTTAGCCAAAGGGGGCATAAAGTGGGTTTTTTATTTAAACATGTGGGAATAAATAACTTTGGCTAAAATTTATTAATGGGTTTTTGGGGATATTATATAAAAAGGAGTTATATATAATAGGAGAGGGTTATTTTTGTAAGGATTTAATACATAAAATCAATGTTAATATGACAAGGGGACAATGTAAACTCAAAATACATTAATATAACTAAGAAAGTGAAGATTTAAAATCAAATTGCATTATAATCACTTCATCACTTAGACTTAGAATAAAATGTGATTTTGAGGGTTTTTTATGAAATAATGCATAATTTTCCTAAGTAAAATGGGATTTTATGTAGGAAAAGATGTTTAGAAATGAGTGAATGTTATGAATAATGACTTCAAGTACTTAGGTTTTTCCAATTATTGGGCCGAGGGTCCGGTCCCTCCAAAAGTCAAGGAAATGCCTTGAGCCCCTCTAATTTTCAAATACCTTAGTACTTAGGGGGAATTAGTGAAATCTTTACGGGAAGATGAGAAGGGAAGTTAATAACTTTGAATTTTCTTTGCTTTGAATTTCTTCCAGTATAGTGTCTGCCTTTTCACTTTGTGATGAAAGTAAATATTAACACATTTAGAGTCATTGTCCATCACATGCAATTCTGCAACATCATCTACCTACCCTACCTACTTTACTCTACCATTTTTTCTTCTTTATTAGTGTGCACTTAGACTGACAAACCCTTATCACACTTTCTTTTCTTTTACATGTATAAATCTATCTAAGTCTAACCTTATTACATCCAAGGGCTCAGATTAAGCTATTGAGCTCCTTTTATTTACTCTACCTATCTACTTATCTTCCAAGATTAAACAGTTTGGTCAGATTTTATTCTCTATCTCTAAAACATAAAATTGAAAGATGAACTAGCCAAGCTTAAACTGTTTGACTGTTCATAAATTGTGGCATAAAATACAAGTTGCACACAATTTTATTTATTACATAAGAGCAAAAAAGTAGTGGCATTTAGGCTTGCACACTTTCCTTGGCCTTTATTTTGGTGGGGTTCATTTTCTTTCACTTTTTTGGCCATTTTATTCTTTTCACCCTTTGATTTTTCTTTTAGGGTATACCCTCTTTACATTTTTTAAATTTTTTGATTTTTTGAAAATATGGAAAACCTTTGCAACAAGAAAATGTATGAACATATTACATAGCTCATCAAGTCAATCATGAAATATGACACCTATTGGTATAGGAGTCTAACACTGGCTCCACTTGGGGATGGCTTTTCCTGGTGAAAAGTCAAGAACAACAGGTCAGTTTTCCTCATCCATTGACCTTGGTGAACCTGTAAATGTCTTCTGTCTTCTGCAAACTGAAATCTGATATGAAACTAAAACAACACACAAAAGTTTTCAAACCAACTTAATGAAAAACTAGCTGAAAATTGAAAACTAAAAAAAAATGCTCAAAATTCTGAGCTTATTGGCACTCATCTACCTACTCAATCTACTAAAAATCTTATTGAATCAAGTAATACAAAAATGCCAATGAAGCCAATCAAGTAGCTGTAACAATAAATGGATAACTTGATTGCTTGTGATCAAAATTGGAAGTATATTATGATCATGTGCCTTTATAATAAATGATATGATGTGTAAAGGCTACTTTTGATGTATTTGATCCTTATAGAGAAAACATGTTTGCAGATTTGGGCTAAAAATATTCTCCATATAATCTGATATAGGATCAATAAAAGTATGATGTATGTTATTTACTTCTAGGCCTTCAATGACTGGTTGCTTAGTTGTATTCTGAATATTAAGCCTTGAAACTATTTCTTCTGTCTTGTGTTTGAAATAATAATCATCCTCAATATGCAAGTCAAAAGATAGTACAATTTCCTCTTGCTTAGGAGAAGGAAGATTTTCAAAGAATTCTTTAGGATTTCGGAAATTGTATGACCGAATTTGAGAATGCAAAAGTTTAATTTCATTTTCATAATTTTCAGAAATTATCTCAAGAACACATATTTTCAGTTTGGGAGAATATTTTCTTGATTTCAAAAGAAGAAATAAAGCTCTTAAAAAATCCTCATCAAGTTGAAGTTCTAATATCTCATCTCTCAAAATAGCTAGTGATTGTTTTGTGAAATTATCATAATTATCATCATACTGATCATGTAAGTCTAAAAAATCTTCTAAGAACCTTGATTTTCTTAAGAATAGGTCATTTTGTAATAGCTTGCATCTTTTGAGGCTCCAAATTCACTCCTTCCTTTAAAACAATATGAACCAAATACTCGAATTCTTATTTCCCAAAAGCACATTTGGATATTTTTACATAAAAATGATTGTTCTCAATAATTTATATAACTTTTCCACATGTTTAGTGTGGTATGCCCATGATTTATTATAAATATGTGTATTATCAAAGAAAACCAACACAAATTTTATAAGATGGGATTAAACAAAATTGTATTCAAACGACGATAAACCCTAATTCAAACCAAATTTGCGTTCCAAAATAGCCTGCTGACGTCGGCCAATTTTGTGACGCAAAAACCAAATGAATTCCGCCCTAATATTTTTTGGGTCCGAAGTTGGGCTGGCGTACGGAGGGAGAGTTGTGACATGAATTTCTGATCAAATTCGCCCTAATCTTTTTCGGGTCCGGATTTCCACTGCGCGACGGCCCAAACAAAGATCCGCTCCAATCAATTTCTGCCACGTGTCCTCAATCAAAACTTGCCCTGCTCTGTCTGCGGGTGCATTCGATGGCGTTTAAGGCGATGGGACATGGATGTGGCAATTTCATATCAATCGCATTAAGTTTTAACGTTGTTCAATTAGCCGATATTTAAGTTCCAAGGTTTTCACATTAAATCGCATTAAGTTTTAACACTGTTCAAGATCGGACCTCCACTCCCGTTAGCGATTCCGCATGCTCCAATATGATCCGGCCTTCGGCTCTCATTAATGATCAGAGATTAATTATGACGGGCATCCTTCGATTGCATTGCAGTCGGGGTCAATAAAATGGCGTTTTGCTATGGTTTTTCAGACGAGCCGGTTGTTGGGTTACACTGCCTGCTCACTGTGACGAGAAGGAGAAGTGGCCAGCTGAACTATTTCTTAGACTTTGTTGCATATCTGCATTTCTCTCGGTCTGGTCTGTGTCTGTCTTCCTTTGTTTCTTGGAATTCTGCTTCTCCGTCTCCTCTTCTGCCCACTGCTGAGACTGCACCCATGCCTCGCCTGTGTCAAAGGATGCGTTGCCGCAAGGGGAGCACTAGAGGTCAACCTCTACGCGCTCCCTCCAGCCCCTCAACTGAGTCGTCTTCCGGCCAGTCCAATGATTATTACGCAGGTCGCTATCCAAATACGAGGAGTGGGCGGGGTCGGATTGTAGGATCTGGCCAATGTATGCATTCCCCTTCTCCTCGTTTCCCTACCGCTAGTTCACCTTCTACGGCCACGACATGCATGGCGCAATTTTCATTTAATTGCTCTCTCAACTGCCCCCGAATTATAGCCTCAGTCACTGTGGTTTTCCGCGAGGAGGCCCAAACGGAGGAAGAATGCACCCGTCCGGTGGGTCTGAGCTCGGAAAAAGCCAACCAGCATTCGGGCCTTTAGGAGGGGAGCCGTGGCATGAATGTGGATGTAGCACCTAGCGATCCTGGACCTTCCGAAGGATGGTGCCAAATCATGGAGGAACCACCGGAGGAGTAGTTTGGTTAATTTGGTTTTCTTGCTTCGAAGGCCCACTTAATTGGGCATGTTTTAGATTATATTACTGTACTGGACCTCTATAATATTTTTGAATTCTGTAAACATTCGAGACTGGTTTCCCTGTATGAGGGCAATCTTCTTAATTTTTTGATTTTTTGATGACAAATTTGCCATGAGTCTGGGCAATGTTTTTGACTTCGGTGTAATTTTATTCCCACTGTTAATAGATTAACTTTACTTAGAAAAAAAAATGTTGCCCTGTTTCTATTTTAAAACTGTTTTTTGAAATATAGAGCCATGTTTATATGATTTTTTATAGTCGAAGCACTGCGGGGTGGTTTATTATATTAATATTTCATGGTCGAATTATGTTCATAACAATTGGAAAAAAAAAAATGTTGCCCTGTTTCTATTTTAAACCTGTTTTTTGAAATACAGAGCCATGTTTATATGGTCTACGTATTATACTCTTTCTCTGTATATCTACAAGAACCTTTTTTCTATGAATAGGGTGGATGCTATAGCGGGTTACTAATGGAAACAAGCGAGCCTTTCATGTATCCGCTTTATGATACTATTTTATGTGTTGACAGGTTATCACTCTGCCTTCAAAACTAGCGATGCTGGTCTATGTTGCTGGTTTATTGATATGGTCTGATGGTATTTTTATATTTTGGACATATCACACTCCTCACATGATTAGAATTTTTCTCTGTTCAAGGATTTTGGGTACTTTAATTTGTATTTGGAACAATGGACGTCGGTACTCTATCTGTTGCTTTACTATTCTACATACTGCTATTTCACTTTCTTATAGATGCCTCGGGCATATTTGGATGCTTACTCAGATTGTCGATAATCTCCATGTGGACCGTTACTGGGTTTTATATCAAGTCCCTGTATGTGACATGGGGTATTTTTCTATCACTGTCTGGGGTGGGACTTCCACTTTTCTGGATGGATATTTGGGTTCCAATCTTCAGATGTGAAAATGTAATGACTTCATTGACTGTTTTACTTCATATAATATATTCAAAACAACGTTTTTTCTCTTGTGAAAAAAAAATGATTAATGTTTATCACTCTGCCTTCAAAACTAGCGATGCCGGTCTATGTTGCTGGTTTATTGATATGGTCTGATGGTATTTTTATATTTTGGACATATCACACTCCTCACATGATTAGCGTTTTTCTCTGTTCAAGGATTTTGGGTACTTTAATTTGTATTTGGAACAATGGACGTCGGTACTCTATCTGTTGCTTTACTATTCTACATACTGCTATTTCACTTTCTTATAGATGCTTCGGGCATATTTGGATGCTTTCTCAGATTGTCGATAATCTCCATGTGGACCGTTACTGGGTTTTATATCATGTCCCTGTATGTGACATGGGGTATTTTTCTATCATTGCTTGGGGTGGGACTTCCACTTTTCCGGATGGATATTTGGGTTCCAATCTTCAGATGTGAAAATGTAATGACTTCATGGACTGTTTTACTTCATATAATATATTCAAAACAACGTTTTTTCTCTTGTGAAAAAAAAAATGATTAATGTTTATCACTCTGCCTTCAAAACTAGCGATGCTGGTCTATGTTGCCGGTTTATTGATATGGTCTGATGGTCTTTTTATATTTTGGACATATCACACTCCTCACATGATTAGCGTTTTTCTCTGTTCAAGGATTTTGGGTACTTTAATTTGTATTTGGAACAATGGACGTCGGTACGTACTCTATCCGTTGCTTTACTATTCTACATACTGCTATTTCACTTTCTTATAGATGCCTCGGGCATATTTGGATGCTTTCTCAGATTGTCGATAATCTCCATGTGGACCGTTACCGGGTTTTATATCAAGTCCCTGTATGTGACATGGGGTATTTTTCTATCATTGTCTGGGGTGGGACTTCCACTTTTCTGGATGGATATTTGGGTTCCAATCTTCAGATGTGAAAATGTAATAACTTCATGGACTGTTTTACTTCATATAATATATTAAAAACAACATTTTTTCTCTTGTGAAAAAAAAAATGATTGTTTATATTCGAAGCGCTGCGGGGTGGTTTATTATATTAATATTTCACGGTCATTGGAACGCCCACAATTCATAACAAATATTGGAGATTTAATGTCATGTTTTAAAGTTTCATTTTTTTTTTTAAAATTGAACCCACCGTCAGTATACCGACGCCTTATAAGCGTCGCAGTTGCGACATCTTAAAAACGTCGGACCACATTTCGTCGGAATTGCGACAGTTTACAAGCGTCAGAAGAGCGACGTTCAAAACATCGGACCACATTTCGTCGGAATTGCGACCGTTTAAAAACGTCGGAAGAGTGACGTCCAAAATGTCGGACCACATTTCGTCGGAATTGAGACAATTTATAAACATTGGAAGAGCGATGTTAAAAACGTCGGACCACATTTCGTCAGAAGTGCGACCATTTACAAACGTCGGAAGCGCGACGGTTTGGGAAATGTCAGAAGAGCGACGCTTGTTTGGAAGCGACGGAAAAAGTGTCGGTAGTGCGACACTTTGTAAATGCGTCAGAAATGCGACGGCATGGAAAACCACATTTTGCCCGTCCTCGAACTGTCGCTCTTGCAACGACTATGTGTCGGAATAGCGACGATTTAGCCGTCGGAAATTGCGCCAAATTTTCTAGTGTGTTATTCTGCAAAATTTGATGCTTACTAGGCTGAAATTGAAAAGAGGGGAAGGTCAATTGGTTAGAGAACAAGTTAATCCTCAACCAAGGAGGGCTAGAGTGCCATTATATCCACCTTCCATTTCATCCTCATTAGCCTTAGAATCAGCCACAAACATGTCTTCTAGAGAAGGAGAAGTACATGAGGAAATGGATCCCAAGGAAGAAGAAAGAGTCTTTAGAAAAGCTTTCTTGGACATGACTGAGATGGTTAGGATCTTATACTAGGAGAGAAATGATAGGATTGCTAGAGAAGGGTCTAGAAACCAAAGAAAGGCAGGAGATTCTTCAGGAGGGAAGAAAGACAAGGATGAGTCTAAGAAAGGGAATGGAGGAAATGGTCTCCATTGTCATCCTCTTCCTCCACAACATCCTCTTCAACTTCTATTAATCAGTCACACAAAACAAAAATATCTCTTAAAAATCCTTTGTTAAAACTTGATGTGAAGTTTGAGTTGACGATGTTTAATGGTGATGTGAATCCAGAAAAATTGGATAACTGGATTAGACAGTTGGAAGTCTATCTAAGAATTCAGAATTTGCATGATGATGAAAAAAGAATCCAATTAGCCTCTTTGAGAATGGATGGAGTAGCTTTGGTTTAGTGGGGAGCCAAGACCAGAGAGGAGATTAAAAAGCATGGTAAGATAACTCTAACTTGGAATGAGTTTATTACTGCTATTAAGAAACAATTTTATCCTCTTGCTCATATTCAGAAAGCAATCATGAATTGGAAAAATTTTAGGCAAATTAAGGGTCAAAATGTGCAATATTATACCCAAGAGTTTAGAAGGAGAGCACTTCTACTTGGAGTAGACTTACAAAGTCAAGACACCTTGTTGAAATACATAGGAGGTTTGCACAATTATCTGCAACATACTATTATAATGTTCAATCCTACCAACTTAGATGAATTCTGTGTCCAGGCTACACATTTAGAAGCTAGAGGAAAGAATACTTTTGATGAGGATAGTAATTTCAAAAAAAAAGGAAAGAAGAGAGTTGCAAATTCAAGAAAAGAAAAAGGAAAGTTATTTTGCAAGAACTGTTCAAAGACAAGTCATGATGAAGATCATTGTTGGAAGCTTCATCCTGAACTAAAACCAGAAAAATATAAGAAAAAAAACAAGACCAAAGAAAAGGAGAAAATTGTAGCAACGGTTGAGAAAGACTTAGGGTCAGACTCAGGAGATGAGACAAAAAACATCGCCATGATTTTAAAGAACATTAAGGGGAAAGAAGTGGTGCAAGACACAACTCCCAGTTCTAGCTCTTTGAATTGTCACAAAGATACTCATGAAGAAAATAGGAGGATAGAGCTTTTCCATGTGAGGGTAATTTCAAAACATACCAAAATTGACACACTATTTGACAGTGGGTCACAATCGAATCTTATATCTAAAGATTTGGTCAAGCAGCTTAAGCTTGAGACCATTCCACATCCGAAGCCTTATCCACTTGGATGGATATGCAAGGATGCCAATTTGCAAGTCTCAATAAAGTGCATATTGCGCTTTGCAATAACTTCACACTTTATTGACACAGTTGAACTTGATGTGGTGCCGCTTGATATCTCAGGTATTGTTTTGGGAAGTCTTTACTTATTTCACAGGAAGGCCATCTTTCATCGCCATGAAAACAAGTATCACTTGTTTAAAGATGGTAAAGGGTACATTGTGAGAGCTCACAAGAAGAAGCTGGAATCTTCTTTACTCCATGCAAGTCAATTGAAAATATTGGTTAATGCAAGTCAAAGTCTAACTTCGTTAATGTTGAAACGACCAGATTTTGAGAATTCACCTTTTTCTGATGTTGCTAATGATTTGTCTCAGTTTGATAACAGTTTGTCTTTGAAAGAATATGATGTTATGTTGTGAAAATTACCTTTTGGGTCAGCCAATGCAGTGAATGAAGTGTCAAAGCAAAGTAGTGCAACAAAGAAGGACACACAATTCAGCATGGGAAAAATTTGGTTTCAGAATGGTAGAATTCGCCATGGGAACAGTTTGCAAGGTGAAAGTTATTTTAAGTCTTCTAGGAAGTTTGATCAGTGTAGAAAAAGTTTGTTTTCTGAAAATTACAATTGCTGTTATGCAAATTTTAATAATTTTCATCATGACTCAGTCAATCTTAGCAATGGTTGATCAGTTGATTCCAGAGACAGATTATCATTTTCTCAAAAGCTTCATTTGATGAAATCGGGTAGATTTCAGTTATTCAAGGGTGGAAGAGTGGAGAATCAGTCTCCACGTTATCAGTTTCACTAATCAGAGAGATTTTGGGGTCCAAAAGCTTCCCATTTGGGAGGTGTGATAAGGAGATCAAGTCCTTTGTAGAAAATTGTTCAAAAATGAAGTTGCTCAAAATTGGTCCAAACTAGAACAAATGGAAAGAGCTCGGAAAAATTATCCTGTAGACATGAACGGCACTGAAAACCGACGCCGTATGAGAAAGATATTCAGCTTTGAAGTTTGCCAATTTCAGTTTAAAAATGGCCAAAATTTGACTTTATAAAAAAATATTTTTATTAAAAAAAGAATATTCCACAGAATATTCTGGGAATATTTCATGGAATATTCCACAAAATATTCTGTGAAATATTCCGCAGGTGGCCAATCACAGGGCGCCACGTGGCTAGCCCGGAGGCCGCCACGTGGCCCCAAGGTGGAATGAAAAGGTGTTTAAAATTTTTTTTATGGTTGCGGCAAGATTTGAAACCAGGTCGGGGTGATGGCAACGGAGAGGCCCGACCAACGGGCCACGGTGGTACTTATTAAACCATGGCAACGGATTTTTATTTAAATTTTATGATTCGTTTGGGTGGGGTAGTAAAGGGGCCAGCCCCTCACCATGTAACCAATGGTCCAGAACTAGTCCCCTAAATCGTCGGCACACTTTGATGGTTCGTGGGCACAAGAACCGCCGAAAGGTGTGGAGTTAAATTATACCATATGGTTTTTGCATTAAAGTTCTTCATTTTTAACTCAAAGTTTTTCAAACGAATTCCGAAGGTCACGGTCCCGTGCCTTATCTCCTTAGCCTCGGAGGTTGGCGGGTTTATTGGCGGAGTGCCAAAATTATAGCGCCGACTCCAATTTTATCGGACTTATATGGAGTTTCTCCACATTTAGTGGAGTTTTTCAAGGTGACACTGGGCAAACTTCAGTTAGCCATAAATTTGGATTTGGGGGTATTGAAGCATTCTGGAGCTGTTGGGACAGGTTGCAGAGCCATCAGGGCATTCTATCAGTGATTTTATCAGCGATTTTGGTTGTGAAGCCACCAGGTCCTGGTGAAAGATCAGTTGTGTTGGACTATACTCATCCATTAGAGGTGAATGAATAGTCGATTTATACTGATTTCAGTCCTCTGTTTCTGAATTTGCAACTAATTTTTCCTTTTGAGGCTTTCTACATAGTGTAATTCTTAATTTGAGCATTAATGAAAGAGGGAAAAGCCTATTTAGAGGCTTTTGGACCCAGCAGAGGTAGCCCAAGAGAGGGGTGAACTGCTTAAACAAATGCTTACTGTTATGTTGTGCATTTTTGCTATTATATTTTAGATTTTACTTCATTATACAGTAACTTTTCATAAGTTCACTTTTCCCAATCAGAATTATACAGTGAACACAACTCATTAGTTTCACTTCAAACCACATTACTTCCATTGCAAAATACTTGAACTTGCTTATTCACACATAAAATTTTGATTAATGAATACTTTGCATACATAAACAAATACTTTCATTGATCAGATCTATTTAAGTGTTTACATTATATTTCTTTAGGCAGAGCCAGTAAGTGGGCCATAAGCTTCTGGTTTCATCCTTTCTAGTAAAGGTGAAATAACCAATAAAAGCCCCTACTGTCAATCTCTCTATAAGAAATACTTTTTTCACACAATTTTAGATCACAGAGCGACCACGAATAGCTTGATTGATCAGGATCAGGTGGCGTATGGTGATGATTCTGATGTTTTTTTGCTCTGATCGGCAAGGAAGAGTCAGATTGTCAAATGTCTGTGCTCCAACAGGTCCATGAACTTAGAATGGAAATAGGGTTTCTGGAGTCCAAGATTACAAACTTGTCGCATGATTCATTGGCTTTGTTGTCCCAACACTTGTGTGCGATAACCCAGAGGCGTGAGAATTTGCGCATAAGGAAAATACATGGAACTGGATGCGAGCTACGCAGGAGCAAGTGCATTTGGCACAAAGGCATGTGAACAGGCTCAAATGCGAGCTCATAGTAGCATATGTGTGAAGACCACAAATGTCATGTGAGAGGGAAGTCGTTGTTCGCATTAGACAACATCTCAACCTCAGAGAATGAGGTGAGCATGGAAGAATGAGAAGGACCATGCGTAAGATCGAGCGTGGTGTCATCAATCCTGGATCGGTCACAATGACAAGAGGCTTTGCATCAACATTGTCATCGGGAGTAAAGACTTCCAAAAGGACCTTCAAGGCACAAAATCGCTGATCTGGTTAGCTAAGATCTGAAAACGTGCCTACATGCAGGTGAAATTAGAGTTGAGGTTGCATCCATTGTTAAACTCGAGGATATTATAGTCACGATTGGAGAAGAGGAGGAGGATGTCCTCCTTGACATTAAGGTGAATCTGTCCACCAAATCTTGTTGGCTGTGGTGGATGCAAGGGAGAAGTTAAAATGATAATGCCAAGCTAGCAGCCACGAGACTGCGCATATTCCACGGGCTATTATAATCACTCCTGGGCATGCCATGGATAATTAAGTTCATGACACGGATAGTGTATCTCGGTGTGTAGACGGGTTATGGCATGTTGTCACATGAACGAGGCTAGATGCGATGGCTGGTGCGCAGTACGTAATATTAGCAACAACCTACAGGATGGACAACATAGAGAATATCTATGTGGAGTTGCATGTGGTCGTGCTGGTGGTTGCCAAGGTATGGATCGAGGTCATCCTACGACGAGAGGAAGAAATAAAAGTTTTGGTCTTGGTCCAAGTCTCCTTACAAATATCATTGCGATAAGAAATGCCGAATGATCGATGGCGATGACAAAGAATGCCAACGGGTCATCGTGGTGTTAGAAATCGTAGATCATAGCGCTGAAGAGATGTACAATAGAGGCTGTGGAAACGCTCATGAAAAATTAATTTCTTTTATTGCAGTTGGTGGGAAGATTCATGTACAACTATGATGTCCTCTTTGGAGAGGAAATCTTGAATGAATGTAGAGAATGGTTATACAAATATTGGCAACAATGAAACCAAAAAAAAAAAAAACCATGGGTGCACAAAACCATGTGCCCCAAAACCACTACTATTTACCCTAGTCAACATTGACTCTATACCGAGTCAAGTTTACCTAACAGGTATTTGGACGCAGAGCTACATTAGTGCACTCGCCACTAGGACACCATGAGAGAATATTTTTTGGGGACATTCAGGTTTATAGGCGGAATAGAGAAACTAGACGAAGCCCTGCAAGACATATGTGCTCTAGTATTTGATGAATCACTCCCTCGCATAGAACATGGGGAACCAGCTTGGGATGCACAGATGCAGGATAATGCTAACTGTCGTAATCTATCAATGGAGGAGTGTGATGAGGATCTGTGAAATATTACTATCCCTGAATCAGAGGGTGAGTGCATAGTTGTTGGACCCCTATTACAGGAATTCAATGTGACTCAACCTCTCAAATTAAAGGAATTCAATTGTTGGGCCTCTGTTTTCGATTAAGTTTTAAATTTTCGGCCAAGACATTTTTGAACTAGACTCTTTTTGAGTTGCGGAAGGAACACACATAGCTAACGCGATTACGCCCGCAGCCGACCAGAGTTGTGGAGCTACCAAGGGCGGCTTGCCACCGATAATCGGGAGATTAGATAGAGATAAGTACGATGGAAGAAATACAAAGCAGTAAAAATGTAAAGTGAAACATGCAAGAACGAAGAGAAGTCGGGAAAAGCGTAGCAAAGACACAAGGAAGGCCAATGCGACGAGCGGGTGAATAAAAGGCGATCACCCGGTCAAGGAAGAGAGTTGGAAGATTGGTTGCCGCCGTTAGTTTTGTTGAGGGATAGTTGGATGTGGAAGCGGGGCCTACGAAGATCTGCATCTATTCTCTCCATGGGTTCCCACTTCCATGTTCGTCCTTTATGTTATCGCACCCATCCGTATCTCGATTTGTGAGTTATCGCAGAAGAAAGCTATGTAATCTGCATTTGGCCGGAACCATAATATAAGGAAGGATTGCCGTCTCTATGCTTTGTTTATGTGTTGTGATATGTTTGCACCACTTTTTAAAATTTTAAGTTGCAACCGATCGACTACCCCGTATTATTTACTTCGTACGTGCAATCCGGCATGTAATGCATCGTTCTTTCTTTCTCTGTATGCGCGGGGTTTATTCCCGTTCCGTGATTTCTTCCTTTCCCATGTGGTCGCGGCACGCCCGGGTGGAGACGCTCTCGCTCTTCCGCAGCGGGGGGCAGGCCGCCGGCGTGTTACTAGACTACACCGGATCCTTGTTGGCCCCAACCCTTGAACCTCGGGTCTTGCCCGCGAGACCTTGGCTTCTTCGCCAACAAATGGTTCCGTTGTGCCGGGACTCGCATGCTTCCGAGGGGATCTAGATCATGGTCTCGAGGATATTTGAAGGGAGCAATGGCGGCGATGGTGGGATGATCATCTTGACCATTTCGTTATCGTTGTTATGCGGAGTCGATCAAGAAAAAAAGGAGGTGAAGTGCGGCCGGTGAGCTTGTTCTTTTCTTCCGATCACTTAAAGTATATTTACGAAATTTTTCTGGGAAGGTTTCTGCCGTATCTACAACTCGGTTGCGGAGGTTACGAGCGAAGGCGCCCAGGACGGCTTGCGGAAGACAAACCGCAGTGGGCGCACGAAGATCCGGTAGCACCCGGATCGGGGAGACCTAACCAACCCGCGTGGATTTTTGCAAGGACCACGTTAGAAGGCTACGTTGTCGAATTTTCCGCCGAGTGCTACCAAATTCTTCTCGAAGGCTTCTAGGCCGTTCACTTGGGGCCGAGGGGAAAGCCGTTGAAGGAGACTACCGTGGATCAAAGCCCGATGGTGGACGAGATCGATTGATTTCCACAAAATGAGTATGGAAGCGTAAACCGACCAGACCGGGGGAAGGGATCGAGGGGCCCGATGCCGTGCAGACCGTAAGAGTGGGGAGCGGGGATGGATCGCGAGGCCGCATGGGGGCGCGCGGAGTTACGTGCGCATCGCGGGGCCGTACCGCCGATAGGCGGCGAAGGAAGGGTACGGAGAGATTTGAAGAGAAGGGAGATCGAGAAGAAGAACCGTAAGGAGGCGCTCCGAAGGACAAGAACCATGGGTTTGGACACCGGGACAGAGACCAGATGTACCGCGTACGCACAAAGGTGCAGAAGGGGGAGCCCGATGATGCGAGAAAGAGCAAGTAAACGATCAGCAAGGATAAGGAAAGATGCAGCCCGAAGAAAGTTCCGATGATGAATGGTACGACGAATGCGAAATAGATGTTTCACATCGTACGGCACCCACCCTCCGCGCCCCTACGTCCCACTCGTCCGCATGGCCAGGATCCCGACCTTCTCCCCGGTACTTTATCAACCTTTAAGAAATATTTTTGTTCGAAGTACAAGCATTAAGTCAAATATCTAGTAGTTCGTACGGCGCCGGTAACGCCTGCAGACAAAGAAATACACAGTAGTAGTTTTTTTCCCTAGCGGGACCGTTACGCAATTCGGTGACCTCGAGGTTTTATCTTGGTTAATTCGCCGTCAAAGATACATGGCCGGATCTTTCTCACCCGGTACCCGCAGTTCTTCGGTCGGGGAAATGACGACGTAGAACAAAGACCGGCATCCGCCGTGCGAAGCCATCCGGAGGGCTCGACAGACGCCGGGAGCGTGTGGAAGTTAATAGAGTTTCAAACCACGCTCGCAGAGAGAGCTCTCGCGGTGGTTCATCGTTGTCCTGAGTCGGTTCATCCTTGAATTGCGACGTAAAGCGGGATTTGTCCGCGAGCCCAAGTTTCCCGTACGGGACAAGGTGGCCCCGTCCTCGAGCTGTGGGAAATTGCTGTGTATGAAGGCGAGACCGCATGGGAGCTGATGCGGCCATTCAAGGACGCGATCGGGAACCGAGCTACCCGATCGGGCCCGAAACCACCGCAGGGACCGGTTCATCAAGGCTCGCTTTCCTGACCCGAACCCCTCTCACCAAAGCAGAAAGACGGATAATATGCAGTGATGCTCGAGCAGCGTGCGAAGATTGAAGGCTTGCGATGATACCCGTGTGAATACAGTGGCTGGTCCCGCAAGACCCTTCGCCGATAGGGTTGCAAACACCGCATCGCCGCCTTGACCGAAGGTGCTTAAGGAAATTCACCGGGCCGAGACCGCCGGGCGACCCGAATGTTTGGTACTCACCGCCCGGTCGAGGGATGGCGTCGCAACTGAATGCCCCTGCTGGCGCAGCGCACCGGGAGTTGGACCCTCGCTGCGCACCCGGGGGCCACCACCAGGGTGGCGCGGCGATGAACCCGCAGTGAATATACCGCCCGCAATGTACTGCGAGTTCCCACCGCAACTGCCCACCACCACAGAGTACCGTGAAATTTGCCGAACGATAGGCATCCTCCTCGATGTGTGCCCGATATTACGTATAATTTCACGGCCGAATAATGTAGATATCAGAATTCTGTGTGTCCACGACGCACAACACGAGTGCGCGCGGCAAGGCGCTGACGCCTCGCGGATCGGGCCCGGATCGTCCCTCGTACAAGGTGAACGAGGCCGCGAGGGGAAGAGGCGGTGGCGGCGGGGAGGCCGAACAGGGAGGACGCGGGCCGGTAAACAAGGCGGCCTGGTGACCAGAGGGTCGTAGCTCGAGAATGTCCCCGCCCGCGACGACCCTCGTGTTCCCGTGTCGGTCAACGCCCACGCCACCGAAGACCGCCAACTCATAAAGAAGTGGGAAGAGCGGCGCGGCAGTAGGGCCACGGACCGATAGGCTCGAATCACAGGGATCGCAACCCCCGACATGCGGCACGTTGCGATAATAACGAGAGAGAGGCGGAAAAAAGACCGGCGAGGATGCCCATGAAAAGGAGCCGTCACAGAGGGAAAGCACGGCATCCCCAAAGAAGTTGATTAGCCCGAAGTGCGTAAGGAAGTACTTTCTGCAGGCGGCCGAGGCATTCGCCCAGCTTGCGGAAAGAAGGAGTGGCTGGAGGAGCCCCACGTCGAAACCCAGCCTACAGAACGGCCGCGTATGCGGTAGTTGCGGATTGGCTCGCCGTGATTGTTGATGACGCCTGCTGCGGCAACACCGACAGTGTTGACCGAGCGTCACAGTGGGACACGGCAGAACCCAGGAACTTGGTAGATACTACGCCTCAATACGTGCAACGGTCAAGCGAGCAAGCAACGAACGGGCAGAATTTCGGCTTAACACGCGTACTCCAGGATTCCAAATCGGCCGACACGATGTTGACCGGGGTCCGACGTCAACACATTGCCACGAAAGACATGGGAGGCTCTTGAAAGCCCCGGCTCGCCTATTCCCCAATCCAACTCGTATGGCGAACCAATACCGTATTTCCAACCTACCGACCGGAGGGGGCCGAGGTTGACGTTGCGGGGTGAAGACATACACCGACTTCGAGGTTATTGACATCATGGGTGATAAGGACCTCATCCCGCTCTACTTGGCATTGATTGGGCTTTTGAGAATTACGCGATCATCGACCTCAAGAAGGAGCCGATGATTTTTGGAGGATGGGGAGGCACGGTGACTCGGCCTTCGACCCGTATCGGTGTCCGCAATACACAAGAATCCCAGTGGATAGTCGGGAGGATGCTTCGTATAGCTGATCATCTCTATCGATGATCGCGTAAAGGCGGACGATTATATCAACCCGACCGCAACAGGTCTATCGCCTGGCGGAGTGTGCGAGCCTTGAGGCTTGGTTCGAGCTCGCGTGGGAAGATCGCAACAAGGGGGTTATGAGACCACCACGCTGGGAGATGTGCCGCCATCGTCAAACCGAAGGGTGGGAACCGAGATCCGCGGGTACCCCACACTATCAAACATGCAATCAGTAAATACTTTTATTACCAAGGTAAGATCGGGTCCCGAAGAGTGCCGATACTCACTTTTGGATGTGGCCTTGAAGTCAACATCGGGACGATGTAGGAACAATCACCGCAACATCACAGATGGAGCCGGTGGCGGATGCACTACGGGCACGCTCTCAAAGAGGATGAAGGGCCCCGCATTACACTTAAACACCATGATGATTCGTACCCGGACAAGACTTGCGGGCGTGCGAGAACAAGGTATGCAAGGCCAGTACCCCGAGGAGTTGTGGGTCCATAGATTTATCCACTCCCTCGGGTACAACCCCCTGTGCTTGGGTCTTCAGAGGAAGAGCGGAAACGGGGAACCCGCTCTTGGCGAGCGCTCATGAGAAGTTCGTCCAGAAGCTCGTTCGAAGGGGAGACGCGCACAGAATCTCAGCCCCTACAAGCCGTCAAGGAGGTTCTCGTTTCTCGCCATCCCGAGCTCCGATGAGGGTTCCCAGGAGTCACGCCGTGATCAAGAGCGGCGGGTTTGCCAACGGGTTGACGGCGAACCGGGGACGACAGCTTTGGAGGACCTCGAGGTATCTCTATTTCGACGAGAAGGAGGGTGAGCGGAGTGTCCGCGATGAGCCGACGACAGTATGAGTCCATTTGCGCACTCTTTTAAACAAAGAAGCCGAACATTGGCACGCAGGGAGAAACCTAAGCCGGCAAACTTCGTAGGTGATTACCGGGATGCGGAGGCGACTCGGTGAAATTTTCACCTTCCTCCGGGAGTATGAAGACTATTTCCGTCATCGCCTGCGGACCTCGAAGGGATCAAAGGGGATTTGGGTGAGATGCGCATCACACCGAAACCAGAGCCGTGCCGGTCAAGCACCGACCCTACCGTTGAATCCACGCATCAAGGAGAAGGTAAAGATGGAGATCGATAAAATGTCAAGCGTGTGTCTCATCTTTCCCCGTAGAGGAAGCCGAGTGGGTAAGTCCCATTGTCATCCAGAACAAGAAGGATAAAAGGAAATCCGTGTCTCCACAGATTACCTGAGGTTTGAATAATTCTGTATTCACGCATCCGTTTCCACTCCCTTCAGCGATGAAAGCTCCTAGATCATGTTGCGGGAAATCAAGTTTACTCGTTCACCGATGGGTTTTCGGCCACACGTGCGCATCGCCGAGGAGGACAAGGCAAAGACAACATTCACAACCGAGTGGGGATCATTCGCATGATACCATGTCATGCCGTTTGGATCAAGAACGCACTGGCCGTGTTTTCCTTGGACAGCACATCAAGTCGGAGGCATATTCACAAATTCTGAAGTCTATATGGATGACTGGACCGGCGATACCGTCAAGAAACACGCTCCCTACAGGTTATGTTCGACCGATGTCGCCATTGCAGATTTCCTTGAATTTGAAGAAATGTATTTTTGCGTACCATTCGGGCACACTCTTGGGTCACGGGTGTGTAAGCAAGGGGGTCCGCGTTGATCCCGCTGCTGTCGCGGTTATTGTCCACATGGAGGCCCCCGAGAACGTGAAGCAGCTTGCGGGCTTTGCTCGGCACACCGGATACTATAGCGTTTATCCGCAACTACGCCAAAATCACTCGCTCTCTTTGGAGAAACTGCGGAAGCTCGGTTTTGAGTGACTCGTTGTGAGTGTGAAGGCACTCGACACGTTGAAAGAGAGATTGGCGACGGCACCCATACCGGTCCATCCGAATCGGGATAAGCAAGCCCACATGTGCACATTGATGCGTCCGGATTGCACTGCGCCGTATTAGCGCAACCCGGAAACGAAGGCTGACCACTCCAGATACTTCGCAGTTTCGTTTCTATCTACACGCGGGAAGAATTACACCATGACCGAGCGAGGCGCCGGGTAATGGTGTGCAATTTCACTCCTAAGTTCCGTCACTACCTTCTCACAGAAAGCCGACATTTTTCAATGCGACCATTCGGCCTTAAAATATCCGGTCAATACCGTGTTGAAGGGAAGGATCTCGCCGATGGCTTCTCCTCTTTCAGAGTTCATGCCGATGTAATTGTCAAACCGGGCCGACCGAATGTTGGCCCGATCATTTATCCAGACAGAGCTCTGGGAGAACGACGGCTCATGGACGATCGCCCCGTGATGTCGATCTATTTCGAGTGGAAGCGGTCCCGGTATCACTCCGGCCGACACGCCACGCATTCCACTGACGCGGGATGCTGCCCCGAGGATTACACGCCGCTCGCAAGCGTCACTTGGTTGTCCGTGCGGCGGATTATCAATTGTTCGCGTGCTGTACCGTACAAACCGGCTCGGATGAGGTGCCGCGTTGTGTGTGTTCTCGACCATGAACGGGAAGCAAGTGATGTGGGAATGCTGCCACGTAGTTGCTGGAGGACACGCGGGGGCGAAACCCACCGCAAGGAAGCGTACTTCAAGTCGGTTCATGGTGGCCGACGCGTGTACGGTATTGTAAGGCCTACGTGAAACGCTACATATTTGGTCGAGGACTTCGGGACTCCGCCTTCGCACAGATGAGCCCACCAGACCCAAAGGCATGTGCCGGCGGCCCTTTGAGAAATGGGTCGTTGATTTTGTCGGCCCCATTGCACCCATCGCCGCCATTCAAAGCCCGGTACATCATCACCGCGACGATTACCTCACGCGATGGGCGGAAGCAGCTCGCGTCCGCGCATCGGCTTTCGCCGAGAGACCGCCGCCGTTCATCTTTGAAAACATCACCGCCGCTTTGGCTACCCACGTGTACCGACTCGTTGATCAAGGCACGCATTTCATCAATGCCACGGTCAAGTCGCTACTAGACACATTTATGATCCAAAGATCATAAAAGTAGCCCATATCATCCGTGTGCCAATGGTACAAGAGAAGCCTTCAATAAGATTCTTGGGGCATTCTAAGATTTGCAATGCTCAACGGGATGATTGGGACGAGCGGCTACCGGCGACGTTGTGGGCTTATCGGACCACGGTGAAATGCGAACAAAACCGTGCTTACCATTTCACCGGTGTACCAATGAAGTCAGATCCCCGCCGAGTTCACCGTACCCACCTTTCCGATCGCAACAACATCCCTTCGCTGTATGATGCGTCACTAAAGGAACGACTCCAGGAGTCAGCAGGAGCTTGATGAGGCCCGATTTCTTGCGGAATTCCACCGTAAGGTGCGTAAGGCCGTACACAGCATGGCATGACCGCCACATTAAAACCAAAGCTTTCCAAGTTGGCGGCATGTTCTTTTACATGACAAAATGGCTCCGTGCTTTCCAGGCAAAGCTCCAGATGCAATCGGTTGGGACCGTACTCCCCACATTGAAATCCGCGACCCCGTGAGCCGGGCCCGATTGGCACAAACGGACGGCACAGCTTCTCTTCCCGGATGGGTGAATGGCGCACTTCCTCGAAGCCTCACTGTGAGTAGGCACTTCTCATTTTCCATTAATAACTCTCGCAACCGAGAGCACCCCGCAGTAGCATAGTTGAATAATTCTCCCGCAACCGGGATGAGCGTAGTTAGCCTTTTCTATTCCTTTGCAGTCGGGCCAATAAACTCGCCGCTGCGGTCTACATACCGCAACCGACCATGGCTCCAGCGGCTGGGCCTGTGGGCCGGTCGCAACGCCGGCCCGCATGGCGGCGCGCCAACCGCCGCATGACGCCGCCCCTGCCCGCGCCGTGTCCTCGCACGTAGGTTCGTCCTCGTGCGTTGTCGATTCGGTGTCATAACCGCGCTCATCTCGTCGTCCGTAGGATAGCCCGCATTTGGTCATAAATTCCCTTAATGGACAAGGGACCATTCAATCATTTACTATCAACCGCAACATTGCCGGTCCGCCCATCTTCCAATGCCGCCGTCAACAACTGCTGACAGCACACAGTTCGTGATTGACCGCACGTATTGTCGCAGCAAGAATGATAGCAAGAATTAAATGCCGTTATGGAGTCTCATCAACCCCCGCGCGTGCCGCCGGATGGCCGACTTGCATGAAGGCTACCCGCACCTGGGATGACCACCGAACCCGCCTTTGGAAAGCTCAAATGACTCCCCGAGCACTGGGCAGCCTCGCAGCACTCGGGGACCCTGGGCAGAAGCTCCGCATTTAATCGGTCTGTGTCTATCGTAGACGCCGCCAAGATGCCGAGAGCCGTTCTCTCCGTTCGAACCGCGTCGACCGCGGCATTCACCCCGCTCGAATTATCACCGGTCGGCAAGCACGACACAATGCACCTCGCATGGACGCCAACTTGTCCGACCTTACCGAGTTCCCCCACCGCATCGCGTACGTTCGCGGAACACCATTATACGCTGTGTGAGCAGTTTAATGTACTCCTGGGATGAAGGACGCACCGTGGTTCTGCCACGACGTTGATGAATTTACGCAACAGTTTCTGCGACCACCGATCAGCTTCTCGCAATGCACCCGTTCTCCTCGCCGGGTGCGTAACGGGTCCTCATGGCTGAACGAGGAGATTCCAATCCATGTGCCAGACATGGGGCTCGCTCACGCGGGCTATGTCAAACTCGGCGTATGTTTCTCCGCGCGCACGGCCTGCCGCCGCCCTAAACCTGGCCGAGGCGGACCTCAACAAAATATGGTACTCGCCGTGGTGGCAAAGGGTGCCAAGACAGATCCTCGATCAATGTACCGCAATCCGGTTTTTGTTATCCGATAGCGAGCAAGACCATGCGCCATTACACCAAGGGCGAGTGCACCTTAGACACAATTTCTTTCATGGAGTTAACGCGGTCAAAGGGGCCCGATTGAATTGGAGCGTTTTGCAGTTGAAGGAACTCGTGCCACTGCGAAGACAATTACGACGGACCACCGCCTTTATCTACTGATACTTGCTCCTAGCCTTCGCCATGTGGAAATGGCATGTTCCTCCGATATGGACACCGGGGCCGGAACTCACCGGGAGCCAACCGTTCGTTGAATATGCGCACGCCCTCAATCGGCGGTGTGTCCGCCCCGCCCCGCGGAAGAAGGAACGCGGAGGCGTTCCGCGAATGGTATGGGAGGATGGTCGATGTGGTGGTTTTCAAAGAACGGCACCCCGAACCCCGCCGGATGAACACAACGAACAAGTATGGCTTGGCGTCACCATAATCACACTTCTTCATCCGGCCGCTTGTGTCCCGCACCACACATTTCACATGGTGCCCTCGCGGTTCCGCCGACTCCACGTATCTTCTGCTGCAGAGGTTTCGGAATATTGCTTCCGGGGTCAGCCCGCACGTGTCGACGTGGAGTCATCCGATATAACTTTGATGGACAGTGCCGCCCACAGCCTCGCCACACCAAGCCGGGGAATCTTCCCGCCTGCGGTAGCGCGATCCGTCGCAGGCAAGCAGGGGAGCGCAGCCGACACTCCTCGCCTAAGCACCGGTCCCCATTGTGGAGCATATGAACGACCAGTGTCCCAGGACTCAACTGGCTACCTGCAGTGTTGTTTCTAGTAGCGCCCATATTTCCCTTTAATGAATTTCCGTCTTAATCGGTCACTTGGTCTCTCCAACACCGCTTCCTCACTTCCCCCAATTCCCACTGCTCACTTCCTCACCCCCATCATCACGACAATGGGTGAACCGGCCCCCGAACCCCATCTTCCTCGGGCCACCTCCATCCGCAGGCCCGTACCGCGCATCCTTCGTGGACCCGACGGAGGATGATCCACCGCCCGCCGCCCACAAACACACTAATCCCGAGGAACCGCCGATTGACCCAAACAGATTTCTCAACTCGGTTTTCCTCTCCTCTCGCTCACTCCATCCACCGCCCTCCACCGCAGAACCACATGCCACTTCCCCCAACCGTCCACTCTACCGCCCACCGTGTCCGATTCTCCCTGATCTCGGACCTCTTCGCGTGACCACTGGGGCGAGGTCACCTCCAAGATCGCCGCGGTGGTACCCCCTCAAGGACCCCGTGGCCACGTCCCGAAAGAGCCCATCGCCACCATATTTGTTCACCCGTACGCAGTTGGGGTTGATTCAACCACTCTTCCATACCGCCAACCACGCAGCAAGACCGGCCAAAGCCCTGACATGGCCATTTCTAAGACAACAACAGTATCGCCGGTCCACCTTCCAGAGGCTTTCAAAGCCGAGCAACAACATAGGACCGTCTTCACAGAATGTATCGCCCCAGGCAGTAGTGCCCCGCGCACAATCTAATGCGCAACAACCGAGTCCAGCATGCGCTACCGCTCATTCGGGCCGGCGGGCCGCAAGGCCGGAAGGCATTCACACGAGCTGCTGCCGGGCGATGCACCGAGCAAAGGAACTTAGGATCACCGCGCCATCGAATGTGCCTACAATCAGCTACACCAGGAGAAGTGCTCACCTCCAGAATGTGCCAACATTGTTAATCGGCGCTTTTCCGGGCCGTATGGTCGAGGCACGGCTCACAATGCCCCACTCCTCGCTCGCATGTAAGGAGACAAAGATAGCGACAAAGCCTCGCTGCCCTGGGGACATCTTCACCAATTACTTCCAAGAGAGAACCGTAATTACAAGCGGC
This sequence comes from Pinus albicaulis, assembly GCA_034641835.2. NCBI lineage: Eukaryota > Viridiplantae > Streptophyta > Pinopsida > Pinales > Pinaceae > Pinus > Pinus albicaulis. Next base: position 1,022,427,135 of record CM076570.1, read on the forward strand.
GGCTGGCCCACTTCCGCCTCACCCTCCCGCATCCACCCGTCGATTATTCGTACGTAACCGGCCAAACAAAAAAGTACGGGGGTAAACACCCACAAGAGACCTCCATTCCACGCACAAATAGTCAAGCCTGCCCTTTTACGTTGTACCACATGAGTGCTCCTCGTACCGCGCCGACCGCAACCCCTATCACGCGCCAACTACGCAAATCTCCGTCCAAATTCGGCGACTACCGCACTCCGCACGATTAGATCAGCTTCCACGCCCGCCCACCAGCCGGAACTCCAAATGCAGAAGACCGAGGCCGAATCAGCGGGGGCCGACTAAGCGCACTCTCCGGAGATGCGGCCGCCTCTTTCGCACCCATGCCGAGTGGCGATGCATCACCGGACGCCACCTGCCGCGTCCAACTCGGGGCCACACCTGGGCTCGGGCCGCCCCGACGCCATCGACGTGCCGCAACCAACCGAATTGCCCAAGATGCCGACCTCGCTTGCGTGCAGAATGGCAGCAAAGTGTTGGCAATCTTCATAGAGCTTCGAGATTCAAAGACCCGCCGGTTCCGAGTTGGGGCCCTTGTTTGAACCACAAGCAGGTGGCGGGAGTACAAGCAGGAAAGGGCAAAGAGCAGGCGAAGGAACAAGAGAGCAGGCACAGAGGCCGTCGGGCGGTATGGAAATAGAGATCGGTTGGTTGCGATTGACTCGCGTGATTTTGTGTCAAAGATTGGTGGTCGGGGCTCCTTGGGGCCCTTGTTTTGGATTAAGCTTGAATTTTTGGCCAAGACATTTTGAACTAGGACCTTTTGGAGAGCTACATGGAACACACATAGTTAACGCGACTACGCCGTTAGCCGACTGTGAGTTGCGGAGCTACCAAGGCGATTTAAGCAATTGATAACTCGGAGATTAGATAGAGATAAAGTACGATGGAAGAAATAAAAATAAAAACAGAAGTGAAACATGCAAGTAAATCGTAATATAGTCGGGAAAAGCGGTAGCAAAGACACAAAGGAAGTCGCTGGCCGCGACGAGCGGTGAATAAAAGGCGATCACCCTACCAAGGAAGAGAGTTGGAAGATTGGTTGTCGCCGTTAGTTTTCATGAGGACAGTTGGATGTAAGCGTGTACCCATGAAGATTCGTACCTATTCTCTCCATGGGTTCCCACTCTCCATGTTCGTCCTTTCCGCACGGGGACCTATCCGTATCTCGATTTGTGAGTTATCAGAGAAGAAAGCTATGTAATCTTGTATTTGGCCGGAACCATAATATAAGGAAGGATTGCTGTTCTATGCTTGCTTATGTGTCAGGATATGTTTGCACCACTTTAAAAATTTTAAGTTGCAAATCGACCGAATACCGATTAATACTCTTGCTGTGCAACTGCATGTGAAGGAATGCTCTTCTTTCTGTACAAGGGTTTATTCCTCGCTCCGTGATTTCTTCCCCTTTCCCATGTGGTCGCGGCACGCCGGTGAGACGCTCTCGCTCCCGTGTTGTGGTGAAAATGCCGCGTGTTACTAGACTACACCGATCCTTGTTGGCCCCAACCCTTGAACCCGGGTCTTGCCCGCGAGACCTTATTTTTCGCCAACATCAATATTGGAACAGTAAGAAACCCAAGATGGATAAAATTGAGGATTATTGGGATGATGATAAAATATTGGAAAGATCGCTTAACTCGCTCAACGAATATCGTGATCTATTTCTACAAAGTTTTCGTAGCTCAATGGCATCGTAGGAGATCTAGGTGTCATGTGAATCAACTTAAAAGAAGACATGCGTCCTATAAAGAAGCAAATCCCACCGATTGAACCCAAGTATAAGTGCGTAAGGTCGTAAAATAAATCGATAAAATGGCAAAGCCCGCAGTATCATTGAACCTAGAGAGGCCATATTGGGTAAGCCCTATGGTGGTCGAAGAAAAAGAATACTAAAGGGGTAATAAGAATATGCATAGACCCTCGCGCAAGTTGAATTATGCTTGCGTACATGATCCCTTTCCCTACACCATTATCTCGATGAAATTTCGGATAATGTGAGGCCGAAAGTATACTCGTTCACCGACGGGTTTTCGTGCTACCATCAGACGTAATAGCACTGAAGATCGTAGCAAAACTAATTTCGCAACGGAATGGGGATCCTTTTAGTACACCGTCATGCCCTTTGGGCTCGTGAATTCCCCGCCATCGTTTTCGCGTGTGGGTAGTAACAAGAATTGCTGCATCTATCCATAAGTTTTAAAGTATACTTTGATGATTGGAAATTGTTTAAGCAAACAAGCATGTCGAACCTCGCGGATGATGCTAGATGCCCGTAGGAAGCACTTGAATTCACTAAACATTAAGAAGTGCATATTCCGTGTAAATTTTTGATCCCGATAGCACGTGGTATGTCGTCAAGGATCGATGGTGGACCTAGCCAAGTTTTTCGCTATCATCAATTTAGGAATCCCCACCACATCGAGAAACGCCTACGTCCATCCTTGGGCACACCGGCTACTATAGGAAGTTTATTCAAGGGCACGCGCCGACTGTTGCCAATGGAGAACCCGCTAAAGTAGGATGTATCTTTTTTTTGGGATTCGGAGTGTCAAAATAGTTTTGAGTCGTCAAGGAAAAGATGGTCACTATGCCTATCCTCATATTTCTTTCCGATTGGCGAAGGTCTTTCATTTCCACAGGGACGCATTAAGGATCTCCCCTAGAGATGTCCTCATGCGTCCGGGGAAGGGGAAATTGACCACCTTGCCCGTTGCAAGTAGGAAAATTTCTGTAGCGGAACGTAACTACTCTACTACTAAATGCAAAGGATTGGCAATGGTGTATGCCCCCGTATAAATACCGACACTATCTACTAGGAGGGCACTTCAAGATGTTCTACGAATCATTCACCAAATACCTAGTCAATAACCCCGTGTTGAATATTTTTCGATGGTTACCGTTGTTTCAAGAATATGATTTTGAAATAATTGTGAATCCCGGAGACTAAAATGTTGGTTGGACCACTTGTCCCGAATCAAGATGGTGAAGAGCCAACTAATGTAGAAGAAGGGTTACCCGATGCACAATTGTTTTCTATTAAGGTGGTTGACGAGCACTTTGCGTATATTATCCATTTCTTAACTACGGGGATGGCACCCGCACCATCGAGACAACAAAAAAAAGAATTGGTAACCCGCATAGCCGATTTTACCATCTTTGCGGGCTAATTATACAAGCTTCGGGAGCCGATGAGGTGTTGCGAAGATATACCGGAGCATGAAAGACAAGCCATTTAGCAAGCCCACATAGGAGTAGCGAGAGGTCACTATGCAGAAAAATCAAATGCACAAAAGGTATTAAGAGCCGGGGTTTAGGTGGCCCACACCGCATAGCAACCCCCCACGCATATTGTAAATCTTGCGACGTGTGCCAACGACGGTGAAGGTCGTCGCACAGGATGAAATTCCTTCGCAATCGTTGCATCGCCCCCGCAGTATTTGAAAAATGGGCTATAGACTTTGTTTGACCCATCAAAATTCCTCGCTAAAAAGAAAGAAGATGTGTGCCCGATACATCATAACCGCAACAGACGATGTAACGAGATGGGCAAAAAGCATAAATTGTGAAGGATTTCATGGCAGAGCACGCGTTAAGCACACTTTATTTTTTAGCACATTTTTAACTAGGTTTGGCTATCGGAAGATCTTGATGAGCGATAGAGGCACGCATTTCATTAACGAAACTATTCAAGCTTTGAATGAATAATTCCCCGAATCCACCATGCAAAGAGTACCCCGTATCACCCTCGAAAAATGGAATGGTGGAAGATTTTAATAAAATTTGGAATGGTGCACTTACCAAGGTTCATAATGCCGATCGAAGAGATTGGGACATGTGCATCCCTTCGCACTGGGCCTACCGACCACGCGCAAGAAGTTGACCGGGAAAAAAACACCTTTTTATATGGTTTATAGGAAGGAGGCCATTATGCCCATCGAATGCATCGTCTTTAGCTTCCATATCAGGGCTTTGAAAAACATGGCCGAACTAAAATCATGGAGGAATGCTCGTTGTGAGCTAGTTTCCTTGGAAGAGGATCTACCATTGCTAACTTTCAATGCGCAAGTTCAAGGCTCAAAAAGCCTATCATGATAGACATATCCGAAAAAAATTTGTTTAAGGAAGATGAGCTAGTATTACTATATGACAACTAGTTTGTGCGCCACTCAGGAAAATTCGACAACATTGGTTGTGTCAAGATGTTGTAACATACATTAGATATGGTGGTGCGCTTAGTTTAACTACGCCTACGCAGACCCCCTACTAGGGTACGTTAATGACAACCATCTAAAACCATAAAGGGCCAACCCCGACACCTACCAAATGACTATATGTCTGAAGTAGCTATATAAGGGTGGTTGCACGCACGCAAGGGGAAGAACGAAGGAGGCTTGACATGGCGCAGGTTTTCCGCAAGTAAGGAGGCATGAAGGGTGATGGAAGTGCAGAGTGGTATGCAACTACCAAAAATAGTTGTTGGAAGAGGAAATCAGGTAAAAAAAATCCAATTCATCGTTGAATGGAGTGGAAAGAAGGAAAATTAATGTGGCGAATCGTGAGGATTTTTTATTGTTTTATTGATGGTAAGTTGCTGCCTAAGTTTCATGCGACCATTGTTACCATCACAACTATAAAAGGAGGGGTACAACATCGCAATGGGGTTTCTTCGCATTCTAAAACTCTTGTGCCTTGTGACACGTACCGAAATATGTAGTTTGTGTAATATCTATCCGCATGTCTGGCGTGCTACACCCCCGTCAGGCAAAGAACCCCGAGTTCATCTTCCGAGAATGAATGACCGCATCCAACCCCCGCTAAATCATCGCCTACCACGGCTTCCGCCGAGATGGTAGGTCCGACAAAGTATTGGAATTAACCCCGAAGTTGAGGAGGTCGGGTCCACGCGACCAAGGGGAAAAATACAGAAAGGAGAACTGGAACAAGAAACAAGCCGGAGCAAGGGAAGGGGAGAACCGCGAAGTGGGTCACAGTGTGAAGCCATGCACGTCTCCTCGCATTGTGCAAACACCCTCAGGGGGTGTCTAAGAAATGATCACCTAACCCCGTGAAGCGTCTCCTTGACGTTTAGGAAGATGCTCGCTAGTGGCTCCGCTGACTCGCTACCACATTATGTTCGACCAAGGAGACCTACCGTGTGCAATTCAAACATTATCGATGTTTTTCACTCCTATCTGCCGCATTTCGCCGGGTTCCGGATGAAGTTCCCATAATTGGAGATATTTTTCGAAGTCTCCCTCCATTAAGTTCGATGATCATGACTCGGCCAACATTGAGGCCTTCCTTAATTGGCGCCCGAGTTATATCTTGAGTGGCACTCTATGATAAAGGGTCAAGGTGGTGCCAATGTCATGGGCACGCTGGATAGCGGGTGTTCGGGGCTATTGAACTTGTCGCGAATACCCCCACTTTGCTGGATACAAGACGACCAACTCGGTTGTGCGTGACAGTCATTTCGGCATCGATCCATGATGGAAGCTTCGTGGATCCAAGAACACATTCCAATTGATGACACCCTATTCACCACATTACCGGTATCCCCCATGTAAGGGCCAAATCCAATGGAGCTCGTCCTGCATAGGCGATGAGCAAAGCAGATCGCCGACAAAGTACGTAAGTGTTGAAATGCAGCAAGATGATGGAGCTTAGTGAAATGAAGTCGCCTTCACTAAGTGGGCCCGCAGCAAATTTCGGCGCAAAATCTATTTTTGTGACTATGTATATTTTTAGACATATGGAGCATGGTTCGGGGGATTCCAGCTTTGAGATTCTGAAGTATGTGTCATGTTGGTAAAAATAGATGAGACTCTATTTTTGAGGTCAAAGAGGTCAAGTCTACTTTTGGGATCGCCTCCTTAAAACAGGAAGTCAAATATTATTTACCCTTAATAATATTTAGACTATAAATACAGCTTACTCTCTTGGAGCACTTCGCCCGAGCTACATAAGTGGCTCATGCATCTTACGTAGGAATCACGTGGTTCCCAAGGGTTTGATGGCATCATGCATGGTTGACTTCAGCTTGGACTTCGCGTTTAATTTTGGAGGAGTTAATGAGACATATAGTGGAGTTGTGTTCGTTTATTTTAATTGAACTAGTTGAGATTAGTTTAACTAGCTAATCAATTAGTTATGAGGAGTGAATTAAATATTATTTAATTCATTAATTAGTAACTCATTATTCAACTCAAGAACACACGTCTGCTCGCGTGCATGACTGCCCAAAGGAGATCGTTGAAAGAGATAGATGAAAGGTGGAGTTAGCAATCGCTGTGACTATACTGCTGTTATTTGCAACACACAAATAGGTGGAGTAAGCCCATGAGGATTGCGCAACATCAGGCTGGTGGTTTATCTATATAAAGAGGCCATCCCATAGCATTGAAACACGCAATAGAGGCAAGGTATTCGGCGGTGAGTTTTGAACCGCACCCGTTCAAAACTCGAGCTAGATTGTGAGTAACTTTATGAGAAAGTACCGAGTACTTGTGAGAAGTATTGTACCGAGTTAGTTACTTGAATTCTACATTATAATACAAGCACAATAGTCGCGGGATTTTCAGCTATAAGCTTTCCCCATACATACCGTGTTAATGTGCGATGATTTGATGTGTTATCGCTTGATTTTATTTCCGCATGTGTGATGATATGAGTTGATCCGAGTGGAAGAGATTATGTGTTGTGTATGAAGTTCAAATAGTATGTGACCAGGATAGTCTCGTGATAATTAATCATTATTCAACAAATTTCTACATGGTATCGGAGCTTATTGAAGTTCGATTGATCATCTACAAAGGATTACAAACTTATTTCAGAGACGCAGTCCGCATGCGTCGTAGCCTCCCGGGATTCATCTTCTTCTCGAAAAGTGAAAGGTCCGGTAAACGCCCCTTGCGCCGATCGTGCTAGAAATAATTTTTTCTCGTCGATATAGAGCGGTTGAGCTTTTGAGGTGGAATTCGAAGTTTTGCGTTAGCTTTGTTTTCAGTGCCGTTGTTGAAAATGTCTTTCAACGGTTTGCGACCGAATATGCTCTTGAAGGAGGCCGAATTATGTTGCATGGAAGGATCGCATGGAGTGCGTATTAGAAGACAATGGTCTTAAGGAGTTCGTAGATACGGATGTCCAAAATCCCACCGATCCCGTTGAAGTCGATGCATGGCAAAAGAAGATGGCGAAGTGTCGAAGGATCCCGTTGAGGGCGTCAAGGATCATATTGTATCCACCGCATGGAAAGGCTACTCCATATTTAATGTGGAAAGCTTTGAAGGATCTATTCCGCAGTAAGAGTGACCAAAGGAAGCTGGCGTCAAAGATAAGCTTAGGAACATCAAGATAAAGAAGGGCGAAGGCATCGCCAAATACCTCACGAAGTTCACTCGCGTAGATGAGCCGGGAAGTGTGGGGGTGACTTTCGATGAAGAGGACATGGTCAAACTCCAGTGGCTCTCCTTGGTCTTCCGAAGGCTTGGCACTCATATCAAGATAAGGTCAATGGCCGGGCAGAAGCCGCCGGATGGGAGCGCCTTTGGGGCGGATCTCATGGAGGAGATAAGGAGGACTACTTCGAGATGGATCTTCATCAAAGGGAGCCGATGAAGAAAACTGCGCTTTGGTGGCCAAAGAAAAGAAGGGGAAGGGTAAGAAAACCTCTCATTTTGGTGCAAAGAAGCAGATATGACAAAAGTGAAGTGCTTTTCACCTGCCATGATCACGGACATTATGCTACCAATTGTCCAAAGAAGAAGAGGAAACAAGCAAGCGGGAAGATTCGCATGGAGAAGCTTTGGCTTCACAAGCCGAGCTGAATTTTCACCGATCACATGCTTGGTTTCAAGTGTGATGGGATCGGTATGGTTCTTGACGTCAAAAGGCCATTTCAGTGATGGGAGACTCGGATTTGTTCTCGCATCTCGGGAGGACAAATAGCTTGGGTGTGCACATCGAGAGATGGGCGATGATGGCAGATACAAAGGCGACCGGGTATCGGTACCATATCCTTTCGTAGGAGTCTGCAAACCCTTTGTACCGAAGGATGTCATGCATGTACCGATTGAAGAAGAACCTGACTTTCGTAGCGATGTTGGAGGATAAGGGGTATGATGTGGTCTTCGCCGAAGGAAAAGCCTTCCTCGCGCAATAAGATCACTGGAGAGACCCGAAGATAGGGGTTCGGACCAAGAACCTTTATCGCCTGGTGTGTGTAGATGATTATGCAAAATATGGTATGCAAGGCAGAGAAGTGGTGAGCCGGGATGATGAGGGCGAACCCAGGGCACAGAGATTGGGCCACCTTCACCATGGAGCTTTGAAGACTTCATAGCCGTATTTCTACCGGGCTTCCTAAGGGCACTCTTGCACAACGTACCGCGGCAAGGGGTGTACTTTAGGAAGTATGTGAAAGCCACCTTTCACGAGAAGGATAGTCGCACGGCGACGATCCTTGAGAGAGTTCACACGTACGTGTGTGGTCCTTTCTCGCTTGCTTCGACAAAGAAAGCACAAGTATTATGTGATCTTTGTTGATGATTTCTCTAGTGTCGGATCTTCTTCATGCGTAAGAAGAGCGACATTCGTGAAGTTTCGTGAGTTTAAAGCATCGGTCGAGAAGGAGTCGTTGGAAGAAGGTGATTGCTCTAAGGAGTGATAATGGTGGTGAATTCATCTCGGCTGAATTCAAGGAGTTTCCCGCAACATAGTATGATTTGAGAGAGCTCATCGCACCCCACAACCCACAGAACGGGTGGCCGAGGGAAGAAATCGCATCCATCGTGTGCCGCACCGGCGATGTTGCATGACCGTGGCCTACCCCCTCACTTCTTGTGGGCCGAGGCATGCAATACACAGCGATGTGCAGAATCGTTGTCCCTCGGCCAAGGTTCTTGGCATGAGTACACCGAGGAGGCTTATTCCGGCAAGAGGCCCGATATTTCCCATTTGCGGATTTTTGGTTCTCCCGTCTACATGCATGTGACGAAGGATGCGAGAAGGAAGCCGGATCCGACCGCCGAGGTTGAAATATTTGTGGGGTACATCGATACACCTCACAACTACCGGGTGTATTTGTCGATACGAAAGACCGTTGTGCGACAGATAAAAATTTTAGGAGGAGAAAGACATGCAAGTGTTCGCTTGAGAGGGAGCTACACTTGCATGCAGATGAGGAGTCATGAAGTTCCCAAGGAGGAGCTCCTACGTGGACTCGCCACAAGAGGAGGTTCGTGAGGTGGAAGAAATCACCTGTGCGTTGCCAACCATCGTAGGGCACATGCGCACCACAGAGCAGCCAAGCGACCGTTCCTGGATGCAGAAGGTTGTAGTGGGACCACCCACATCACAACGCGTATAGAGAGACAGGGCCACCGGATCGATACATCGGAGTGCATGGCTCTCGTGAGTCAATGTGTTGTGACGGAGCCATCCTTTTGAGGAAGCCGGTGGAGGAACCCGCATGGGTTGATGCCATGATCGAAGAATATGATTCGATCGTCAGGAACAAGCAGCATGGGAGATTGTCCCAAGACCGGTGGGGAAATCGCTGGTGGGTTCACGATGGATCTACAAAGTGAAGGTGCGTCGACGGGAGTGGCGCGTGTGTGCGGTGCGCGCGCGCGGGGGGGGAGAAGGCGAGATTTTTCACCCGTGGCTTTTCGCGCATCGAGGGGATCGGACAGAGGGAGACCTTGCACCGTCGCAAGGTAATCTTCCATACGACTTATCCTTGCTCTCTCGCCGCGTATGGGGGTGGGCACATTCACTTCGATGGATGTGCTTCCGTGTTCCTCAATGGATTTATTGAGGAGGAGGTGTACATAGAGCAGCCCTAAGGTTTCTCGAGATCTTTCAGCATGAGTCGCATGTGTGCCGACTCAAGAGAGCATCGTACGGGCTGAAGCAAGCACCTCGTGCTTGGTACACTCGCATAGACATCTACTTCACCGGGCTTGGATTCTCCAAGAGTGAGGCGGATCCAAACCTGGTACTCGCATTTTGGTGGAGGGGAAGCCGTTGATCATCGCATCGTATGTAGATGATCTGATTTGACCGGCGATGAGTAGTTGATACTTTCATGCAAGGAGGATCTGCACGAGAGTTTGAGATGAAGGACTTGGGCATCCTTCATTATTTCCTGGGATTGAGACGAAGGGGTCACAGCGAGGACTCGTTTGTTTCTTGTGGCAAGTATGTCGCTGAGATTCCGGAGAGGTTCAACATGCAAGGCTGCAAGCTCGTCGACACTCCCTTCCGGTGGTTGGAGGAAGGAGGATGCTACTCGCCGGAGGTAGTGGATGCAACTCTGCTCATCGACAGCTTGGTGGGGTCGCCATGTATCCGGGTCAATACACGACCCGATATATGCTATGGAAGCAATCCGCCACAAGCTATGGTTAAGCCTACCAAGCTCTTTGGAAGGCAAGGCAAGCATGTATTGCGCTATATTAGAGGCACATCTAGATATGGTTCATGGTGGCTGCATGTGAGGATCGCTGAGGTGGCGTGGCTTCGTCGCATTGGTATCATCATATCGTAGATTGTGTTCACGGAGAATCATGACGCTTTTCATATGTTCCCACGAGGATCGTGATGCCGACATCTCGACGAAGGTGCTCACCAGGAGCAAGTTTGAATCTACTGCAGGCAAGATAGGGGTTGAAGATAATCCATATCTTCACGAGAGGGAGTGTTGAAAATGCAGCAAGATGATGGAGCTTAGTGAAATGAAGTCGCTCACTAAGTGGGCCCGCAGCAAATTCTCGCGCAAAAATTATTTTTAGACCATGTCTATTTAGACATATGGAACATGGTTCGGGGATTCCGCCTTGAGATTCTTGAAGTATAGAAACATGTTGGTAAAAATAGATGAGACTCATTTTTGAGGTCAAAGAGGTCGAAGTCTATTAGACCGCCTCTCCTTAAAAATGTGTGGAATTCAAAATATTATTTACCCTTAATAATATTTAGACTATAAAAACGTAGTTTACTCTCTTGGAGCACTTCAACAGCTACGAAGTGGCTCGTGCATCTGACAGAGGAATCACGTGGTTCCCAAGGGTTTGATGGCATCATGCATGGTTGACTTCGCTGACCCCCGTGCGTAAGTTTGGAGGAGTTAATGAGACAGATAGTGGAGTTGTGTTCGTTTATTTTAGTTGAACTAGTTGAGATTAGTTTAACTAGCTAATCAATTAGTTATGAGTGGAGTGAATTAAATATTATTTAATTCATTAATTAGTAACTCATTATTCAACTCAAGAACACATCATTTCACTACAAAGGCATGATCGCCCGCGGGAGAACAAGGAAAGAGATAGATGAAAGGGTGGAGTTAGCTATCGCTTGTGACTATACCGTTGCTATTTGCAACACACAGATAGGTGGAGTAAGCCCATGAGGATTGCGTTTAGGGCTGGTGGTTTATCTATATAAAGAGGCCATCCCATAGCATTGAAACACGCAATAGAGGCAAGGCAATTGGCGGTGAGTTTGAACCAAAAGAATCGTCGAAACCGAGCTAGATTGTGAGAATTAAGGAGAAAGCACTCAGTACTTGTGAGGAGTATTGTACCGAGTTAGTTACTTGAATTCTCCATTATAATATACACAATAGCTGCGGGGTTTTCAGCCATAATCTTTCCACATACATACCGTGTTAATGTGTATGATGATTTGATGTGTTATCGCTTACTCTTATTTCCGCATGTGTGATGATTTGAGTTGATCTCGAGTGGAAGAGATTATGTTGTGTATGAAGTTCAAATAGTATGTGACCAGATAGTCTCAAAGGATAATTAATCATTATTCGAAGAAATTTCTACAAGAAGGACTCCGCACGTAGAACTTAACAAAAGTGATTCCTAGTAGGAACTATCGCTGACCCGAAGTGCGATGCACCCCGCTCGTTGGCACAAGATGATGAGCAAGTTCCGGTGCAACGAATATCCCTGCCTATGGTCCGTCCAACCCGATGGTCGCCGGGAAAAGGGTCTACCATAATCGGTCGCGCTCCTTGCACTAAATTTTTGGAAAATGTGCGGGAGGCACAAGACCATCAGGAAGGAATTTTTACTCCCGGTTACACGGCACTGCCTTGGTGGCATGGGAAGCCCCGAAGGAGCAAGCCCCCGAGCTTGAAATCCGTATATGTGCGAAGGGGCACGATATGTGAACTTGTGGGATTCATAGGATGCGAAACGTGTTGAATAAAACAAGGTGTTTTGGGTGTTGTTTGGATGAAGGCACTGCAGTGTTAATTATCTCCCGCCGCGCATGTCCCCTAAGGTGTATGAAAAATACAAGGACATCGTGGCACTTCAAAGATGAGGCACAATGCAAATTCGCCTTCAAGGATCCCACTTGGATGTCACTCCCATACATGGTCACCGATGAGAAAATTGATGTGCCTATTGCCACTTGGTCTTCGCACCGGAGATTGGGATTCAAGTGTAATCGACACTACGGTCACTGTATGAGCTCGACTTCTCCAAAAAGAAACCACCGAATGATATTGCCAAGGATTTGAAGGTGCGCGTCATAAGTTGGCGCCACCAAGACGATCATCCCAAAAGATGCAAGAATTTATGGCCGCCGGTGGACTCGGGACGAGTCACAAGATTGTGTTGGGGGCTTGGTTGAACAGATCCCTAGCCGCGTTTTGATATAAATTTTGTAATAATTAGTCTAGCGCAAGGGCTTTGGGGTGGGTCAAAGTCCCCAATGTATTGTAATGGGTCAAAGGGTAGACCAAGAGTCTGCAAACCATGGGTTGCAGTCCATAGGATAACGCAAAGCAAGATGCTAAGTAAATAGATGGATAGATTGAGTCTAGGAGGAAGGTGTGTGTGACTTATGCTAGTTGCGAACGTTGAGATCCGTTTTGCTGTATTTGGGTAAGAACTCCGACCGGTTGTGTGCGAGGATATCCCCACCCGCTATGTGGACTTCGCTAGCCGTGTGCGCAAAGTTGGGAATCAAGACTGTATGACGGAATGCCAATGAATCGAAACTGCTTGGAAGTATCCCTGTTACGAGAACTCGGCCGTGTTTGTGCTATTGTTGTGATTCTATTTATCGATGAGTATTGATGCGCACGTGATGCGAAGGCATCACTTAGATCTGATTGTTAATAGTTTCTTGGGCTTCTATGTTTACGTGCTATCTATGGGTTTATTAGCTTCACATTCTTCAAGTATACTCGTTAAAGGTTCTCAGATAAGACTTATTCTCGCGCAATTATGATAGATTTTAATGTAGTATCGACTCAATTAACTTCTTCTCTTAGGGTAAAACCTCGGTTCCAAAGACCCTCCCATACTACTGGTGAGACCTTGGGCCGCACAAGTAGGTCATTGCCCAAAGGGCCGTAGTAGTATAGGGATTTTTTTGGTAAAACTTACATCCGAACTTGGGTCAGACCCCCAAGCCAATAATATCCTAGCTCGAGACCAAAATATGTGCACCTCAATCATTAGAATCTTCTTTCTTCACTTTTAATTTTTAATTGTTGTTAGTTGTAAACCTTGGACTACCTCTTCATATTCCATCATGCTTAATTTAAGTTTTATGCATGCATTACCTAACATAAAAATAGCTAACTTTGATAATTAAATTTATTCTTTGAACACATGATTTTAGTCAATATATGATATTAGAAAATGTTGGGATTAGCCGTTGTACTTTTTTCTCCTTTTCATTTAAAGATGGAAAAGCTTGTCATATTTTAGTTGTTAATTTTCCACGAGTTATTGGATAAATGGTGACTGTGTTCATTCTTGCGAAATTCCTTGATGTGAAGTCACCGGTTCAATTCCCCGCCTCAATTGGGGTGATGTATCCGGACATGATGATGAAGATGTAGTCCTACCCATCTCACAAAAAATAAATATTTTAGTTTTTAATTAGCAATTATGATATACATCATTAATTGATACATATGAACGGGGTTACATCATCGTTATTAAAGGAAGACCATGAACCCTTAAATTAATTTTTGTTGTTTGTAAAGGATTTATTTACATTCCTCCCATATAAATTTTGGTCTCGGGCCATTCTCCTTTTTCATTGCACCCTGAGGAAAACAATCTCTTAGCCAATGAAGCAAAGCTTTAGGTCTTAATACAAGGCCAAAGGGCAAGCTTTAGCTAAATAGTATCCACAAGAAAGCCATTGTCCTCATACTTCGTCAAAGTTACCTCTAATGGGTTATTATTTTTCTAATAACACTTAACCTTAATTCCATAAATATAACCAAATACTACCCTCAATTTCAATTTAACTCCTCATACCTATTTATACTCTTGTATTGAAAATACTATATTAAAATGTTTTTATCTTTATTTGTTTATTTTAATTATTACTATTATTTAAATCTAAAAGAACCATTTTTTCACATTATAGAAAAAATAAAAATTACAATTATTTTGTTGTTAGGTGACATTCACAATGGAAGCTAATGAACCTCCCAACTTAATGTTTAACATTTTAATCGTCACCAAGTGTGGAATATCCAAAGATAATTTTAAAAAAGGTTTGAAAATAACAAATTAGATGCTTGTATCTATCTAAATTCCTATATAATTACTATGAAAAATATAATGATGTCCAAACCATACTAATGAGCAAGGTGTGGTTGAAACTACCCCTCTTCTTCTTTATCAAGTTAACCGTATTCCCTCTTTGGGCTTGGGATGCTCCTCCTCCTCAAGTTTTATGGGTTGGAAGGTGCCGTACGTTTCCTCCTCCTATGTTTGTCCGCTTATCCTCCTAAAATCAACACAACTAAGAAGTTAATGCCAAATATCCTTTTGCATATTAGTTTGAATTTTCCTTAACAATTATTAACAACCTTGAAAAACTTTGCCTCACTTATATGAGAATGGATAGGGTCATAGATATATCCCTTCACCTCATCCGAAAATTTTATACTATAATAATGTTTCCTTCTCATATTGTGCTTATACTCGACCCCCTTCTATAATTCCTCCATTTGTCTTTGATATTCCATCGAACATTAACTATGATAGCATTTTTTTTCCTCTTGTTTCACCATCAATCGAAGAAGGAGTGGAAGAGGAATCTATACCTACCTAGTATCGTGCAAACAATATTCCACTTCTCATTTAACCTACCTAATATCTTGCCATTCTATATTTATAATTAATAAACCACCTAGCGATAACACTCTACACTTGTCCTATCTCTCGTTATGGTTGAAAATATAGACGGGCCATTTGATCATAGAAAACCCATCAACAAGAATATCACTTAGCCTTAGGCCTTGGCCACCAATAATCTCATGGCTAAAAAGACAGCCCTCTCCAAGAAACTATTGACTTCATAGGCATTGCAAAATATATAAACTAAGCAAGGGAAATAACATGTCAACAAACCAATAAAAAACTAACCCGTGCCCCAAAAATATATACCATTATGTTACGGTTGTGACATCCTGGCCACGAAACGCCTCCATCATCCTTAATGATGTTTTCACTATTATTCACCCGATTCACATTGCCTAATAATCATTTCCTCTTGCGTACAATTATCTTCTTTTATATATTTCCATAATTCAAAGACATTCATAATCAATTACTTACCATTCTATCTTCTAGAGTCTTCCATCCTTTGCAAAAGGTTAATACTCTTTTGGGGGGAGTTTGCACTCCTCCCCATAATTTCTCTACATTGCTACTTTTGGGTCAATTTCATCGTGTAAACTAACACAATTATTTAATTATCAATCCGAGTTTGTAAACTTGGAAGCATGTCCAAAATATATAGATCTCATATGTAGTCAATTTCGAAGAAAAATGTATAACCGAAAGAAATTCATATTACAAATTATTGTTCTAGATTCTAAGATTTAAGGAAATGTACATTATAAAAATCTAACTAAGTAATTCTAATTCAATATGTAATAAGTGAGGAAGAGGCTCCTAACTTAGGAGATCATGTTTTTCCTTCCTCACAATACTACTTTCATGAAGAGAAACCAAATATGAAGGGGAATGCATCGGTTTTAACGAGAGGATTGAAGGCCGAGATCTCCTCTCTTTGCCAAGTTGACCGAGCTTACAAACAAACTCCAAAAATTCCGCAAAAGAAAAGGTAAGAAATCACTTCCGCATTTCACCGTAGTTGAACGAATTTCAGGAGTAGTTAAGCTCAAGATAGTGGTTGAGATGTGTCATTTTTATAAGGAGTTAAACTTCATGAATTTGAAACCTTGCTACCATTGAACCGACTTTTCCACATGTGTACTTGAGTGAACTTGGGAGATGTTGAAGAGGAGTTCTAATTAAAATGAATTTGTTTAAACACAAGAACATGATTTATTAACTCGCAGACATCTTGAAGAACTTCTCATTCATCGTAAATTCAATCAAACTTCTCATTCCTTCCTTTGGTGTGGGGGCCCTCCACCCTTGCTCGTACACTTGAAGAACTCTAATCTACTAAAATTCAATAAATCATCCACATCATTGATAAGGTGGTCCGGTTGCTCAATTTAACTCACAATATTCAAAAGTATCAATATGAAATTATACAAATTCTCCATGCTTGAATGGTTCATAAGCTTGGTTTAAATAGATAATGATAAAAAAACTATGCTAAAATGTCTCTAATAGCTCCTATACATCCTAATCCCATCATATCTAGGTCAAAATCATCCATTCAAGCACAATATCTAGAAAAAATCCCAAAAAATACTAATTTCGCCTTTTCCTAGGGGGATTTAAACAAAGTCATGTTTGACCAAGACGTTCTAATTCGTTTTAGCTCGCCTTGACCAAACCAACATAGATGATTTTCTATCCGTGCCTGTTCCCAAGCTTTCAAAATCTATGTTCATATCATGCCCAAGTGTCCCCGTACATATGACTTTCATGGAGCAATTACGAGAATTTTTTAGTCCGTCCAAACATACTTAAAAACCCAATTTTTACAAAAAGAGTCAAAATGAAAAAAATAATTTATTACCCGAATATGTGCATAATAAGGTCAAAATAAGGCATATGTGGATGATATAAGGTGGAAAATTATGGAAATTAGGTGGATTTTTCATAATCAAAATTGGAGGGCCAACATCTCCCACTTGTAAATCTTCAAGCATGTCCTCATGCTCGTTTTCTCCTTGATCTTCTAGGTGTTGATGTGCTCACTATCCTCGATCCTATAGCTTATTGTGCACTAAGTAGACAATAAAATTCCCTCGTTACCTTCCTTCCTTGTAGATGGTGCCTTTTTGTAATGTTCCTAACTAGCCCAAGCTAGTAGGAATATTCAATGTCATTTTATTTTTATGTTTTATGAATAAAATGTAAAGGAGAACAAATAAAAACTCCTAAACATGAGAATAAATCAATGCCCAATGTGAACAGAGTCAAATCAAGGCTTGCTCAATAAAATCCACTCTATATGTGAAACAAAGTCTAAGCTATTTGACTAGGTCAACAAGACCAAATAATAAAGCACCAAATACAATGAACCTCCTAGATGATCAAGGGGCCCCATGAGGAGGTCCTCCATGTGAAAGGGGACAAATGAATGAAGATGGTTTAGGGTTTTTCAAAACCTCAATCTTATATAAGGAAGGGAAAGACTCAAGAAAGCGTGTTGTTGATGTTAATTCTATTTTTGAGATTTCCTTTTTGAGCAAATCAAACCTTTGACAAGTTTAGGCCAAGAGAGAGGAATTTCCTCGTTTAGAATTCCTCTTCCTTCGTTGAGGGTCTCTCGGAGGAGATTGTGCCGCATTTATCCACTATCCGGAATTTTGCTTACATTCACCTCCCTTGAGAGCGTAAATACCGATTAGGCTTCACCGTTTAGAGAGTTGGGGGCAGTGGAATCAGATCTATCTTCAGACGAAAGAGTTCTATTGCATCTTTTTATGGAGAATTCATCTAAACCACCGGTGAGTGCAATTAGCCGCTTAGAGCTTCGTAATTCCCATCTTGGCATGAGGCCAAGATACTTCTCATCTCTGCGTAGTTAGATCTATAAAATGAATTATTTTTCGTGTGCAAGAGTTGCGTTGTGTCCATTTGTTAGCGCTTGGAGGAAAGATCCTCGTGAAAGGACCTTTACTTCACTATAGATCCATGGATTGGCCAACCAATCCATGTTCTATTTCATATCTGATCTGATATGTGACATATTCTTTCGGTAAATTTCTGAATTTTATCACAGATCCATGGTGTAGATCTCGCATCTATTCGTTGTTCTTCATGTTCTATTGAGATCTCGAAGGGGAATGTACTTAATAGTAATTTTTGCATATAGATCCAACTTAGATCTATATTTTTGTACTATGATCTGTTATATCTGAAAAATAATATAACACCGCTTCAGATTCCCCGTAAATTACATTTTCCGGTTCATCCTGCACCTCAGTTATAATGCCGGGTTTTGAGGCATTTCTTCATGTATAGAGTTGTATTTTCATGTAAAAATATTGGATCATATTATAAACTTTCCATACTGTTATTCCTGTATAAATACATCTAAACCTTCAAAATCACGTTGCTAAAGTCAGCTCAATCCGCATACTCTTTTAAGCCATGGGGAATCGTGTTTAGGCCTAGCCGAGAATGGAGGATATGTTTAACATAGTAAAACGCCTTTGTTTGAGCTGAAATTCGGTAGGTAGGTCCCTCTTAACTCATTGTATCAGATCCAGCCATCCTCTTCCTTTATTTTTACGCTGATACTTGAATACATTCATTTTAGGTCATAAATCCTCACTTTTTCCCCACTATCGGATGAAGGGATTGAAACTCTTTCTTGTTGTTGTGTTTTTAATTGGTGTATGAGTGTCTAGTCAAGCATATTTTATGTATTATTAGCTCTCTACACTTTCAAAACTCATTTTACTTTGCCGCAACCCCTCATTGGGTATTTTCTCCTCTCTCGATGGTAACTAAGGTGGGAGATATGTTTAACCCACCTAGTCTTTGCTTCAGCTAAAATATTGGATTTGGATTGTATATTGTCTTATATAAAGGATCCAAGAGTTATTTCCCCGTTCCAAATTATAATTTTCTGAAAATGCATTTTTCGCAGTATTATTTATGAGTTGTTCCTAAAAAGGAACATTACAAAGGGTATCGCAGCATGATCTCTGGCTGGCTGCACTGTGAGATCAAGATATCGAAAGTGAGAATATAATAACAGAGTATAGAAATCTGTAGAATATGATATTTTACTCATCATTTTTCAAATCCATGAAGAACCTCCCCAAAGAGGATGAGAAAACAAAGAGGAAGTACCCCGCACTTCCTATTCTAATCAAGAAGGCAAAAAAAGAAGTTGTAAGAGGAAGACCTAAAATTTTGGAGGAAATAAGGAAATAGGCTCACAAATCTTCTTCCTAAATCTATTCAAAGCATTCATAAAGATCTCAAGCAAATTATAAGGGGAGATGTCTCAAGAATATCCGAAAGGGTTTGAACCCCGTTAAACTCTAGATCTTCACACAAGGGATGTGACCATGTAGCCACACACCGTGATGTATAGTGCAGTCTTAAGCTTAGATATACCCCGAGACAAATAGAAGAAGAAGAAGAAGTGACTAAGAGGGAAACTCTTAGTGATTTCTTGAAGAAAGATGAGTCTCAAGCCCTGAAATTCGTAAATCAATTATGTTTTTCAGAGCATTGCAAGGCCAAGGTGAAGAGAAAACCTGGGGAGTGATAGATTCACTCTATATACCTTTGAAGGTTCACCTACATGTTCAAATTTCCTCTAAAGAATGGGTGGAAAGAGTTGGACACCTTCCATGCCTGCACCAAATTCCCTGAAGAATAAGCCATCAAAATTGCAGCCTTACATTTGGGAGGTAAGGCCTATGTCAGTTGAAATTTGAGTTTTTCTTTTGCAAAAATGTAAGAACTTCATCATACATGTTTCACTAAAGCATTAGGTGAAGAGGTTTGATAAGACAGCTTCATGAAAAACATATGGTGAAGTCAAACCGTAGAACTCAATGAAAGCCCCGCATAAAAATGCATCCATTTCGTAAACACATGGAAAGGGTCGAAAACTTGCATCATGCCTTGCTAGAGGCAAGACTACCTTCCCACACCTTTGAACAAAAAAGAACAAAGATGTCTCTTCTTCAAAGTTGGATCATTCCATTGGGAGGTTGCCCAATTTTGTTGCAGAGATAAGGAGCAATGTACTTCCGTTAGATCTAGATCTAATCTAGTGCCTCATGCAGAGGAAGAAGGATCTTTTGCTCCAACAAGAGGGATTCTGTGGCATGGCAAGAAAATCCCCAAGATCTCAAAGGCGATGGAGATCAAGGCACAATTCATGATCTACATGCCATCGATGAGAAGGTGTAGAACCATGGAGATTCAAAGTGAAGATAGGGAAGAGAGCCAATCTCATTCCTATCCATTGCGTAAGGTTGATGCACCTAAGAAGGTGATTGGATTGCGCAAAGTGGAAGCATGGGGGGTTTTCTCCATTCATATGTTTAGTCACCTCTTGTTGATGATGTCTCATTTCATGGAGACATCGCACCAAGGAGACCGCCGAATCAAAGAAGGAGATGAGTGCTTCATCCCTTTGAGGCATAAATCATTGATTTTAAGGAGTGGAGACCTTGGAAGGTCTTGATACAAGGTCGAGAGTCTCGGGGTAGACTCAAGGAGGAGAGAAGTAGCCTTTCAACATCATCCACACACCCACTCTCATTTCGCTCGCGGCGCAAAGGGTGAGGAAGCAAGGAATGGTAGCAACCTTCCCACTTATACATTTGGCATGGGAGCTGTTCATGCACCTAACTCTTTAGAAGAGTTAACTTAGTCACCTTTCTCCTCTGAGGATGGAAGGAGACTCATCTATGATCTCGCTCCCTTTTGCATTAGAAAAAGCCATGGTAAGCACATTGTTTGTTTACTTGCCGATTTACAGGGTTGATTCCTTAACCATATACGTGCATGGTGTTGCTCCAAGGAGGAGCATTCTTACTTTGGAGGCTACATGGTCTACTTGAGGCCATGAGAAATGTTGATGACCACTCCCTTGGTGGACCTGGGGAAGACTTGTATTTGGAGGACATGCTCACCATGCATCATACATCACTCATTTTCTCCAAATACATGAGGAGAATGTAGCAAAGAAAACCTATGGTTGAAAAACCACATCTTTTGTCATTCTCTATTGCGCTTTATGCTCAAACTATGGGCTGTTGCATATGAGGGATCATTGCCCTACTCACTTGCTACATATGGAAACCATCATGACTTTCATTTTTGGCTCCTTATATGGCCGCTATTGATCACATTATTTTCGTGTGCATGATTGGGAGAGAGGCACAGTATGGGTTGAATGTGTCCTTTGGGGAGAAGATCCCCATATTTTTTATGTGATATGCTCTAATGGGAGCATGGGAGATGATGTGGCCACTGCTTGGTCTCAACCTAGTCTCCTAAATTGAGTTCATTAATTGTCAACCAGGGTCAAAAGAACCGTCAAGGAAGTGCACCATATGTGCCTAAGTAACCTCTTCCTACTTCGTTGTGTTTAGTGTTTTTATGATGTTTTTGGTTTTATGATTTTGTGTTAAGAAGAGAAAGAACTAAATATTGGTGAAAAGCAAACTTGTTGGTCACACTAGAAACAATTCTAAATCATGTGTGGTATGCAAAAATAGACAATAACTCACAACACAAATTTAGTCCAATTTATTTGTTAGAGACATGGTGGAATACTTCAAGAAAAGGATAAATTTAGTGTAGTGAGGTTTTCCTAAACAACAATTTACCATATCACAAAACAGATCTTATCCATGACTAGATATTTGTTTGGACATATTTGGAAAAGTTAGTTCTTCAACACAAGGAATAATTCTCACGAAATTAATCAAGGATACCGAAACTAATCTATTCTCGCAACCTAAATTGTCATTAATAAGCCTTATTCGAAAGTTAAAGTCTTTGAAATAATTTTTAGGAAAGGCTAGTTGCACAATTAGAAGAATCGTTATAATAATCAAAGCTGAAATGATATTACCACCTTCGTCGCATAGTGATATGTTGGAAGAGTTTAATACTGTGAGGAGTTTTTGTAAATAATGAAGGCCTTAGTCTAGTAGAACAACTATCCTTCAACTAATTTAGTGAAACTTGGCTATATGTTAAGCAAAACATGAACGAGAATGCAATTAATTTATTTTGAAATACAAATGACAGAGTTAAGCTAAAGTTCAATTAATCAAACCGAAAACACAAGACCAATCGGGCTAAAATGCAATTATTTTCAACCGGAAAGATGGTGAAATTAATTAAACTAAATGCCATAATCCTAACTTTGAAGTACAATGAACCAAAGTACTTTTTGATCTCCGAGTATTAAACTACAAGGCAACTAATCTATTGCATATTACGGCTAGCTTATGAAAACAAGTCTCGTCGTACTATCTAATGCAAATTGGCAAACACACAGTTTGAAATGAAAACACAATTAAAACCCTAAAATACCACAAGCATTCCCATTCATCATTACGTATATTTTGGAAGAATTCATTAGAATGAGACTAAACCGTAGAATTCAATACAAATGAACATAAAAACGCAATTCAGAAAATTAACTAAGCTAAGAATGAAACGAGAGTTACTTATCTAAAATAAAAAAACAGCCGCATAGAGGCAGGGGCCCTCCACCACCCGGTAGCACGTAATCTAACTCAAAATCGACTCGCATCATGCAAGCGTTTAATGATGCTTCTTTCATTAAAGGAGAAAATCTCCAAAAACAGTCAGACATAGCCTTAGACAAACATTTTAACAACCAAAACAGCCCACCAACTAATCGCATCTTGGTCTCTTGTGCTATTTTTATAATGAAATTGATAACCACTTCTTATGAGAAAAACAAGGATAAGTGTCTTTTCCACTTCTAATCGAATTAAAAACTTCCATCGGAGGTTGCGTACTTTGTCACAGCATAAACAAGAGAGTTTGTGTCCCGAAAGAGAACTCACCTCTTGTTTTGCTCTACCATACAACTACATGTAGAATTGTGCTCGTACTTCTAGGTAGAGCAAGGAATGATGTGGGTGAAGTCTGGAATCGGTCGACATGCGCCTTTCTTTGAGACGACACTCCGTAACCCACTCAAACTGTGAAATGCTTGCGAATGCGGATCGCCCACGGGAATGCGCGATCACCACGAATGCTTGTATTCGTAGCTATTTTGCAGAAAATTGTTAAAATAGAAAAAATCATGAAAATACAATATGTTAATCAATTTCATGTAACCTTAAGCAATCCTAATCATTCTTCATTGATTTTAGTTTATGAAGTGACAAAATAATGATGAAATGAAGTGAAGGTTTGTAAAAGAGAAGGCAATTCTAAGGCTCAACATACCCCCCACCGCAAGACTATCGCATGTCCTCATGCAATTTCATCAAAATTTATTCCATGTGCTTTGAAACTCGTTAGAACATCCAACCTTATCTTTCTCGCTTCTTTTGGCCCTAATCTATTTTCTAATATCTCGTTAACTTTTTCGTAGATTATTTCTTCATCTTCTCCTTTTGTAGTAGAGTGTCAAGTTTATTTTCATATCCATGCCGCTTTCTTCTTCTTCTCGCTCCATCAAAAGATTCGACAAAAGATTTTGTAATCTCCTTATGGAAGCCATCAAATTTCTCTATAAAATTTAGCCTCCCTTCTTATTGTAGTAGCTCCTTGATCATAGATATCCTTCTAAATACTTGACTTCAAATCGATTGTGTCCCGACAATTAGCCACATTCCTCCTTTGTGCGCATTATCTTCCTTTCGACCAATTTTCTATGCTTGAAGCTAGATCGACTCGCAGTCTAATACTCTTATTTTCAAACCTATCTCCGTCTCGAAGATGGATTAGTTGAAGAATGATGCTTCACCCTTAGAATTACCTTCGCACTTAGAGATGGATTGGCCGCAAAGTGTAATGGAAGTGAATGGATGGAGTGTGATTAAGCTATAAGGAAAAAATGAAGTGGCTATGGATCTCGATGGAGAATTTATGATATCTTTGGTGAGATATGGAATGTTGGATAAGGGATATGGCTAATCAATTCGAATGATAGGTTGTTTAGGAAACACATGATTATACACATTGTATCTATTTCATGTTTTAACTTTTTGCTATTAAAATAATTTTCACAATTTACTCCCAGAATTTGGACCTTGTTAATCACAGTTTCGATGTCGTTCCTTCGGGTCCTTCGAGTACGTTGGTCTTCAAAAATTAATCCTTCAATTTCCCGTAATCATCATCTCTTTCGTAGGCTATACAATTGAGTCAAAATTGGCCGAATAAGATGTGGCTGCAACATTCAATCTCGTAAAAGAAATGATGTATGAACATGGAAGATGGATGTGAAATGTAATGGAGTAAAGTGAGTGGACTTCGTGAAATGAAATGAAAATGGCGTGAGATGGAGTGAAAGTGGGAGGAGATGGAGTGGAATTGTAGAATGAAATGAATTTTGCAATTTCTCTCCAAATGGTACATCGACTTCCCGAAATTTTCCGGGGTTGTTACCAATATGGCATCTCTCGACGAAAAAAATCTCTCGCCATTAGCTTAATTTGATCTCCCAAAAATGAGAAATGGCTGTAGGTGAAAGTGGCTAATTTCATGAAGAATACAAACTGAAATTTTCTGAAATTTTCTAAGCTTATTCACCCTACCTCAATGCATCTACCATAAAAATTTCGAAGACCAACGGATGCACGGTTTGAAAAGTTATGATAAAATCACCGCCCTATTTCACCCTTCTGCTTTGCCCAATGTCGCAACAAAAAAGTATGCCACGAACTCATTTTAAGGCCAAATCGAGTGATTCCAAAGGGAAATCGTGGTATTTTACTCTTCTACTGCCACATGCTTCTAGAATTTTATTTGATGAAGAAAAGGTGCTGCTGTGCAAAATACTCAAATCGTCCTATTCTCATTCGAAGGGCACCGCCGAAAATTGAAAATTGGGCCTCGAAAACCCTTCGAAAATGCCCTTAAAAATTGATTTTTTCCAAATTTCCGTCCACGAATTACTCAATTTATCATATTCTCGAGAAAAACCCAAAAGCTCGGAATTTTTATTTCTCGCTCCAATATCTTGCAAAAAAAAAATATTTTCGCAAAAACCGTTCGGAAAAGTTGCAAAAAGACGAAATGTGTCAAGCACAAAGAATGGTCGTAGAAACTGCCACTTTCCGTAGCCGTTATTGGAATTGAAAAAAGATGAACATGCTGCTACAAGAAACTAATGAAATGTACCGCCGCAAGTTGTCAAGTGATTCCATAAAACCATTAGTATTCATCAAAGCCAACATTCATGGTACAATTCTTACCATGCGAATAAATGTGTCAAGTTCTAGCATATGGGGAAGAAATCATTTGGATTACCGATCAATAATAAAATCATTAACCAATGCGAGACAACTCACCGATAATGTAAATGAGTGTCAAGGTACCTCAGCAGCATCTTGACAGTGGACGAATGAATGTGTCGAAGTCGAGTCGCTCGCAAGATTTGACAATCAAGAGACATTGTTGTATTCCCATTGTTATCAACGAGGAGGCTCGCTATCGATGAATGCAAGCTCCAAGGCACTTCAAATAATCTCTAATCTTGATCCCGTATAAAGTGTTGAGGTCGATGGGACAAGATCTATTGGAAGGTGGACCTTAAGGAATTCCACATCATCCAACTCGAGCATAGAACCAAGAATGATTTGAAGAACCATGAAAGATCGAAACCATCATGAAATCACAGTAATCCTATCGTGAAATTTGCTCTTCGCCAATCGCCTAGTTTTCAAGCAGCTCATGTCCAATTGCGCTAGCAAGCCGGTTTTCACAATAGGACTTATTTTTCTCTTTACTCCTTTTTTTATTTTTTAATTTTTTAATTTTTATTTTTTATGTCCTACTCTACTCGAAAAAAGAAAATCTCGTTCAAGTATATGAATACTTCCAATGGAACCATGTTCTAACAAGATGATGTATATACCCATATGCAAAAGTTTGAAAGACACTCTTTTGATATGTACCCGTATATGAGATGCCAACCGTCTTGATTTAGATGATGTCAAGATATTGAATAATTGGAGCATTGGAATCATGACCGAATGGAACCAAGATTCAATGTAATCTTGTCTTCCCTTGCCTTTCCTCTATCATAAATGCAAGTCTTCAAAGATATGATCTTCATTCATAGAATCTAGTGATAGACATGCATGAGACTTTTCAATCTCTAGTTCCAATATCTCCTTTATCAATAGAAATTCGATTCTTGGACCTTATCTCGAGTCTTCTTCTTCCGGTTGTTGTTCTTCAATGACAACGGTGAATCATTTTGCAAATACCTTTAGAATCAGAAGTCGATTGAGGTGTTTATCATTGGGGATATGAAATGGTTGTGGAGGTAGTGGAGTGGGGAATCTTTGGGGTGTCGGTGGGATGGTAATGGAAAGGTTGAATTGAGGTCAAATGAGGGTGATTTTGATGTTGTGGTGGAGACAAATGGTATGGATAACATTGATCATGGTATTGAGGATAGAGAGGAAAAGATCGTAGGAGAAAGTGGATTTCCTTTCAGATGGCCTTTACAAACTTTGTTGCCAAGATTGGTTTTGAGGTTGGAAATTGAGATGGCCAAGGTTTCCAAAAGTTGGTTTTGAGGCTGATTGAGATGGCCAAGGTTTCCAAAGTTGGTTTTGGAGGTTGGGATTGAGATGGCCAAGGTTTCCAAAGTTGGTTTTGAGGTTGGGATTGAGATGGCCAAGATTGCCAAGGCAAGGGTGTTTTCCAATTACCTTGAGATTGTTGTGCATAACCTTGACACTCGTGCATATGACATACCACATTGGGTTGATGAGGCTGCCATAGTCCTTTTGGAGCTACATAACAAAGTTTCTCTTGTGCTTGATTTGCTCCATTATTCTTCTCGGGTAAATTTCCTTCAACCCCCGGTAATGATGGGCACCTCGCAGTATGTGATCCTCGCACAAATTTTACATATTTTTAATGTTATCAAGTGGACATTCATGCAAAGCATGTTTCTTTCTACATTTAGGCAAAATATAAATGAAGCAACTTTTTGCTTGTTTTGCATTCTTAGCATGTCACTTGTTCATTTAAATTACTAAGAATGTTTAGAAAATTGTTAGGTTCATTGACTTACCAACTCGATGCCGACTTACTTACTTTTGCCATAAATGGATCTTGAGGGGACCTTACACACTTTTTCTTTCCTCTTGATATGTTCTTGCATAGTTCACAAATTTCTTGAAATGACAATCGATAAACATCTCCTTTTCCCACAATATTAAGAAGATCATCCATTCATCCTTTATAGCATTTAGTAGGAGAGTTTTTAATGCATCTGATCCTAAATTATGCAATTTAGATTCTTTGATATTATAATTAAATCTCTACTAAATCTTCTAGGTTTATCCTCTTTTTGGTTCATGTTAAAGACTTCATTTCTAAGGTCATGGTGCATGCAATAACCTTTATATTTTTCCAAAATACTCTTTTCATATCATCCCATGTCCTTATAGAATTTGTTCCTAAAGTCATGAACCATCTAAGAGCTCTATCATTCAATGTTGCCGGAACAAATTCAATTTTTGAATGTGCAATGAATAGTCATAAGATCTACAAATTATTTCAAATTCAAAAAAGAAAAAGTTTCCGGGTCTTCTGATCTCATACCTTTGAAATTAGGAAGTACATATGGATGGATGTTCTTCATTTGAATGTTGATATCAGTTTCCTGAATAGGAAATCCAAAAGGATTCTCCTCATTGTCATCATCTCCATCCATTTCTTCAACCTCCTTTGTCACCTCTTCTTCTACCTCGAAAATATGAATTCATGATGTGGATGTGTGGTTTTACCGCACCACATGATATAGTGGATGTGGTAGGTAATTGAAGTTTTTTGTTTTTGTGTTTTTTTTTTTTTTTTGGATGTAAGAAATAAGGTTACCTAGCACTTCCCCGAAACGGCGCCAAAATGTTTGGTCTCAACCTAGTCTCCTAAAATTGAGTTCATTAATTGTCAACCAGGGCCGCAAACTCACGAAGTGAAGTGCACCATATGTGCCTAAGTAACATCTTCCTACTTCTGTTGTGTTTAGTGTTTTTGTGATGTTTTTGGTTTTATGATTTTGTGTTAAGAAGAGAAAGAACTAAATATTGGTGAAAAGGCATTGTCGGGTCACACTAGAAACAATTCTAAATCATGGTGGTATGCAAAACTAGACAATAACTCACAACACAAATTTAGTCCAATTTATTTGTTAGAGACATGTTGGAATGATTTTCAAGAAAAGGATAAATTTAGTGTAGTGAGGTTTTCCAGCTCAGTCACCTTACCATATCACAAAACAGTATCTTATCCATGACTAGATATTTGTTTGGACATATTTGGAAAAGTTAGTTTTGCAACACGTTGAATAATCGCTCTAAATTAATCAAGGATACCGAAACTAATCTATTCTCGCAACCTAAATTGTCATTACTAAGCCTTATTCGAAAGTTAAAGTCTTTTGAAATACCTAGGAAAAGGCTAGTTGCACAATTAGAAGAATCGTTAGGACAATCAAAGCCATGAAATGATATTACCAATTCATGTCCGCATAGTGATATGTTGGAAGAGTTTAATAACAGAGTGGTTTTTGTAAATAATGAAGGCCTTAGTCTAGTAGAACAGAACTATCATTCAACTAATTAGTGAAACTTGGCTATATGTTAAGCAAAACATGAACGAGAATGCAATTAATCTATTTTGAAATACAAATGAGCGCAGTTAAGCTAAAGTTCAATTAATCAAACTCGAAAACACAGTTGACCATAACCGGGCTAAAATGCAATTATTCAAACTGGAAAGATGTGGTGAACATAATTAAACTAAATGCCATAATCCTAACTTTGAAGTACAAAATGAACCAAAGCGCTTTTTGATCCTCCTAGAGTATTAAACCATGCTATAACTAATCTATTGCATATTACGGCTAGCTTATGAAAACAAGTTTGGCTGCATTTTATCTAATGCAATTATAAAAAACACACAAACTTTGAAATGAAACACAATTAAACTCCTAAAATACCACAAGCACTCCCCATTCATCATTACAGATATTTTGGAAGAATTCATTAGAATGAGACTAAACTCTGAGAATTCAATACAAATGAACATAAAAACGCGTAATTCAGAAAATTAACTAAGCTAAGAATGAAACGAGAGTTACTTATCTAAATTAAAAACAGAGCCGCACAGAGGCAGTCTTCCACTACCCGGTAGCACGTAATCTAACTCAAAATCGACTCACCATGCAACAAAATGATGCTTCTTTCATTAAAGGAGAAAATCTCCAAAAACAACGTATTGCCAGCCTTAGATGTACTAACAACCAAAACAAATACCGACTAACCGTATCTTGGCCCTCGAGTTATTTTTATAATGAAATTACATAACTACTCTATGATAAAAACAAGGATAAGTGTCTTTCCCACTTCTAATCGAATTAAAACTCTTGGCTGGAAGTTGCGCACTTTGCCGCAGCATGTGTTCGTAGAGTTTGTGTCCCGTAGAACTCTACCTCTTGGTTTTGGTTTCCCACGTGCATAACCACATGTAGAATTGTGCTCGACTTTGTATAAGAATGATGTGGATGAAGTCTCGAATTTGCCCATATGTGCCTTTCTTTGAGACGACACTCAGAACTCCACTCAAACCGTAAAACAGCCGTGAATGCGGGGATCATTGTATTAATGTCGTATTCGTAGCTATTTTGCGTAAAATTGTTAAAATAGCAAAAAATCATGAAAATACAATATGTTAATTCAATTTCATGTAACCTTTAAGCAACTTAATCATTCATCATTGATTTTAGGCTTATGAAGTGATAAAATAATGATGAAATGAAGTGAAGGTTTGTAAAAGAGAAGGCAATTCGTGCCCAACAACGACCATGGTTCAAAGATTTGCCCTTTCTTGAGGTGAGCCATGTGATTGTGATAGGGTGCCATATGATGACACAGACTCTCGTCCATCACATATGAAGCATTGGGCCACCTTGATTCACAATGTAAGAGGAAAGATCCTCTGAGATCTAAAATTCATCTTGCTACTTGAAGGCCACCTCAGCAGCAAGACAAGATCGACTTCTCACTCTACACTTTTTACAGTAAGTGGAGAGGTGAACAATGGGGTAGGCTATGTTGCTTACCACTTGCATATTTTCAGTCCACCTTTCATCGGAGCTCAAGGTGGAAGAGGCTTTTCAGAATTTTCTGTCCGGAGGTAACTAGATTCTTATGGATGATATGAGGGTGTGGGAGACACTCATTGGGGAGAAATTTTCCCCATACTCTTCATCACTCCTACCTTAATGAGGCCATTGAGCAACAAGAAGATCACCACTTGCACCTTCCATTTTCTCATGATGTACACTTGCTATCTTACACCGGGAGGAAATCATTGGAGTGGTTTGATCAATGCTTATCATTTTCAGCCATGGTGGGGTCCATTGATGAGGCCACAAGAAGAGGGAAGGAGAATTTTTGTTCTACTCCCCGCAGCTTTCGAGAGGACAAGCAACATTTTGAAGGGGGAGGATTGTAATGTTCCTAACTAGCCCAAGCTAGTAGGAATATTCAATGTCATTTTATTTTTATGTTTTATGAATAAAATGTAAAGGAGAACAAATAAAAACTCCTAAACATGAGAATAAATCACACACAATGTGAATGAGTCAAATCAAAATACTCAATAAAATCCACTTGTATGTGAAACAAGTTCAAGCTA
The DNA here is from genome assembly GCA_034641835.2 of Pinus albicaulis. NCBI lineage: Eukaryota > Viridiplantae > Streptophyta > Pinopsida > Pinales > Pinaceae > Pinus > Pinus albicaulis. The sequence goes on from CM076570.1 coordinate 1,022,458,016, forward strand.
TTTGACCAGGTCAACAGACCAAATCATAACCGCCCAGACAGCAATGAACCTCCTAGACGATCAAAGACAGCCCCGCAGGGAGGTCCTCCATGGAAAGGGACAAATGAATGAAGATGTTTTAGGGTTTTGCAAACTCAATCTTATATAAGGAAGGGAAAGACTCAAGGAAAGGTTGAAAGATGTTAATTCTATTTTGAGATTTCTTAAGAAACTCAAACTTTATCGTTAGCTAAGAGAGGAATTTCCTCGTTTAGGAATTCTTCCTTCCTCGAGGGTATCTTTGGAGTGGAGATTGTGCTGCATTATCCAGCATTATCTTGCATTTGGCCAAGCTTCACCTCCCTTGATAACATAAATCCTAATTAAGGTCATTGTTTAGGAGAGCCAAGATGTGAACTCGCATCTATCTTCAGCACCGAAGAGTTTGACAGAAAGGAAGAGCTGGGGAAGTCATCTAAACCACCGGGCAGGAGTGCAATAGCTGCTTTAGAGCTAGAATTCCATCTTGCATGAGGCCAAAGTGTGATATACTTCATTTGCATAGTTAGCTTTATAAACTCGTGCTATTTTTCGTGCGTAGTTGCAAAGAACCATTTGTTAGCGCTTTGGAGGAGAGATTCGATGAAAGAACTCCTTTCCTTCACTAGCAGGATTCGTGGATTGGATTTCAACCAATCCATGTTCTATTTCAGATATGATCTTTTGTATGGATATATATTTTTTTAAATTTCTCGAATTCCATCGTAACCATGGTGTGATCTCGATCTATTCGGTGTTCTTCATGTCTCCGCTGAGATCCCCAAACTTTTCCCCACTATCGGATGAAGGGATTGGAACCTATTTCTTGCCGTTGTGTTTCTAATTGGTGTATGAGTGTATATCAGAATATTTTATGCATTAGTAGCTCTCTTACTTTCATTAGGTCGTTTTACTTTGTTGTGGCCCCTCATTGGGAATTTTCTTTGAAGGTAACTAGGTGTGGGAGATATGTTTAACCCAATTTGCCTTATTTGTTTCAGCTCAAATCTTGGATTTCGATTTTATATTGTCTTGTTATAAAGTATCCAAGAGTTATTTCCCTGTTCCAAAGTACAATTTTCTGAAATGTCAAAGGCATGATTTATGAGTCGTTCCTAAAAAGGAACATTACACTTTACCTTATGTTCTTTCATATTTATATTTTCATGTTTTCTTCTTTAATCCATTCATAAGTTTGTTTTGAAATGAGAGCGTTTCTTGTTTCAAGCATGCCAATATTTTTTGTTCAACCTATCATTTTATTTGATCAAGTTTTTACTGTTTTCTTTGTAAACTTTGTTTTCTTTTCTTCAAGTGATTTTCCAAAATATAGTTGACCTCAACTCCTTTTTCAACTCTTCGTTTTTGAGGTTTTCTTGTTGGATTCTCTTTCTTCTTCCATGCTTCCTTTGGGCAATGAATGTGATGAAGTGGCTCCTACCCATGGAGCCCTAAAAGTAGGAATCCTTCTCTAAAGGCTCGCTTGGGCATCCCTTTCCATTCTTTGGCCAGAGTCTCATTGATTTTTTTGGATGATGTTGGAGGTTCAACTATTTCTTACCCCTTGGATATTTTTATTTTTCATTTGGTTCTTTTTCGTGTATTTTCTTCCTAGGCTTCCTAGGAACATATAAGAAGGATCTTTCTTTTCTCAATCATGACAATATATTTTATTATTGGATCTATTTCTAGGATACATCGGAGAATTCATAATGCTCCTAGTCAGCATGCATTTGCTCAAAATTTTCCTCCGTAGTTTGTCCCTCAAGATGATGTTGAACCAAAAATTCTCTCCAAATCAACCCCCTTGCTTCTCACCTCGATGTTCTACAAATATTTTTATGAGCCCTTGATGATATATGTGTGATTCTTTTGCTTCAATTTTATTTTTAACACCCTCTATCATTTTCGATCAAACTTTGAGAAGAAATTGGGTAGATTAATCTTGGATTCTCCTTTCATGTGTTGAAGTAGTCAATGTGGTAGAGATAGACTACACCGAACTTAGCTTATCACATGTAAAATATCTTTGATGACTGTCACGCTAGTTCGTACCTCATGGCTCACTCAACCGCCCTTGGGATTCCTTTTTCTCTACTTCAAAAGACCATTTTCGTTTTTTCTAAAAACAATGTCCAACCCTTCTTTGAAATGAAAGCCTTGTGGTATTCTTCTCTTTGTTAATGGAAGGTCTAGATCTTGTGAAAGGAATTATGGGTTTAGTGGTATTGAGAGGTCACCCACTATTGTGTTCCCGTTCATAATGGTTTGTGAATTCTTGTGTATATTATTTTCATTATGCCCACTAAATTTATGATTATTTATTTATTGATACACTTTCATGGTTTCGTGTCTCCACCTCTATCTTGAACTCTTTTTGACTCTATTTGTTTTCCATGTGCTCGTATACCAATTAATATAACATTGGATAGTTAACATCCTCATCATAAACAAAAATACGCATATATATATATATATATATATATATATATATATATATATATATATATATATATATATATATATATATATATATGTCTTTTTTATTCATGGATAATCATCATGGAAATTAGGGCTTCACCGTTCTTTGAAGCTCCTTAAAAGAAATGAAATTATTGCCTTGCTTGAGTCTTCTTCAATCCTCTATTATGCTACCAAAATGAGTCTACCGCTCTTCAAAAATGATAAAAATTTTTGCTCTCTCGTGTAAAAGGACCATAAAAGCACCTTAATACTGTTTTTACTACTCCATAACTCATACTTCAATATCTCTGCTGCTACAAAAATTCTCACCGTGCATATGAAATTAGGTCAAATTTTCTCACTGTGTATGAGAATAGGAAAAAATTTCTCATCGTGTGTATGAAAAAAATGAAAAATTTTCTTACACCGTGTGTATGAAAAAAATAGGACTCGTGTTTTTCATATAAAAAAATAATTTCACAACTATGCATGAGGGAATTCGTGATTCGAGCTCGATTACCTCATATGGAAGCAAACTTGTAGATGTATTTGAGTTAATAACCTCGTGTTCCCGTGTTTAAACAAATTCATTTTAATTATAAACTTTCACATCTCCAAGGATTCACTCATTACACATGTGGCAAAGTTGGTCTAATGGTATAAGGTTTCGAATTCATAACTGAATTTTAACTTCTTATAAAATGACACATCTTCAAATCCACTATCTCAAGCTTGCTACCCTGAAATCCATTCAACTACCGAGAGAATCCGTAAGTTATTTCTTACCTTTTCTCTTGCGGAATTTTTTGTAGTTTGTTGCAGCCTTGGCCAACTTGGCAAAGAGGAGACCGCCTTCAATCCTCTCGTTAAAAACCAATGCATTCCTTCCTTATTAATCCACAAACTTAGTTTATCTTCTTGCCTATTATTATGCAACTTCTTCTTTTTTTAAGGGCTTTCTGCTTTTATATATATATATATATATATATACCAACCTCTTAGTGTTTGCATTTTTTTCTTACTTTTTTTCCTTCCTCCACAAGGGTGTTGTATGCATGAATGAATGAAATGTTATTCTCCTCTTCTCGAGTTTAATTGTGGTTGTGATTGTGGAATAAAGGCTTACGAGCTTGGTTTGCGTTATAATGGTGAAAGATATAAATAGAGTTACACAGAGATTGTTTGAATGCATTTTTGACCGTTTTACCACTCCAACTCACAATCCGATATGCGTACCTGGCCGCCTATGTCTCAATTTTGACCGTATTCTTCCGCTCATGTACAATCCTCCTTCCACGGTGTATATGCATGTCTTATCACCCGTAATTTTTCATTACCCACGTTCATTAAGTTCATCCTTCATTCATGGTTTGTATTCATTTTATTTTGCATGCCCACTTTTTTTTTGTATTTTCAATGATACATATGTCTTTTTATCCTTTCCGTATGTTTTCATGTTGTATATTTATTTTATAGTTTTGTCTTTCGACTTTTAGATTGCATTTCATACATTAGTATTTGTCATTTTATATGCTCATTTCTTAATTTTTTTTGAAATGACCATATGATAGGTCATTTCAAAATCAAATTTTTCTTATAATGACACCAACTCTTTGTGGTTTCTCAGAGGCAAGAAAAAATTTTTTATGGGCAAAAATATTGAGCCTCAATCTTTGATAAAAAAATGTTTATGTTTATATTGGAGGATAATGTAGGGATATATGGAATTAATGTAGGAAATTTATATGGGATTAATGTAGGACTATGATGAAATTTTAATGTAGAATGTATGGTAGGTTAATGGATTATAATAGGATTATGATGAGGGTAGATACGAGGTAATAATTCCTATGATGAGGGTAGGATGAGGTTAGTGGAATATAGGTAGGATAAATGTAGGATGTAAGATGATACATATAGAATATAGGATGATAAATGTAATAGATGCATATCCAAGCTAAATTAGTTTTAACAACTCTAGAAATTTTTTCAAAATCAAAGGTTCTATGAATACACTGATCGTACTTTTCCTTTCGCAAAATATATCTTGATGTCAATACCGGTTGATGATGACCTTTTGTTGTTTGTCCATACTTGACCTATTTTAATGATGATGGTTCTTCAAAGAGTGACTCCGTATGGACTCGACACTTGTAATTGCTTATTTGAAACTTCCTCCATATAGATTATGTTGTTTGATGTTCTTTTTGCAATTCGATATTGACTGAAGTCCCTTCTAATGAATATTGATGTTGTTCATGTCCCTTATTCAATGATACTTTGAATGGTTGTTTCAGGGAAACCCTTATGAAATTTTATTTAGGTCCCTTCTACAATGATATTTTGAATGATGTTTCAGGTCCCTTCGTAATAAAACTGCCTTCTCAAACTATTTGCATAGTTTCATTATGAACCTCTCCTTGCTTATGTTAAGACTCCCTCTCAAGTCTTGGAATTTTGGAGGATTATTTCTACAAAATCAAATTGAAGTAAAAGTAAAAACAAATTTAAGAATAAATACTGGTCAAACAAGTTGGTTTTTTTATATGAATTTGAGTTTGTATTGTGCCATTTTCCTAGATTTTCACAACCAACTCCTTTACTTATATATATATATATATATATATATATATATATATATATATATATATATATATATATATATATATATATATATATATATATATATATATATATATATATATATATTCCTCGAAGTAAGGAAGGAATATCACTATGTTGTTCCATTATTTCCATGTTATTTTCTGTTGAGACTCTTTTTAGAAAGTCCTCTTTATTGATAGGCTTATTATAGACCTTAAGCCTATGTCCATTGACTAAAAATGAAATTGCCGTTTTCTTCATCAATTGTTTTTATTTTAATTGCTCCATTGTAAAAAATTTCTTCTATCTCATATGGCCCGAGCCAATGAGTTGTAAACTTTGCTTTGAAATCTTTGAATCCTGAGTGAAAAAGTAAAGCCTGTTTCCTTTTATGAAAAAATTATTTTTAATTAATCTTTTCATGCTATTTGACTTTCCGTTGCTGCAATAGTGTTGACAGCACTTTGTTGTCTTTATTTCATCTAGTTAATTTAATTGCATAACTCTCTTTGTTGTGCTTCTATAGGTTGCAATCCTAATTTTGCCGCAAGTTTAAGTGTATGAATTTGAAATTCAAATAGTACAACTTCTTTACTATACACTAACCGATATGGATTGGAATCCAAGTATTCTTCCATGTAATTCTATGTTATATTCCCATAGTGCATTTCTTAACTTTTTCTAACCATTCATTTCTATTCATTTGTACCGTTTTTGTCGTGATGTTTTCCTGTGGACTTTATTAGTGGACTCATTTGTCCATTTTCTTAGGGAGTGGTACAAAGTAGATTTTCCGTGTTTCTGATTTTATATTTCTTCGTAATATCCCGATGTTTGGAGGTGAACTCGTTCCCGGTCCATAAAAAATTGTCTCTAAACTCCAAATCTGAAAAAATATTTTCCTCAAAGAGAATGAAACCACTATTTCTTCCATTTTCTCGCTAACGCCTTTTCTTCTACCTTCCACTTTGTAACATAATATGTGCACACTAAAATGTACTTCTTTGTGTTTGAAGGTGGTTTAATGGGTCCCACAAAGTCCAGAGCCCATTTCTCAAAATGGCTCTATGAGTACTTGTGGCTTTAATGGCATTGCATATGATATTACAAGTCTTCCATTTTGGCAGTTTTTGTCACACATTTTAACATGGGATTTCGAATCCTTGAAGATTGTTGGCTAGTAGTAGCCAAGTTTCAACACCTTGTATGTTGTCCGCTAATCGTAAAATGTCCACCACATTGCCTCCATCGTGATATGCCTTCAAAATATCTAGAATTTCATCTTCTCTAACACATTTTCTTATTAATAGATCAACTAGTGGCAAAGAGGTCACTTATTGACCCAACTATATCTAGCACTTTCTCTCGATTATTTTTACTTTTTGCTTATTAGTGAAATGGGATGGTAATGTTCTAGATGATAAATAGTTGGCTACATATGTTAAAACCATGGGGTTTTAGCTATTATAGCAAATAAATTTTCATTTGGAAAATTTTTTTGAAACATGATTGGATCACTGTGAATAGCTTTAATAGAAAACTGCCACTTCGATTATATTTACTCGGTCGATCTTGAATAGTGATACAATTATTGCATTAATAACACCCATCTAGTGATTCTTCCATTTGTACTCTTTGTTCATTAAGTATATTATGGTTGAATGATTTGTATGAATTAATACTTGATATCCTATTATATAATGCCTAAACTTATTAACTCGCATGCACAACAACTAATATTTTTTTCTCATGGATCGTATAGTTCAGCTTCTTTGCAGCAATTTTTTCTTTGAATTATATATAATTGAACTTATTTTCTTTATGTCCATGGATTTCATAGTTAGCCAAATGTATTGTTAGGATATATGAAATGGTAATCCCTGAAGCATTCTAAGAATGGGCAATCGCTAATTTTTTTCTTTCAATATTTAAAATGCATTTTGACAATTTGTTCTCCATTGAAACTCAACATCTTTTTCATAAATTCTGAATAGAGTAAGCAAGAGATGTTTTACTAAAATTTTCAATGAATCTTGTGTAATATTATGCATATCCCAAGAAAATTACTTTATTTGTGGTGTTGTTTATGGCATTAAATTCACAATCACTTGTATTTTTGTTGGGTCCACCTGATTCTTCGAAGAAGAAATGTGTCCCAACATTATTCCTTCATTTAATATCATAAAAAAGCATTTTTCATTGTTGAGGGATAGGTTTGTTCCTATGCAATCTTTAAAACCCTTTCTCTAATTTTATTTTAAAAATCATGAAAATGTTCCTCCATATATAGAAACTATCCATGTATATCTCTACACACTCATGAATTATATCAAGAAAGATTGAAAGGACTACTCTTTGAAAAGTAGTAGGTATTACATAACCAAAGCGAAAAACATTATATGCATATTTCCCTCATGAACAAGTAAATGTGGCTTTATCCCTATCTTCCAATGCTATCTTAATCGATTATATCCACTAAATACATTTTACAGTACAAAAGAATTTCTTTCCGCCTAATGAATCTAGTACTTGGTCAATAAATGGTAAAATGAAATGATCTTTCAATGTGGCTTTATTCAGCTTCCTATAGTCTACACATATTCTCCACTTTCCATTTTTCTTTGGCATCATAACCATGGGAGAAAACCTGATGACTAGAAATGTAGGATAGACGCAATTCAAACTTGTAGCAATTTCTAAGGGCCTTCTTCACTATTTCTTTCATCATAGGATTCATTCTTCTTTTTTAAGTATTGTGTCTCACCGGGTCGACATCACTGCATAGAAGTGGTGAATACATGTTTTTGGATGAATTCCTTGCATGTCTATAATCCTGTGCACAATATTTTGAATATAAATTTGTGAAGTAGTGCAATTACCCGTTGTTCCCGTGATGATTGTAAATTATTACCAATATTCAAAATCCTTCCAAGATTGATTTCAATGGTTTTATCAGGAATCGGTAATTGAGTTACCAGGAAAATAATTTCAAATGAATTTTGCAATGATTGAATTGTACACCTTTCCTCTAAAAAAATTGATTTAAAATATGATTATGTACTTCATATTATGTTATTCTCTACCGGCTTCCGAAATATCGTGTCTTTAGACAGTATATCTAATAGATCCTCATTTTCTTCCTCTTCTCTAAAATTAAAGACTTGATTACATCGTAGAACATATTGAGTTTCTTCTGTTGTTGTTCATAAAGACATGATAATAAAGAAGGATATTTGGTTGGAGGATAGAGTGTAACATTTTTCCTTTCATCCTTGTGCTACGATCATACTTCTTGATCCGCATCCAAAGGCAATGAAGCGGCATCTACTCGTGGCTAACCATGTTCCGCCTAGAATTAAAGGATGGCTTCCTAGATTTGTTTTTTGTTGCAAGATTAGAAAGTCTCTAGGATATTCCTATGAATCCAAAGAAACAATGATATCTTCTAATATTCCCTATGGTAGAACCTTAGATCTATCTTCTAGCTCCAAAATTGTGGTAGTAGGTCGAATATTGGGAAATTTCAAATATTTCATAGTTGGTGTGTTGTCATGAAATTTATAGCTTCTCCAAAATCTATTAAAGTATTTTGAAACCGAAAAATTATTGACTGAAATGGTGACCATAGGTATCCCAGGATCAATATATTTTTCATTGTTGTTTTTACGTACATGAGACTAACTAATTTTCCAATGACCAGATTGTGTGATCTCTTTTCTTTCTACCGCCTTTCTTAATACATAAATTATTTATTATTTTTGCATAAATTGGAATATCTTTAATAGATTGCAACAAAGGAATTGACATAAGCATTCTTCAACGAAGATATACGATCCAAAATATCAAATTTAGGGAAGAGAAATTGGAATTATCTTCTCTACTAACTCGATAAGGTGTTGTTTGAGTCATAACAAAATTTTCCCCTTTTCTCTCGAATTCTGATTTCCTAGATGAGATTTTTCAAATTGTTCCCCGTGTTCAGCCTGTTCTTCTATGCAGTGATCGATGGAGAATATTTGTGTAATAATTTCCATACCTTAAGTGGACATCTTGTATATGAAGAATAGATTATGTAGGAAAATAAGTTTTCTTCTTCCACATTGGGCGTCGGTCTCTCCACTTTGTTACTTCCGCATTTGCTCCGGTCGTAGCCGGTAATTGAGTTGGTATAGGTTGGGGTTGGTTAGAAGGAAGCCGAAGCTACTACGTTGAGTTAGTAATGGTAAAATATTTTGTTATGGAAATGGCAATGGTTGAGGATGTTGCCGGAATTGTTGGCATTGAAATGATTGCTAAGGATATGGTTGTTGATATGTCATGGTATTGTTGAGGATACATTTATTGAGGTGGTTGGGTTTCCAACTAGTGATCCCTCCAACCCAGGGTGCTGGTTTTGGTATTTTTGTGGAGGCCAAGCTCGCTATCGTACCGCAGTATTTCATGAATTCCGAGGAGGATACTCTTAATTCCGGGGTTTGTCGAGGGAATTGTTGAGAGACTCTCTTGGGAGGAATCCTTGGTTGCCAAGGTCTTCTTGGTGCCATATAGTAAAGAGGATATGTCCTTTGTACTTCTTCCATTTTCAATTTTAAGATTTGGACAATTTTCGCCTGAATGATTCCTCCGTACAAAGTCCACACCGAATACTATACAAAGGCCATTCTCTTAGTGGATGTTTCTTTTTCCTACACTTAGGACAAATATTGATAAGATTTGATCTTGTTCTTCTTTCTTTTTCTTTGCTTTCAAAACATTAACTTGTGTCCTTAAAGTGCTCAAAAGATCAGCTTTAAATTTTTCAGAAAACTTCCCTATTTCTACTCTTGTTACTCCCCGTTGTAGATTTAGAAGCTCTCGATGTAACATCTCTTTTTCTACTTTTTTGCTCTTCCTCTAGAATATATTTGACATAGTTCGACAATCTCATCAAATGGAAATTTCTGAGATATATCCTTTGCCCATCACATTGAGAATATCAAGGTATCTATCTCTGGTACCTTTAAGAAAAATTATGTCGATGGCATCGTGATTTAGAGAGTGCTGTTTGGATTTCTTGTAGATTGTAAAGGACCCTCCAAGTACTATTCCAAACTTTCATCTTCTTATTGTGTCATTCTAAAAATATCTTCTTTTGAGTCTCTAGTATGCAATAGGGTTTCTGATACTTTTTGAGAAAATTTCTCTTCATGTCATCCCAAGAAGCAATGGTATGTTCTCCTAATCCCATAAACCATTTTAGTGTTGTTGCTTTAGAGGAATAAGGGAGAGACGAATTTTATGTGTGATATATGTGTAGCCATAAGTACAACATAAGATATCAAACTCAAACATAATGAATGATCTTCAATGACATTCCAAGAAAATTGGGCAAAACAGAAGGTGGAATGTTTTTCATTTTCACTTCTCCTAGGATTTATCTTCTGTCTAGTATTGGGAAGTCAAAGGTAGCTTCATGATCATTGTTTGGTTCTATATCTTTTTGTATTTTTGTTATCATGCTATCTTTTTTGCATATTCCTCTCTTTTTTCTCTCTTCTTCTATTCTCCTCGTCTTCTCTCTTTCTCCTGCCATTCTTTTTTTCCTCTCATTCCGAAGTATTTGTTCTAGAGTCATAATTGGTATATTGGGGATCCTTCTCCTTCCTCAGCTAATTTTCTCTTCAATTGTTTGTAATGTTTCAATATGAGGCGGAAGTGGTGTTTCCTCAACTATATTTATTTTTTTCAAGTATTAGTTTCTCTAATTGTTTAACAATTGGTCTCCTCATTTCCTTATGTTTTTTGTATGAAAGGGGTTTCTTTGTTGTTTTTTTTCTTTTCAAACTCAGGCTAACAAGGTTTGTCTTTTTTTAATAAGAGTCAAGCTTTGTCCTCGATCTTTGTTTTTCTTCTAGTTCCTCTAGATTTGGTCTCCAACAACCGTGGCATTCTAGTCCCGATGGTCCTCGCTCCTTTATGGATGGCCTAATTTTTTGTGGGTTTGTTTATAGTAAATCTACCTTTCTGATCTCTTTCTCTAGGCATAAAGAAACATAACCGAAATAAAAACTACATGTTGTTGTTGTTGTTGTTGTAATCCTCCTAATTAACTATGTTGATGTATGCTTCTTGGACATGACACCAAAAATGTTGGGTCAATTTACCGGTAAGCTAACACAAGTACTTAATTATCAATCTGTGTCCGTAAACTTTAGAAAGTTTGATCACTGTGCAATTTATGCCCCGACTAGGCACTTAACACAAAATGCAAATAGGAAGTTTAATGATGCAATGAAATTAGGAACAGAAATAGAGGTGGGAGCTAAAGGAGCATCTCGTATACAAAAACCGTTGATTAAGAGGAAACAAGTGGACAACTATAATATATACTAAACAGAAGAAAAAAATCCTCCAACACTAGTACCTAGAGTTTTTCATGGCATTTGATTGTTTATATTTTTAATCTCCATTCATCATATACATAATTTAATTATAATACCAAGATATTTTTATCATCTCTCAATTAGCTCCTCAAGTCCTAGAACCTAGAGTCGCTCAAGGTGTTTTCTTGTTTATCTTTTTAATCTCAATTAAAAATATAAAGTACAAGTGTGTTATAGGGCACTATCTTTCATTAACAACTTCAACTATTGATCATTTTGGCTCACAATAGTTTTGAATCCTATTCACGAACCTAATAAACCTCTCATTGGGATTTTAATATAAGGGGTTATGACAATTATGAATTACAAATTTAATCTAATTTATGCAATGAACATGGAGCTTCCAAACTCTACAATGAATAATGCTAATACATATAATCCACTTCCCCCTTGTTGTTTCTCGTCTAGTATTGCCTTTGTAGGGTACTCCTATCCCCAAGGCCTATTAGGCTTTTTGAAAATAATTCCCCACAATTGGCTAGAGTTTTTATCAAGACAAAATTTTCTTATTTGAAAAAACTAAAAATGTAAGGCGTGTATTTCCAAGAAAACAAGTGAGCTAAAATTTCAGCCTTGATTCAGATAGAATCATATTTACTTGTCTTCGTGTCAAAGGAATTTAAATTACCTAACTGTTCCTACAAATATTGTATATCCATCCGTATATTATTTGATAACTTTAATTGGATATTCACGAAAATCAAAAAGAGTGTGGGTCTTCTTGCAGAAGAATATCATAGAGGTGCACATGTTGACACAAAACACATCATTAAAGGAAAATCATTGCAATGTCTATGTAAAGAAGGAAGTTAATATGAACTATAAATATATTTTCTCTGCAATTAAGCCTACATAGCTCCATTCCTTTGTAAATATTTACCATAATCATATCAAATTTCCTAATATGGGTGCAAATTGTATGAGCATGAAAATCTATTTAAATAATCTAAAAAAATGTTAATTTTTTATAAAGTAATATGCAACTGTAATTATATATCACCACCATAGATTCTAGAAGAAAAAAATAATCAACTAGTAATTATATATTTCCACCATATATTCTCTAGAATCATTAGTTTTTGCATCTCATCACATTTAACCCATCTATGCCATCCAAGTCAAGATCATGAGACAGTGGAAAATGTTGACTATATGAGTTGTGGGACGTGTCATGAAAATCATACTAATAATGCCCTTCATCACATGAAAACATGCACTTCACAATATTTTAGTCTTCAACCATCATGAAAAAATTGACATTTTTTGCTCCCCGAATGTTTAACTTACGTATAATTGCATATATAAAGATCAAAATTTGATGTGCCCAACAAACATAATCATGATCTAATTGATTTTTTCGATCGTCTCAACCATATTCTCATTATAAAGGGCATATTAAAAATTGAACTCGCTTCGTGGGGAAGAAGATGCCATGCTTATAATGTTGGCTATGCCACTCACAACCTTCGATGATCTTCTTTACTTAAAAGGTCATGCCAAAGGGACCGACCTTTTTTGGGAGTGAATAAACCTATATTATCACGTGGGGAGGATTTGAAAAAAAACAAAGAAAATGTGTCCCGAATCTGATGAATCATACATAGACTGTGTATTATGTATCCTTCGATCATGTCCGAGTGTGTCCCACGCGTGCCCGAGCAAGTCCGGAAAAGCCCAACATGTCCCGATTTCCCCGAGACATTTGTCCCCTAGAAGAAAAGTCTCACGTGGGCCCATAAATCCCATTTTTTGGCTCATTTATCCCTCATTATTTTATGTCTCCCTTGATGTTGGTGTGTGGGAGAAACTAGAAAATGATGTGAGTGTTTTTCGAGGTGATTCAAGAAATAGGTAAGTGAATTTTTTCTTCTATTTTTTTTACATTTTATTACACACCCGTTTGCATGTGCATTTTTTTTACACTTTAATGCATTTTTTATTTATTTTTTTACAACATTCATGGCTCAAAAAAGGGCAAGAGGGAAGGGGAAAAAGGAAGGGGAAGAATGTCCTATTGCATATTCCCCTCCTGTTTCAATTTGTAATATTCCTAATTAGATTTCGCTAGCTTGGAATATTAATTTTTGTTTTTGATAATAAGAGTGGGTGAATGCGGGGTAGGAGAGACCCATAAATACTCCTTAGTAGGAATAAAGCCACTTCTCATGAATGTGGATCATTGTATCAACCGTATAAAGCACCTTGAGGTGTGAACAGTGCTAAAGCATGTGGATAGGCCAAATCAACAACGTTGTAATGGAGAGTTAATGGAGGACAATGCAACACAGAGGAGGAGTGTAGGCATGAGAGTGGCACCTTTAATGAGTGGGACCTGTGGTAAGGAAGCTCACCAAGAATATAAGGAAGAGAATAGATGGAAACCATAGAATTCATTCTAATTACTTCATCTTGTATTGGTCTTGTATTAATTTCTTTGCACGCTTAAGTTATTTAGCGTAGTCTATTGTGTTGTTTAGCACAAGGGGTGTTTCCGAGAGGAAATCCCACCCTCATCCTTGGGGGACTTCGAGTGCCTACTGGTGAGAGGTTCATTGAGCACTGTTTCCACTATCCGGCATCGACCAAGCTCCAACCATCATTCACGTTGCGCCTCCCTTCGTAATTGTGTTTTTTTGCAAAGAACAAGGAGGGTTGATAGACCCAATTTTTGAGCTTCTTTTTCCAATAAGGGAGCAGCCCTTCATCCGGGAGGCTAGAAAGGAATTTCCTTGAGATTTATTACACCATCCGGCATCATAACAAGCAAGAAATTCACCCACAATGCAATCTTCTCCCGTAAACTGCGTTATTTTGCGTGCAAGCATAAAGTGGGAGGTCAAGTACCCAAGTTCTTGAGCTTGTTTTCTAGTGTCCTTCATCCGAAGGTTTGTGAGGAGGGGTTAGTCATCCATTGTCACATCAGATCAGACACCTCCCACCATTGGTCTAGTTACAAAGTGTTATTCATCCATAGGGCTATATTTTACACATTATGTGTTTTGAGTATTTCCGTAAACCCTTTCAGTTGTCTTGGAATAGTGTTAGAAAGCATATATCTCTCGATCCTCGGGGTATTTTCTAAGAAATATATTATCAAATCCATGTATTTACATTTTCCAACAAGATTTTACCCCAGAGAAATCGTGTTATCTCAAATTCTCCGGGGCATTCTTGTATAGAATTTTTTTCTTCATATTTCATGTACTAGGTCTCAGAGTATCTGTTTACCTAGCTTTCAGTGTATCTTTCCTCAAGATCTTGTACACATTTGTTGTTATAATGTTTAATAGAATGGCTATATGATCCGCTTTCCTGTTTTATGTGTTGTTGTATCACCGTATTTTCTAGTTTTATGTTCTATATTCCCGTCTTTTCCATTTTGGAATATTGTAGTGGTATCAGAGCATGATATTTGGCTCACTCTTGTGGGTAATACCTCTTATGACAATTTAAGAAGGAGTATAAAGAAGAGATCCATAATGATAGAAGGATTACATTTTGCCACACTCCCCTTCGCATCTATGCAAGATATCTCCAAGTAGGTCAAATAAATGAGAAGGAGAGGCAAAAGAGACCTCAAGAAGGCGCTCAAGATGAGGAAGGTCCAAGCACCTCTCACGTTAAAGTAGAAGAAACCAAGAATGCATAGAGCTCCACAAAAATCTACTATGTCCACTTTCTTTGAAGAGGAAGGTGGAAATGGCATGAAGATGGAGGAACTTAGATCATGAGACTATAAGTGATTATTTTGTAGAGTACAAATCTCAATCAAGAGCTTTCAAGGAGAATCTAAATATCCAATAGTTTGTCCAAATCAAAGAAGAACAGACCCCGTAGCAACAATAGGAGGAAAAGGGCATAATAGATTCCTTTTCCCTACATTTGATGAGTCATCCAAAAGCACACTTGGAGGAAGAAGTTAGATGCATTCTTCTTTGCTACAACCGCAGTGCGTAAAGAGAAGTTGTTGAGATTACAACGCTCCTTGAGGGTGAAGTAAAGGATTGGTGGTTCAGCCATTTGAAATCAGAAGAGGACTCGCTATGCGGTATTTTACTCAAAGGTTGATCAAAAAAGTTTGATAGAAGGAAATCCAAGAGGTACCTCTTCGAGACATTTTCTCCGACATTGAGGAGAAAGCACATGAGGAGCCAAGTGGAAGCGTCGGGCACTATCACTCCGAAGGGGAGAAACTTCCACCACCACCAAATACCGCAGGAGTACTTGCATCAAGAGAAGAAAACTTACATCTTTGCAAGATGGTCTTGATCTCTTGACATTGGGAGTCCCATGCAATATTTATGAGATGCATGAGGGAGAGGAGGCATACCAAAGATTGGTGCAACAAGAGAGGAGAAACTATCACCATCACCAACAATGGAGAAGCCATTGCACCGAAGTTGGAGGAACCCTTGTATCTATACAAAATGTTCCCAAGTATCAACTTATCCAAGTTTTGCAAACATTTCCATCTCATCTATTTCGCGTTCAACTTGATATTTGTGAGATCGCGTCATATGGGCCATTTCATAACCAAGTACCAGAGCACTTTCGCTGATTTTGGAGCAGCGCAAACTATCACGCACAGATGACCCTTGACTTGTTCAAGGAGGGAGATGTATAGCCATCATGGTTTTTCATTGTTGAGCTACACACAACACTTTGGGTTGGAGTGTAGAGTTTCGGAGGATAGGATGAGCATAGTCCTAACCCGTACAATGTATGGCCATGAGACAAGAGATGCACCATCATGGGAGAACAACAACGTTGTCATCGGGGAGAAGTGATTAGTTGGGGGCCCAACTATTCGGGGAGCATTTTGATGAACGGCTTCACCATGAAGCATGGGATGGGAAGATGGTAGATGATAGACCTCTTATGATGAATAACATCCTCCATTATTATGATAGATTATTCTTGATAAGCACCTCATAACTCAAAGAGAAGCTTTTTGCCTATAGCATATTTGGAGCCTTATGGGTTCTACCAACATTGATGAGAAGTCCTCATATATAGATCTCTAGAAGGTTTCACTTCGACATATCATGGAAGTGTAAATATAGTCATCGCATTTTGAGGACAAAAGATTCTCCATTGGGTGAATACCAACCCGGAGCATGATAGGAGTCACCCACATTTGGGATGGATGGGTGAGGATGAGGAGAGGCCGGGTCAAGAGAGCTACTTGCGCATCTATGACACAGGCGCAGGGAGGCATGGTTGCGCCGGCCACTTCGAGAGATTTTGGCCATCACATGGAATTTCCTATGTTAATGGGGGTGTTATTGTTTGGGACATGGTATGGCACTCACATTATGGGGCAAAGTGGGGAGTTTGGTGATGTTGGGTTGATGTGAAATTTACATGTTAGTTAGTATGTCTTAATCCATGGCTTGTATGATGATGATATGAGGGGGAAACAAGAGTCATTGTTGCTTTGGTTACTCTTGGGGGAGTATGATAACTTTCTCCCATGCCCCGCATGATGTTTCAGGAGTTTTTGATAGCACAATTCCGGCCTTTGAGAGCCAGGAGGAGGCTTCCATGGCTGTGGGGAGCCTTCATATATGGTAAGAGGTCAGTTGGCACTCATACAGAATTTTCCAAACTCAGGAAGTTTTGGAGGAGCAATAGCTTCCAAGTGAATATTGACCACCATAAACCCCAATATTATCTTGATCAAAAGCAAGTACAAGGAGAGGTAGAAGTGGAAGTATTCAAAGATGTGGCTTTGAGCATCGAGCATGTCAAAGGATGTGTAGTTTTCTTGAAGATTGAAGAGGAAAACAACCATATCGCAAGGTTTTTGCGCTCACTCACTTTTCCAGGGAGATATGGGTGAGCTCATCTATGGATCTCATCACCAGCCTTACCAAACGTACATGGTAAGAGTTGTGCTTGTACTTATTCATCATCTAACAAAGTATTTGCATTCTCTTTCCATTTATATACAAATCCTGCATTGCTCCACAAGAGGGCAAGCCTCTTTGGAATTCATGGTCTTTTTCGTACCAAATTTAGTGATGGAGATAGCCATACTTCTTGTATGGCTTTGGGCAAGTATTGTTCTATTTTTGGGTACACTCATTAACACCTAATGCCATTTACTACTTCCAAGTAGAGTGCAGGACACAACAAGCAAGTGGTTGGGAAGCTACTCACATTATGTTCGTGCGTTAAGTAGCCAAACCGTGTTGGTTACACTTGGGGAACTATTTTCACCATAAAACATTTGGTATGATACTTAGTATATTTCTCATTGTGATTCCATATTGTGATGATGTTCTATTCACTATATGTGGGATGGCTTAAAAGCAAGGTTCATAGAACCAAAGAGTGAACCTTGAGAGTCCATTTGCCTTTTGGCCTCTTGAGGGAAACATTAATGTAGCCCAAGATTAGAAAAAACTCTATACAGATCATAGATGGAGTGAGATACAACATGGGATGGACAATTTGGTCTATCATGTTCACCATACACCCCATCTACATTATAGAGCAGAGATGGAGGAGTTTTTCTATGAGCTACCCAGGGTGATCCATCTTGTTTGGATGATAGCATGATTGAGTTTCTCATTGGGCTTAAGATCCCCAAAAATTTTTCACCTCTCATGCCTCAAGAAGGCCTCCCGTACAAAGATGTAGTTTCCTCCATGGAGATCCCACTTCTTCATGATGAGAGCCATTTGATTTATCACCGAAGGCTAACTTGCACACTTGGGAGGAGCAACTAGGGGACATATTAATTGAAGAGAATTTGGTTCAAAGGATGAGTTTATCAGATGATGATTCTACAAATGGTAAGGAGAGGATATTTTTCAAATATCCATCTCAGCTTGCTTGAGGAAAAGAGCTACCCAATTTGGGAGGGGGAGGACTCGTAATATTCATAATTGAAGCTTTGCCTAGTTGGAATATTAATTTTTGTTTTTGGATAATAAGATAGGTGAATAAGTGGGTAGAGTGACCCATAAATCTCTTTAGTAGGAATAAAAACCACTTCTCATGTGAATGCGGATCATTGTATCGCTTGTATAAATCACCTTGAGGTGTGAACAAGGGCTAAAGCATGTGGACAAAATAAATTTGACCAAATCAACATCGTTACAGGAGGTAGTGGAGAGTTAATGGAGGACAACCCACTATAGATAAGGAGTGTATGCATGAGAGTAGTAATCTTTAATGAGTGGGACCTGTGGTGAGGAAGCTCACCAAGCATATAAGGAAGAGGGTGATGGAAACCATAGAAATGAATTTTGATTATTTATTTTGTATTGGTCTTGTATGAATTTTTGCACGCTTCAAATTTCGTTTACTCAAGTCTCGTTGTGTTGTTTAGTATGAAGGTGTTTCCCGAGCGTAAATCCCACCCTCATCCTCGGGGACTTCGAGTTCTTGTTTAGAGAGGGTTCATTGAGCATCATTTCCACTATTAGGCATGAGGCCAAGCTCCATCCATCATTCACCGCATAGTCTCCTTCAGATTGTGTTGTTTCGTGTGGCAAAGAATAATTGGAGGGTTGATAGACCCAATTTCCGAGCTTGTTTTCCAAAGGAGGGAGCAAAGCCCTTCATCTAGGAGGCTATAAAGGAAGTTCCTTGACCTCGTATTCCAACATCTAGCATTAGGAAAGTAGAAAAATTCACCCACAAGGGCAATATCCTCCTTAAACCGTGTTATTTTGCAAAGGAAGCTGCGTGGGAGGCCGTGCCACCCAAGTTCTTGACCTTGTTTTCCGTGCTGAGGGAGAAACCCTTCATCCGGAAGGTTTGTGAGGAGATATTAGGCCATTGTCACATCAGATTAGGCACCTCCTACCATTGGTGCAACAGCAGTAGCCATATTCATCCCTGGGCTAAATTTTTCACATTCGCATTTTGAGTATTTCCATAAACCTTTCTCGGGTTGTCTTGGAATAGTGTTATAAATCCTAGATATATGATCCCGACATTTTATAAGCACTATATCAGAAAATCCACGTATTTACATTTTCCGCAGCACTTAACCCTGGGCCGTAACCGTATTGCCTTAGCTGCATTCTTGTATAGTAGATGTTCTTCAAATTTTATGTACTTAGTCTCTAGAGGCTTGTTTGGCCTAGCTTGAGCGTTGTATATTTCCTCAAGATCTTCTACACATTTTCTCGTTCTAATGTTTAATAGAATGGCTATATGATCTTCTCTCATTTTATGCATTGATGTATCACTATTTTCCGGCTTCTTTATGTTCTATATTCCCTCGCCTTTTTCCATTTTGGAATATTACACAATTTCATAAGGGTCCTGTATGTTCCCTTTATTGGAAGTGGGGGCTGCAACAAAAACTTCAAAATGTTTAGGGAAAAATAATTTAGAAAGATGAGAGGCTCAATAAAACAAATATCCCTTGTGGATGTATGTCGCAAGAGAGGAAGGGTCAAGAAATAAGTTGAAGGGAGGAGGAAAATGTTTCTTGGAAATGCACCTATTGCAAAAATCATTTCAAGAGCATGTATTACCATGTCAAAGCTCATTTTTTGGCTTTACCAAAGTTGTGGAGTTGGGGCATGTACAAAGGTGTCTTTAGCTAAGAGGAAAGAAATGGAAAAAGAAGCCAATGTTGGTGTGGAAAAGGTGGTTGCATCATCTAAAAAAATAAAGAATGATGATTCCCTTCCATTGTTGAAGAAAAGAAGAAGAAAAATTTCTGCTTGACAATTTTGGTGGGGGACAAGAAGAAAAAAACAAAGGCAATGGAATTTGGTCCAATGGACGAGATTTTTTTAGAAAGAGAAATAGGAAGAGCATGATCTCACCATTGAATTATTTTTCTATCATAACTTCATATCCTTTAATGTTAAATGATCACCTTTATTTATTGAGATGTGTTTGTAGCCTCCAACTCGAGGGGATCCATCGTGGCATGTTCTATTTGGGTTAGAGAATCTTAGGAACCACATTTTTTTACTAAGGAAGAGAAAGAGGTGGACAAAAAATTCTTGAGCCTATTAAATCTTCATGGCCAACATCTGGGATTAGTATTGCTTCGAATGATACGTATCCAACACACCACCCACTCATCAACCTCATAGTGACTTCCTTTTAATGGTCTAGTTTTATTGAAATTAGTGGATGGACTTGGACAATGCAAGGAGCTTTTACACAATATATAGGTGAGTTATTCATTAAAGTTATTGAAGATGTAGGTGTTGATTATTTTGAGCAAATCATTACATATAATGCATCTATTTGCAAGGTTCATGACATGATTATGGAAGCTAAATATCCACAAGTATTGGGCACCTCGATTGCACATTCCTTGAATTTAGCACCGATGTTCTTTGGATTGAAGTATTATTAAGGATGCACGACATATATGCAACTTGTGCAAAATCATAAAAATTCCTCACAATATACGCAGCAAACCAATATATCATTGTTGAAGATTTCGGTGATACATGGTTTACCTCTTTATTCATTATGTTGAAGAGGTTGAGGGAGTGCACCACACTACTCTTTCTGCCATGGTTATTTCAAAGTTTTGGTATTTTTGGGGAAAGACAGATAAATTAGCCTCAAAATGAGTGAAGGACATTATGTTAGATGATGCTTGCCGGGAGATGAGAGTAGATATGTTTATTAATATCATGGACCCTATCATTTATTTTCTACAATTTGCAGATATAGACCAACCCATCCTGTGGATAGGTTTAGGAGGGATGTGATTCCATGATTGAGTTTGTGAGGAGCATCATTTTAAAAGAGTGAGTGAGCTGAGTATGACATCGTCAAAGGCATTATTCACCACCATACAATATATTCTTGTCAACAGATGGGAAAAGAATTGCAAACTTTTGCATTGTTTAGCCTACTCATTTAACCCAAAGTACTACATCCATGCATGTATGAATGGAGGAACTTCCTCGCATATTCCCTCCTCACATGGATGGTGAAATTTCACATGGGAGGAAGGATGTATTGAGGTGATGTTTCAAGATAGAGAATCCCTTGATGAGGTAGAGGATGCTCTTGCATAATTTTCCACTTGACCGGTCAATTTTAAAATATGATGTGATTAGGGGATAATAAGCCCTATTCTTGTTGGGAAATTCATGGGGTAGCAATCCCCTTCTCTATTGCGCTTATCCATGAGGTTCCTCTCTTGGGTGACTTCATCCTCTTGTTGCGAGAGGAATTGGAGCACATATGGGAATTTGTATAGTGTTAAGAAGAGAAGGCTTGAGTAGTCCAGTATAAACAATGGTGTATGTGCACACCAACCTTTGTCTTATTATAGGCAAGAGGGATGAGTGGTTTAAGGAAAAGACAAAGATGTGGGATGTCTTTTGTCATGATATGGGTTTGCAATAGTGTTGAGTTGAAATTTTTCAACTTGGATCTTAATGAGCCGTTGATAGAGCATGTCACTTTTGATGATGGTGATAATCGTTAAGGGGTCATCCTCCACACCAAAAATGCAGTAGGTGCCATTGGATAGAAAGAAGGAAGATGCAACAGGAGAGTATTGGTGACCATAATAGTGATGTTGATTATTATGATGATGATGATTGATGATTGGATGACCATGAGCTACCTACCGCCTTGTACTTATAGTTGTTTTAATTTTTTATTTCTATTTCTATTTTCCATTGGCATTTCTACTACCTAATTAACACATTTTTTAATTTTGATGACTTAATGAGAAAACTATAGTTTCTTTTCTTTCTCCTATTGGATCATTGCCGAGTCTATCTCACTTATATTTTTATGTGTAATGTTACTTTTGTAAACTTACAAATTTTAACTTTACAATGTTAAATCTAGATCTATGTCTGAATTTGTATCATGAATGAGAATTTGTGTAAGAAATATCTAATTTTTAATATGTGTGTGTGTGTGTGTGTGTGTGTGTCTTGTTCAGGGGCGTCAACGTGCCCATGTCGGACATTCAAATTCCAATCTCAATTCGCCGCAAGTTTATATGTATGAATTTGAAATTCAATGGGTAATAGAACTTCCTTACCATATACCAAGGTAAATTATAGCTTGCCCTCTAACCACTTCATGGGTAAATTATGCCAGGGCAAGCTATAAAATATCACGTGGATTGCAAGGATTTAATCGGTGTAATGGATTATGTTAGGCGTGTTAATGAGTTCTTACAATTTTCTTTGACAAATAGTTGTATTGAAAAAACATTACATAAATAAACTCCATGAGCTAAGGAAATACTTTCCCAATACAAGGTAGATACACACAATTATGTGCCATTTTCATCGCGTGTCCAAAATATCCTTACAACAAGGATTAAAAATGGATTTCCTCTTCTTCTTCTCTCTTGGTCTCTTTGTGTTGAGGAGATTGTAAGTTTTTTCCAAAACCGAAAACAAACAAGATCATTCCATTTCATTAGAGTGAAGTTAAAATGAAAAGCTTACATCCAAAAAGAAGTGACCATGAATATAGCTTTGGAACTATGCATCTTGAAGTGATGAAATCAAGGGGAGTGGAATATAGTGGGGAAGGTTTTTATGTTGAAGGCCTTAATAAATAGAGGGCTAGAGAAGAAGTGGAATATATGGAAATACCTAGATAAAGACAAAGCAATTTACGAAGATTTTATAGCTTTAATTTTATAAAATAGACTCAATACAAATAAAAATAGTTGTGTTGTTATTTCATATTCAAAAAACACACTTCATTTGGAGATATTTTTATAGAGAGAGAAGATCGGCAATAAATTTATTCATTAATAGATCAACCCGCCATTATGTTATTAAAAGATATCCCTTTAAACCAACAAATTAATAGAAATAGAACTATTTCACTTAATATCTAATCCAATGAATCCATACACTCTCTACAAAAACATTAACACGCGTATAGGTACTCTCCCTCGCCGATATTGATCATGGCTAAAACTTCCACAAATACATAGCCATAGACATGGTGACAACACAAATATCTAAAACAAAAATTAGTCAACATTGCCGCTTGTATAGAAATTGATACCCTCGTACAAACTAAGATGAAAAAAGAGGAAAACAATTGTTTAGAAAAAATAAAAAATGGAAATCAAAATATTTGCTACTTCGATACCTTGAAAGGTATAACATATATCCATAAAATTATGACCAAAATCTACAGAAACATCATGAATTATTACCGGACTTGTTGCCCCCTCGGTTTAGTGTTGGTACCTATAGTGAATTGTTTCACTTTAATGGTCATTTTTGTGAGTAGAACATTTTGAATACATAGTTACAACATTATGCCAACATTTTTCTTCATTTTTGTCCATTGATAATCAAAATACTCCATATTATTAACATCATTGACAAGACCATAATTTTGGGACACCCATTAACATGTTGAAAAATATGTAAAATAGGTTCAAATACCCACCCAAAAAATGGAAATAAGAAAATTGATAAAAAACCTAAGATGTATGATTGATGGAAAACATGACGCCTTTATTGTGGTGCAATTTCAACGAAATAACATGTATTTGCTATTAGTGCCAAAGCAACTCCCTTACTACATAATACATTTTAAATGTTTAAGATTTGGTCTAAAGGAATGTCTTTATGGTACTCTCTCTTGCTTAGTTTAAGACATTTTTTAAGATGATTTAAATGTTTAAGATAAAAAATATTAATCTTGTCTTAAAAAATTGTTTTAAAAGTATTTCTTAGTATTAAATGGTATATTTTTATTTATTTTTAATATATATATATATATATATATATATATATATTACATTAAAATATTTTACATAAGATGTATATTGCCATTTTTTATGTATGAAGTACATTTTTCCACATTAAAATAAATTTTTAGTTATTAATATATTTAAGTATATATATTATAATATTTTATTGATAACCTATATTGAAAATATAAGGTTTAAACATCTTACTTACAAGTTTTTTGCTTAATTACTTTCTCTTTTTGAAAATTGTTAGTAAATTATATTATATCATGTGGAGATGAAATATCATATTTACTTACCACCCGCACCGACCGAACTATTTGTAATATCAAGAACAAATCCAATGATCATAATAAGCTTGAGATTATTGATGTTTTTTAATACTTTTAATTAAAATTAATTCAACATGCATATTCATTTTTCTTTTTATTTTATATTATACCAAAAATTAATCTTTTTTTATTTAAAAAATATTTTACTTTTAAAATAGAGATATTTTGACTCCACATTTACTAGTGATAGAATCATACATCTCTGAGTTGTCAAACAAAACTCCAAATATAATTAATTATTTTTTTAATAACAATAAAAAGTTATAGTTTAATTATTTTTTTTAAATTTGATAATAAAATTGTATTAGTTTTTATCAATCCATATGTTCAACTATTCCAAAATAACTAAAAAACCTAATTAACCGAAATACTAAAATGCTTATGCATGTCAATAGACACAGTATCCAATTTAAGTTTAAAGTTTAAAGAATTTGCATTCTTTGAAATATAATTTTGTGAAGTAAAACTAATTTGCTTGAGCTTAGTTATTTCTTGATGCGGTAGTCTAAAAACTTACGTAAATTCCGTAAGATTATGAAAATCTTGCAAAGATTTTTGAAAATCTTGTTTACATTAGTTAAATTTTAGTATTTTGGGTGCTCCTAGGTGTTTTTGATGATGCTAAACTGTTTCACCATAAAAAATTCAATCCAAACACTCCAACTACTTGATTTTTTGAAAAAAAATTACCGTATTTAGGCAAAAAAATTGTCTTCGTGACTATTATGTTGTGTTGGTAGACAACTCCTCTTGATGACTTGAAAAAGAATACTATTGTTTCTTTAACTAACTTCTCCGAAAAGATATCAAGACTCAATTTGTCCAAACAAGAAAGTCTCATACACCAATTTGGTGTCTAGCTTGGCTTTGATCTTAAAGTTGGATAATAATAATAATCAAGAACAAATCTAGTGATCACAATGAGTTTGAGATTATTGATGTTTTTTAATACTTTCAATTAAAATTAACTCAACGTGCATAATTAATAATTTTTTAATAATAAAAATAAAATTATAATTTTTATAAATTTGATAATAAATATGTATTAGCTTTTATCAACCCATATGTTCGGTATTCCAAAATAACTAAACCTAATTAACTGAAATACTAAAATGATCATGATTGTCAATATACACTAATTCTAAAGTTGAGTTTAAAGAATTTTTCATTCCTTGAAATATAATTTTGTAATAAAATTAATTTTTTGAAGTAAAAACACTCAGCCTACTTGAATTTTTGAAAGACCATTTCAATCAACCAATAATAACCTAGAAATTTAGGTAAGATTATGAAAAATTTGGGCAAATATTTTTTCAAAAATTGGTTTACAGCTTGTTAAATGTAACATACACCATTAACTTCACAGAAATGTAAGGAGCATTACATAGAATGTTTAACATTTCACAAGGTAATTTTATAAATAAGAATAGTAAACTCTTACCCTTAACAACCTCCATTACAAGATATTAACTTAATACTATATGATGTAACCATCCATTCATCTCATTACTCATATAGTCATCACATAATTGTCATTATGAAATATCATAACAAGAAAGGAATCAACCTCATCATCCGGACACAATAATCAATCACACCATTGAACACCAATACACCCTAGAAACCCCATAGGGTGAAACCAAGAACGTTCAATTTTATTATTAAACGCTCGTGAGGTTGCTCGTGCCCCATCACTCAATGGCTTATAAGAGAGACCATCCCTTAACCATCGTTTATATAATCTTACAAGGAAATATACACATTAGCTAACCATTCAATAAATATGATACCATTTACCCTCTCGTCTTCATATCTTCACATCTTCTCACATCTTGGTGGCATGGATGTACCTACAATGGACCATCGTACATTGAACCCTTCCAATCCTCACTCATCTCAAGATGAACATGATACAAAGAGACATTCTTTCTCTATAATAATGATGCTATTAATGATTCCTTTCAGAGTATTTATTACTGGCTGACCGTTTATGATGCCTTCAACATAAAATGATGTCAAGATTCATAAAGTATTAATCAATCACTATAGTAGTTTCTCCATCTACTCATGTATAATCATGACAAGCAAGTAAAGTACCTTTATTACTCTCTTAATAACACATACCTCATATGTGGCCGGTTATAGGTCATCACAACAACTAATGCTTATGTCGCATAAGCACACATTCCCGCAAGACAATGGCTACATCTCCCAAGCTTTTCTTCTTTAAAAATAAACCGATACATAAGCTAAGACATTTATGCATGTGACTTACATACATTTAACAAAAATAGCTAACCCTTAAGCTATTACCTTTAGTGCATGGAATGCAAGTTAACATAACATTTGTCTCTTTCATGTGCGAATGCATACTGATCCCAAAGACTCTCCCTAAAGGAGCACATAACCTCCTTCACGAGTCTTCCCAAAGAAAATCTCAATGTTAGTGATATGTAAACATATGTAAAAATACGCAATTAAGAATATAGATACATGTCTTGTTTTCAAGATTAAACTAACAATCATATTCAATGTAGTTTTAATACTACAAGCTATCTTTATTCATACAAATATATATATTATTGTTCAATAAAAGCTAATACATATGTTGCATGTATATGCAAGATCTTCCTCCAAAAGGAATTTAACATCACATTCATGAGAATATAAAATAATCACTTAGTTTATTCATCTAAGGAATAAACCGATTAGTTCCTTTAACCATTATTAAATAACTTAACTTTACCAACACCATGGTAATTTATTCATGGATTTATTAAATAACTAATATTTGCAAACACCATGGTAATCCACCCATGGTTTTATGAAATAATTAATCTTTGTCAACACCATGGAAAAACTACCCATGGTTTTATGAAACTAATATTTATCAATGTAATATCATTAGTTGATAAATATTATTCGTATCTCACATATTTTAAATATATGCATATGCTTTTCCTATCTATATGCATTAAATACATTGTATAGAGAATATGAAAACATGCATATTTATCCAAACATGCATGAAATAAATATATTGACAATAGACACATGCCTATTTTAGATATGCATGCATTTCAAACGTCTCAATATAAGGTTACTTCAAAGCCTTAATCTCAATATGTCCACCAAACATATTTTCACCTTAAGAAGGAAAATCTCACCTCTATTTCCTTGAATTATTTTCTCATATATTTACCCATCTTGATATGAAAATAAATTGTAAATTAAGTGAACTATATATTTCAACTCACAAGGAATCATATATTTTTCTCAATTCACGAAGAAAGAGATTATAAGATAATAGATTTTAGCCAAAATTATTATCTTGGCAATTATATATATATAATCTTTTCTTTATCTTTTAACTCACCAAGATAAAGACTATCTAATAAAAAAAAGCCAAATTTCAAATCACCTATCTTGGCAAATACATGTATATATAATCTTTTTGCAGAAAACTATATATATATAATCTTTATTCACATCTTTCTTATCACAACACATATATATAACAAAAATTAGCAAAGATTACTATCTTTGACTCTATACGTAAAATGAATGTAATCACAATTTTTCTAAAGGAAAGAGATAAATGACCTTATTCAACAAGAATGTAGGCTCTATTATCACTCATATTGCAATAATTACGTAAAAAAAGAAAAGCAAATAGTATTTTACATTATTACTCTCATATTGCAATAAATAAAAAGAAAAGCAAACAAATTTTACGTACCCAACTCTCGACTTTTGCCACTTAAGTTCAACACTCGCACGCCCTCTGGGCCTAGTATAGCTCTGACTTGCAGCAAAATCGTTAAGGCTGAACGACTTCAATGAAAATGAAGTCACCATACTCCCTCCTCGTTGTGCGCATTCATTCATACCAATCATTCATTCGAATGGGATACACCGGCCATCGAACTTTATCAAACGACGAGATCGATATCCTTAAACTATTGAACCGTAATGAGTGGATCTAACACTCGTATTGCAACCACCGAAGGGCTTTATGTCCGCAGATGCCATGCCGCAGACAAAGGGCAACAAGGCTAGCATGAAAAAGGGTTTACCAGCAGCTCCACGAACTACAAAGCGGCAGAAAGAGAAAAGTAAGAATGAACAAGGGTGTTACCATTCTTTAAATCCATAGTTTCCAGTCAAGAACGAACCCCCCTCCCATTTGACAAAGCTTGCTGCCCTTTAATACGCATCACCATTATTCATTTGACAAAAGACTCACGCTGCACCCCCGACTTGAGAGAGAAATACTCCCGTAGATAAATAATATTCGTTCGTAAATTCGTTTTACATTAATCGATTCAAGAATTCGTTCATTTTTAACCGATTCTTGATTTTCTAAATTAACGTAAGTTTTATTTACCGTTGCGTAAATACTTGTGTTGAGTTCATATGTTACATAGTCCCCCCCTTAAGATAACATCGTCCTTGGTATGCTTCTCTCACTGAAATTAAACTTATACTCATGATATAATAATATAAACAACCCAGATGGGGTCATTCCCCTTCACAATGAAACACTTTCGTTTCCTTAAATGCCTTTAATTGAAACAATAAGGTTTTTATCCATATTCATGAGCACGTATAGTGCAAAGAAAATTTCATTTTCATTTCTAACTGCTTATTCATTATTCAATTCATAAAAATATTTAAAAAAATCTCTATACGAACTTACCAATTACTATTGAAAGAAATGATGGCTTTTACGCAAGCTCTCATAGAGTGGTTGAACACCCATCAACACTTCCTGGAAAGAGCCTGTAATGTATGACTAACCATTCAATCACATTAGTCACATAGTTTTCAATCAAATGAAAATACTTGCAACCATCAAACATTCTTGCATATATAGAGATGTTTTAATCGAATTACTTTCACAAGTACTCAGAGAGACTAACCCTCTCATCAATGCATCACGTGCACATTGTCTTAGCTCCTGCTAAAGACATCCATACAGTACTTAAAAAGTACTTAGAGAGCACCTAGCTCTCTAAGCGTACCAATGGTCAATCCACACACCATAGGCATATCCTAGCATATGGTAAGACATTCAAACAAATTAGTAATAATATAAATGAACTTATACATTCAATAATTCATTTTCCAAGCGCTAAGCTCCTTTTCTCACATCCAGACAGTCAATCTTTCCACACTAAAAAGTCTTTATACTTATCTAGAAATTTAGTCCTTCAAGCTGTGGTCCTCCCAACCATCAAGTGAGGCTATTACGTCCTCTACATGCCCCCTAGCTCCAGAATCTGGACAGTGTCACGGGTCAACAGTGGATTCTTCTGCTGTGACATCGGGATGGCCAATCCAGTCACACTCAGAAAATCCTAGAAGGAAATTCGGGACAGTCTGGTCCAATTATCCAATTCCAATCATACTCAGATGTTTTTGGCTTTACAAGGGTTACTAGAAGCTATTTTCAACTGGTCCCAACCAGCTCGAGAAAATACTCCCCCTTTACCAATTTCACAGAACGCCTACTCCTCCCCGGGGATCCAGCTTATCCTCAGAGGAGTAGGTAACTGTCTTTCCAACTGTCCCCAACCACTTCCTATTCTTGGAAACATTTTTACCATCAGCTTAAAAAAAATTTCTTTTTATTAATTAATTCCAGCAAATCAAATAATTTTCTTTATCAACAGTGATGATTTAAGTTTTTCTTGCCAGATAAAAGAAAATTGTCTTTAACTAGTTAATACTAGTTAACTTTAATGAAGCTGTCACAACTTCCCCCCTGGAAGTAACCTACATGTGTTGTACAGTATTATTTCTGAAATAACAAAATCTTTCACATTAAAACATTATACTTTAACATTTACTGTTGCAATCCACATTGCCATGTTTGCGATGTTTTATTTTCACAGATTTTCTGTTTCTATTAAGCTACCCATGCTTACTATAAGAAACAATGCTAATCGTAAATATGTATTTCTCAAGCACATATTATCTTATGCACACATTTCCAATTCCCATGATGTTCTGTTCCAACAGACTGACATACAAAGTAATTATCATAATCACTTGTTCACAAATTCCAAATAGCTTTAGTCAAAATCGATTCATGCATATAACTTTCATTAGTTATTCATTCATAACTAGTCAATAGTTTTAATGCATCCATGACGACTCATGCAAACACTAGTTAGTTAACTAGTCATTTAGTGAAGTCTCACAACTTGATCCATTAAGAGACTTCATTCAATTTAATTTTAACACTCTATCATCTTATAGTAGGACTTTCTTTATCTTTTGCTTTCATGCATTAGTTTCACACACCATCACTATACACTTTCATCTTTTTAAAGTAGTGCATGGTAACTTAGAAATTTTATTGCATGCAAAAACAATTGCTTCTTTTCAAGCTCAAATGAAAAGTAACTATTTTTCTTTCATGCTTTTATACTTTCTTTCCTAAAGAAATAAAGCATAATACACATATTAATCTCATATGCATATTCCTATACAGAAAAAGTATGTTATAATAGCATGTATTTTTTAAGAATTCTCTTAAATAGAAGCTAATCTCATGCAATGCCATGTATATAACAATTCATTTTTAAAGGAAATCAACATGCATATGCATAGACTTCTTAAAATAAAATAAAATAAAATAAAATACTTATCTTTATTTCATTTGAAGAACTTCTCTCTCTACTGCAGTATTCATCCCCCTCAGGAAATTCACATTGCTCCTCTACAACAAGGTTTTCTTTTAGCAGCATCGATAAGATTTTATAACATGATTAGATAAAACCTTAATCAATAAATAATCAATCTTTGAATGATCCTTTAACACCTATTCATGTGCATATATGAGATGTGAATACAATGTCACAACATGCTTTCTTCTAACATCTCTACATTAGTGTGAGTAAGTAATTATTAATTCATGTCAAATAACTCCCACATTATTATGACATTTTTCACACACGCACACATTCGTACCAGACGAATCACTATATCTGTTCAGAAATTCCTTTAATGAAAAATGACACAATGTGCATTTTCTTTACTTAAACTTTAACAAAAGAACCACCACTTCAGATTTTGCCTTTGGAACATGCAAATATATTAAAGCTAACACATTCGTTGTCGTTCCTATGCATACAATGCATAAAGATTCAAATATAATAAAGCTAACACATTAGCTGTTGTTCTTATGCATACAATGCATAAATATTCTAATCTTAATTTCCCAACAGAGTACTTAACATAATCGAGTAGGAAAAACTCATGATTCCTCTTCGAGGACATATAACATGATATGCATGCAAAACATGGTTTTCTTTTCCATAAAACTAATGGAATAAAACATAAGAATACATGTCTTTATTCTCGAAATATTTTATCCACATTAGCCATGTATGTATTTCAAGGAAACCAAAACATTACTTCAGTTTTTGTACATGTAATTCATCTTCTTTTCCAATGAATATTTTCTAAAGTATGATAACAAAACATGTTATCATTTTCCACATATAAACTTATGTTCTTTCCGATGAAATCTGATACAGCTATTGCATACGAAGAACCTTGTTCCTCTATGATTCTACATGAAAATTGCTCATGCTTTGCTGCCAATAATTTATCATAATAGCCTCTTTTATGCATAATAACTATGCAATATTAACAAGGATAACTTAACCTTTGATATACCTAAATCAAGAAGTTGACATAATCCATCTAGCAATGCATTATATTCAAGAGGTTATTCTCTTATAGCCAATATTTATTTTCAAGAAATAACTTGGATTCCTTTTCACTTAACACACAAGTACGTAGTCCCTTTTAAAGAAAAACAAGCTTCCCATCTTTTCTTAAACAAGATATATATAAAGGCAAGCAAGTTTACTTATTTATGTTTTACTACTGCTCACACCTTTCAAGATACGTACTAGTAATCTTTGCAAGACTCACATGGGTTCTTATCAGCAAAACGAGCATAGTTGTTTGGTCTTTTACCATGGTATAGCAGTGCTTTCTTACTTTCCAAAAGAACTAGCACAATCTTGCATATTAAGTAAAACCACGTTTTACTCTATATTTGTCTCTTTTAGTTGCAAGATTCACATGCAAGAATTATTTTTAAAATATACATATTTCTCTCCTAGAAAAATTCAAATGTATATTAGTTTAAATTTTCAAGAGAAACACGCACATGTTTCATTTTTCAAGAAAACAAAATCCCATCTTCTTTCATGAAAACTTCAACACAACAATAGAAGTTTTACGTACATGGAAAATACATATCCTTTTTAAAGAAACTCTAACTCAACAGGTATTTACTTTGTAAGCAGTGTATTTTCCATAAATGCAATAACTAGTGTTTCAAGAACAGAAAGATAATAATATCTATCTCTTGAAACTCTTTATTCAACCTAGATTAGATATGCGATGCTTTTCTTCACATACACGCTTTTCATCTTGAATCCCTCCATTTCTTTTCGCTAACTCCCAAAGGCGCCAGTTTTTGAACCTTTAGCTTTGATACCACTTGTAACATACACCATTAACTTCACAGGGAAATGTAAGGAGCATTACATAGAATTTTTAACAATTCACAGTGTAATTTTATAAATAAGAATAGTAAACTCCTTACCCTTAACAACATCCATTACAGTATATTAACTTAATACTATATGATGTAACCATCCATTCATCTCATTACTCATATAGTCATCACATAATTTACATTATGAACATCATAACAAGAAAGGAATCAACCTCATCATCTGGACACAATAATCAATCACACCATTGAACACCAATATGCCCTGGAAACCCCATAGGATGAAAATCAGCAAAAGTTTAATTTTATTATTAAACGCTCGTGAGGGTGTTCAGCCCATCACTCAATGGCTTATAGGAGAGACCATCCCTTAACCATCGTTTACATAATCTTACAAGGAAATATACAATATTTAGCTTTCAACCATTCAATAAATATGATACCATTTACCCTCTGGTCTTCATATATTCACATATTCACATCTTGGTGGCATGGATGTACCTACAATGGACCACTGTACATTGAACCTTCCTGCAACTCGCACTCATCTGCATGAACATGACAAGCATAATTTTTCCTTTGTACATGACAAGCATAATATTCCTTTGTACATGGCACCATCATTCCCTGCTATGATTCCTTCAACATAAAATGATGTCAAGATTCATAAAGTATTAATCAATCACTATAGTATTTTCTCCATCTACTCATGTATAATCATGACAAGCAAGTAAAGTACCTTGTCATTCTCTCTTTAATAATAGATACCTCATATGTGCTGGTTATAAGTCATCACAATAACTAATGCTTACGTCGCATAAGCACACTTTCCTGCAAGACAATGGCTACATCTCCCAAGCTTTTCTTTAAAATAAACTGATACATAAGATAAGATATTTATGCATGTGACTTACATACATTTAATAAAAATAGCTAACCCTTAAGCTATTACCTTTAGTGCATGGAATGCAAGTTAACATAACATTTGTCTCTTTCATGCAGGTGATCCCAAAAGACTCTCCCTAAAGGAGCACGTAACCTCCTTCATGAGTCTTCCCAAAGAAAATCTCAATGCTAGTGAGCATGTAAACATATGTAAAAATACACAATTAAGAATATAGATACATGTCTTGTTTTCAAGATTAAACTAGCAATCATATTCAATGTAGTTTTAATACTACAAGTTATCTTTCTTCATACAAATATATATATTATTGTTCAATAAAAGCTAATACATATGTTGCATGTATATGCAAGATCTTCCTCCAAAAGGAATTTAACATCACATTCATGAGAGTATAAAATAATCACTTAGTTTATTCATCTAAGGAATAAACTGATTAGTTCCTTTAACCATTATTAAATAACTTAACTTTACCAACACCATGGTAATTTATTCATGGATTTATTAAATAACTAATATTTGCAAACACCATGGTAATCCACGACTACTACAAGCTATCTTTCTTCATACAAATATATATATTATTGTTCAATAAAATCTAATACTTATGTTGCATGTATATGCAAGATCTTCCTCCAAAGGAACAAGCTATCTTTCTTCATACAAATATATATATTATTGTTCAATAAAATCTAATACATATGTTGCATGTATATGCAAGATCTTCCTCCAAAGGAATTTAACATCGCATTCATGAGAATATAAAATAATCACTTAGTTTATTCATCTAAGGAATAAACCGATTAGTTCCTTTAACAATTATTAAATAACTTAACTTTACCAACACCATGGTAATTTATTCACAGATTTATTAAATAACTAATATTTGCAAACACCATGGTAATCCATCCATGGTTTTATGAAATAAGTAATCTTTGTCAACACCATGGAAAAACTACCCATGGTTTTATGAAATTAATCTTTATCAATGTAATATCATTAGTTGATAAATATTATTCGTATCTCACATATTTTAAATATATGCATATGCTTTTCCTATCTATATGCATTAAATACATTGTATAGAGAATATGAAAACATGCATATTTATCCAAACATGCATGAAATAAATACACACAATAGACACATGCCTATTTTAGATATGCATGCATTTTGAACGTCTCAATATAAGGTTACCAAAGCCTTAATCTCAATATGTCCACCAAACATATTTTCACCTTAAGAAAAAAAATCTCAACTTATTTCCTTGAATTATTTTCTCATATATTTACCCATCTTGATATGAAAATAAATTGTAAATTAAGTGAACTATATATTTCAACTCACAAGTGAACTATATATTTTTCAATTCATGAAGAAAGAGATTATAAGATAAATAGATTTAGCCAAAATTATTATCTTGGCAGTCATATATATATATAATCTTTTCTTTATCTTTTAACTCACCAAAATAAAGACTATCTAATAAAGAAAGCCAGTCAAATCACCTATCTTGACAGTCATATGTATATAATCTTTTTGCAGAAAACTATATATATATATATAATCTTTATTCATATCTTTCTTCTCATAAGAAAAGATTATATAATAAAAATTAGCAAAGATTACTTATCTTGACTCTTATAAAAGAAAATGATTGTAATCACAGTCTTTTCTAAAGGAAAGAGATAAATGACATTATGCCTCATTATCACGCATATTGCAATAATTACAGTAAAAAGAAAAGCAAATAGTCTCAACTTTTGCCATTTAAGTTCAACATTTTGCACGCCTCTTGGGCCTAGTATAGTCGGTGACTTGCAGGAAAAATAGTTAACGTTGAACGACTTCAATGAAATGAAGTCACCAACCAATCATTCATTCGAATGGATACACTGGCCATTGAACTTTATCAAACGACGAGATCGATATCGTTAAACTATTGAACGGTAATGAGTGGATCTAACACTCGTATTGTATTGCAACCACCGAAGGGCTTTATGTCTGCAGATGCCATGTCTCAGACAAAGGGCAACAAGGCTATCATGAAAAGGGTTTACCAGCAGCTCCACGAACTGCAAAGCGGCAGAGAAAAGTAAGAATGAACAAGGGTGTTACCATTCTTTAAATCCATAGTTTCCAGCGAAGAATCGAACCCCCTCCCATTTGACAGGCTTGCTGCCCTTTAATACGCATCACCATTATTCATTTGACAGTCCTCCACGCTGCACCCCTGACTTGAGAGAGAAATACTCCCGCAGATAAATAATATCTGTTCAGAAATTCATTTTACATGAACTGATTCAAATATTCGTTCATTTTTAACCGATTCTTATTTTCTAAATTAACGTAAATAGGTAGGTTAGGTAGGTTGAGTCATATATTACAATAGAACTATGTAAAAATTATAAGCATATTTAAGAAATGATATAAATCTATTTTAACTCTAAGTTTATCAGTTTTTGAAAAGCTTAAACATTTCCTCAAATTTTATAAGAGAATTTTGGCATTCAAATTTTAATTACTCAATACATTTAATTAGCAAAAATAAAATAAAAAATACACTAATAATTATAAATTTTAAGCTTATTAAATATTAACTTATAAAATTTCACTGATGAGAGGAACAAATTCCAAATTTCATATACAAATTGAAAAATTAAATATTAAAAATGAAGATAATGGTTAACATTCATTTAGACTGAATATGGTTCTGAGATATTATACGGAATTTTTGGATATTCTTACTTTTTGAAATAGTGTCAAGAAGTGTTGTACAAGTTTACATAATTTGATTTAGTTAAGAATTCTAAAAAAAAAAAGCTTTCAAAAAATTATAATAATATAAAACTTATTTTGAACTCCATGCTTAATTTGAATATAAGTTTAATAAGTAATATGATATGTTTAATATTTATGAATTTAATTTAAATCTACTTTGATATTCTTTAGTATTAAATAATAAAACATAAATCAATAAATTTAACTTATAAATAATATTTTAATCTTTAATTTCTTTTTTTTTAAAGATATTAATCCTGTTTCAATAATATGAATATGAATAATGGTTACATAATATGAATATGAAGCGAAGCAGCTGCAACTGTCTGCCTGCGCCCGTCATAATTCGCACGTGAACAGCTCGTTCTCGACATATACATCAAATTTCTGTTCACGAAACCCTGCACATTTCCTTCGCCAGACTAAGAAAATCATAGGCTCGGCTGCCTCCTTGCACCGTAGTAATACATTTAACCATTACTAACTTGGTAGGTGATCAGATCTGACAACTGCAAACATAACTAGACGAAAGCAAAAGGTGCATGTGGATGCGGAGGTCGTGTTAAAAAAATTCACGCCTTTGCAGGATCTCCCAAGATTCCTTTATACTTTATGGCTTAAACCATAAGAACTTTTATACCATTGTTTAGAATTATAATAAAATTTATCTACACTTCAATAAGGTGGGATAATGGCGTAAATCGATGGTTTTAATTAATATAATATTAATATTATAAGAATTATCTTAGAAATTATGTTTGGTTCACGTCATCTTATCATTACAACATAAAGCCATAACATAAGGCCATATTATAGAGAGGTTTTAAGATAATATTTGTGATAATTTTTTTGGTGAATCGCTTTATGATCAAAAAATTGTAATTGTGCATTTTTTTATATATTGTCTTTAAGGGTATGTCTCAAATTATGGTCTTAAAAAAAATATTTATATTTTTCTATAGAGACAATATATATCACAAGTATTATGGTCTCTAAAGAAACAATTTCATTTGTTTCTTAAGAGATAATTTCATTTGTCTTTCTAAATAAAATAGTTGGGATTAAAGACATATTGTCTTAAAAAAAAAATGTAACTATTATCTCTCTAGAGACATCAAAAAATTATATTTAAACACAATACAATATCACTTTTGTCTCTTTAGAGACAATATAAAACAATAAAATCACAAAAATATCTCATCATTGAAATAAACCAGTATAAAAAGAATTTAATAAAAAATAGGCATTTAATTAAGTCATATTAAGACACACTGGAATCAAACCATTATCATGTATTTCCATTCAGCTAGCACCCTTTAAAAAATTAGGTGAGTTATAGTAGTCTTTGAAATTATATATAGAATCATTTATTTTTAAAAAATATTCTACATATAATGGCATAATATTTGGAAAATCTATAATCTATAAACTAACTAAAAATTTGTATCACTAGGTACATAAATAGATTTTAAAATTTTAAATTAACTAGTTATTTTTACTATATTTTAAATTTTTAATTAACTCACTCTTTCACTAATAAAACTTAAACCTAGTTAGAAGAGGAGTGGAATCCTCTATGAAGAAAAAAAAAAACACAATTACTCCGAGTGGTTACCAAAATATTTCAAACGCAATCGGGTGGTCTATAAAAATAGAATATAGACAACATTTATGTTCTGAATATACCATGTACATATAAGTACTTTTCAAACAGCCACATCAAACTCGTACTAACAAAAGACGATGCTTATAACTCCTTTACACTAAGAAAGTCTAAGGATAATTAAGAAATAATAAACACATCCATAATCTGTCTGACAAATACATATAAGTAGAATTTTGGGTTTATTGCCCTTAAACATTATTTGTAATTTTCATATTGAAAAGGATTGATAAAAACCAGTGTATACAAACTTTGGGTTTATTACCTTCAAACATTATTTGTAAATTTAAAATTGAAAAGGATTGATAAAAACGAGTGTATAGAAACGAAACAGATGATGGAGTATGAAAAGATAGAAAACAATTGAAAACAACACCATAATAAATAGAAAATTAGGTCTATCATTAGCATTTCCAATATGTTTGGATAAATATTGTGTAGTTACTAAATACAATAGTAGCAACAAAACAAAATATTCAACACTTCGTAGCTTGTGTTATTGCATGTTCTTTCACTCTTCAATGCTGCTAGTGCTGATAATCAACGACCTACAAATACAGATACAATTTCAAGAATCATCGTAATACCATAACCTCATTAATTTGATATGCGCGCTCCATACAGAAAATTATAATAAGCTTCTCAAAATTAAAGAATCATTCAATATAAGAGAGAATGAGCTATACATGTTCAAGCCCACCACAAGAAGTTACTTGTTTTTATAACAAATGTAACCCTATTTCCTCGCTTTCCTATGAAAGGGACTCTACCAATGGAAAGAAAATAGTTATAAAGCGGGGAATCTAACAAAATATATTCAGATATAGCATTCTTTCCTTCCCTGATTACTATTCATTAATAGTAAATATACATATCAAGATAAACAATTAAACTAGGATAAACAAACCTATAGATCAAAATCCAAACACCCATCAAGGGCAAGTTATGCATGACATAAATGAAAGCTTTATAAATGTGACATATATATTGCATGTTAAGTATATGAAAGGAAAATATGAGGCTCTTCCTCAATTAAGAAATGGAGTGTCAAAGACATAGCCTTTTAAAAAGCAACATTTTATTTCAATCAAACTCAAAAGATAATAATAGTTTGTTCATGAATATCAAGGGAAGATAAAATCAGAGGAACATAGTAGGCCGGTTTCATAGAAATAGAGTAAACTAAAAGAAATAAATAATGATATTTATTTTTTAAATTAGAAAATCATTTAGAGAAAAACTCATGCTTATTATAGAAAAAAGAATTATTATCATAGGAGGTTCATCTCAACTAAATAATTCCCAAAACCTTTAACTATCGCTGAGATTTAGATAAAGAACAACGATAGTGAAAATATCACACCCACAAAATCAGTCCATAACTAGTAACCACTACCTCACATTTCTAGTTGGGTGTTATTGACCAAATCTTAGTTGGAGTACCATGCTTCAAAAGTTTAAATTAAAAGCACATTCCACTCATAAAAACAGGAAATAACCAACATTTTTAGGTGAGAAATTCCATATCTTGATTTACATCGAAATGGAAATAAGTAACAAAATTATAAAGAACCAATTCACACATTCTACACTGTAGGACAAGAAGGGGATCACTCCTAAGATATCATGTAAGATTAAATGTGATAATATCTAACAAAATTGAAGTTGGAGGTGAAAAACGCCTACTTCTGAGATGCCCTCTATAAGAAAAGATAAAATGAGCCTCCATAAGTATGAAATTTTTCCATATATGTAGCCCACCCTCATAATAAATCAATAAGAGTGTGGAAAGTGAGATAAAACCCTCAATGCACCTCAAGAGTGGATTTTAGGGTCTCCAAGTACAAGTAATCTCAAACCAAGTAAAAGAACCACAAAGCTAGGGCTTGAGTCAATATAATGTCTCCAAAAAGCATTTTGATGTCAAAAATGTCCTCTATCTTTGTGAAAACTAGGCCACATGTGTGTCCGTAAATGACCTCCTCAGGTTAGCGCATGGGATAAATGATGATCAAGTGAATCCTCCATGCTAAAGAAATCATAAAAATAGGTCAAAGTGTGCAATGAAACTAAACTATGATATGTCAATTGATTCATAAACCTTTCATGTGTGGACACACCATCCAAGTGAATAACAAAATATGTAAGAAACGCCCCCTCAAAAACACATGTGAGCTAGAGAGATGAAAAGCGGATGTATGTACAAAAAAGTGCCTCCAGATATGTGTCAATGAAGATGTCTGATGATCTGTCATCTTGAGATAAATGCCAAGTGTACAATGTACCTAAGAAACTAGATGTGGGGTGTTAATGAAAATCAAAATTCCATGTCTAAAATTGCTTCCAAATATGTAGAAACTGTGAATCCAAAGTAGAAAAATAAATATTGAATCATGCATCTATCCATAAAGAAAACTCCCACACAAGTTCCACGAAAAATTAACCAAAATTACCCTCAAACCATCAACAAGAAACATCTTGGTGACTAAAATCAACTAAAAAATAGTCCTAAAATAAGTTTAGAGATTTATAACACCATTGGGAACTTGGTAGAGTGCTTTATAATAATAGATAAATCTACAAGTCGACTTTCTAGCCATATATTACAATCTACAATGTGAGCTAGATCATTTGACAATGACCCCTCCAAAATCAGGGTAACAAAATTGTTGAAATAACTTGTTGGATGGGATCAGAGGGTTACAAGGACTGATGTAATGTTCTAATTCCCCGAGGATTCATGGAACGAGCTCTACACTACTATAAATTTATTTTAATCGTCTCCATATATATATATATATATATATATATATATATATATATATGTATGTCACATTTAAAACTATGCAAGAATGTCGTACAACTGGGGATTTTAAGTTAAGGTCTTGCTCTCCTAGATCACCCTGAAATCGACAAGAAATCAGTGATAAGAAGTTGAAATCATGAAAACTACTTAATTTATTGTAGGGAATTACTTCACAGTCAATTGTATATGCAATAGAACAAGGAAGGCAAATGACAACCCATTAGGGACATCATTAGGAAACAAGACCTTCTAATACGTCATCTTGTAAGCAGATTTAGTAGTTTGCAATCATTATTTTTGAACTAATCTTGTGGAAATTTTTTATTGATTAAACACACTTTTGATACTCAGAATCTCTATTATTTTATCCCTAGTGGAAAATCAACATGTTTTAAGGATTAGTGTTATGATATTTCTACATAGAAAGAATACCGCATAAATTCTTAGGGCCAATTATACGGGTGGAAAGTTCAATAGATAAATTTACTGTTTAGCCCTATTCTATGACTCTATTGTGATTTATTATATTTTTTTTGGATAAATATTATATATTATAAATTCATCTCATAGGTATCCTAATGTTGTATTAATGCACGGAAATGTTCTGTTATTTATTTATTGAAACCCTAATTAAAATTAAAGCCCCAAGGATAAAAAATTTCCCTGAGATATTACAATTTTTGTGTTCAAAATATTGTTGGATGTAACAAGCCCACAAAATTTCCTGCTTGAAAATATTCGAAGAACAACACTATAAAAATTATGTAGCAATACAAGGAGGCTTTAAGAGTTCCCAAGTTTCGAATCCTTGGGGTCATTGCACCAATTTACTTTGGTAATTATTCCTACTTGAGAGAGGTTGATATCCTAACACAACTTTCATTTATATATTACACTTTAAATTGAAGACCCAAAGAAAGGAATTTAATTTTTCATAAATTATATATCGTATAATATTGAGATGGGTACAAGATGAGGAGGATCACATCAAGAAGGAAAATGAAAAAACACAATAGTATCTGATACTAGATTTCACATGTAATCCTTAATTATGATCATAATAGGATTCCAACTACTATTAAGAATGAAAATCAATATGTGAATCTATGAATATGATAAAATTATTTAAATTTGGTCATACCCTCAACTTAACAGCCCCAAAGGAAAAACAACATCCTTTTCAGCCTCATGTTCACAAGAAATTGATTAGTCTCCCTCACCAACTAGAGGTGCTTTAAGGTAATGATCCAAAATAGTGATAGCTCCTCCATAAAAAATAATTTCCACGTTATTCTCTGCAAATAACAACCATGCATCAACTTGAGCCAAAACATCTCTTCTTTTGAAAACATGAATGACAAAATATGGCCACACTCAATCAATAAACTTGAATAAAATATCTGTAAAAATTACACCTTACTAACATGGACTTGGTATGTAGGAACTAATAGGTAAATGTAACATCCAGTTACCCTCTTCAAATAATATAAACATAAAACACTTCCAAACCATCAAATAAGTAGTTTCATATGGACATAATACCACATCTTTACAAGGGATTCTATAGAAATAGAAAAACCTAAAAATCTAGTTGAACGAGAATAGGACAATATAGAAAAAAACATTATGGACCCCACGTGCACATAGAGTTAACTATTTTTATTGATAAAAATATCATTTGTCCATACAACGACAACAAAAATTGGTTGGAAATCACCTAACTATAATACTTTTTTAATATATACCAATTATTGTACCAATTTTTCATCATGATTCATGACCTGTGTTCATTGCTCAAAATTGCATGAATATTGCACAAGGAATAAACTAGATATCTATCTACTTGATTAGAAAGAAAAGGAATAGAAAATTTTCATTATGGCTCTATAATTTACAAAGCAAGACTAGGCTCACCAGTAACAATCAAATGGAAAATAGTTCCTTGGATTGTTATTTACAAAAAACATCCTTGAACATAGATGTAAAGAAGGATTTATTAAATGGATTTCAAATATTTATAGAAACTAATAGTTACAAGACCAATTTCCTCACAAAGATGTCATCTTTGCTAACAATGTTAAATAGGTTCACAAGCCACATGAAAATAATTTGATAATAAATGCTCTAAAATTTTCGCATTAGTTTATTTATTTAACTTAGTTTCACCAACACCAATAAAATTCATAACATTCATGTACATTATACACTATTATTTTCCATCCATCTACATAATAAAAAATAGAGGCTAAAATCCCAATCAGGAAAGATATATAACTACTAACAAAAGTCACTAATCAAACAACACGATAACCATCCAAATAAATTAAAAAAATGGTTCTCGCTTTTTTTTGTTACAAAATTAGATGAGATATAAGATAATTATACTCACATCCCACAAATGAAAAATGTTAGGTCAATGTGACTGAAGAAATTAAAATATAACATACAATCGACAATAAGCACCTACATGAGTATGCCACGTTGTTCCAAAATCCTAATTATGATAAAATTAAAAATACATGGGAAATATTTAAAATAAAAAATAATCAAGAAATGTCATGATAATGAAAGAAAAGTAATAGGGCCTGGATATAATAGAAATTCCCTATGTCATTTTCATCATCAAGGGAAATATGATGACTAGAGGGAGGAAAATGGAAACACATTTCACTATCTATTGTCAATAAGGGACCAATGACTGATTCTTAAGCCTCACGACATCATGTGAAGAATCCAAAGAAGACCGGGGGGTAGGCTGTGAGGAGCAGATACCTACCATCCACTAAAATTCCATACCATTTATTGAAACTCCTCTAATACTCAAGGTCATTTCAAGGAACATTGGTGGGCACTACTCTTTGAGGGGTGACTCATGCTCAGATGTTTCAATGACATGTGATCTATATTGGCCCTATGGTAGCCAATATGAGTGTTGTGCCATGAGAAAAAATACTCCTAGAATCCCTATGGGGAACCAACTTTCTCAATGCATCAATAGAAGAAATTAGGGGTCTCCGTAATGTAGAAGTTGAAGTAACATGTGATAGAAAATGGGTAAAGTGTTTAATTGGAATTCACATTAATATGAAAAATGAAGTTCTAAATGAAACAATTTGGCTCTGAACTTCTGTAGGTGAATATATAACAAGGTCTCCATGCTAAATGTTGTCCACTACATCCATTCAATAAATATTAGGTAGATCTAATCTCATCATACAATAAGAGAAGTATTATTGGGAAAAAAACCAAATTCAGATAACTTTAGCTATGGGTAACTTTGGACTCATGTAAGCCACTGACTTCGACCTTGAAATAGACATA
Organism: Pinus albicaulis; assembly: GCA_034641835.2. NCBI lineage: Eukaryota > Viridiplantae > Streptophyta > Pinopsida > Pinales > Pinaceae > Pinus > Pinus albicaulis. Next base: position 1,022,502,563 of record CM076570.1, read on the forward strand.
GGACATAATTTACTAGCCACATAATTTCAACCTCCAAAAAATGCATTTAGTATACTATTAGCTGTAAATGATTACTATACCTCTCTTATTGAACCTCCTATGATGTGTATATTCCCTGAATTTTCATATATTTATGTTCTGCCCGTCCAAGCATATCCAGAATTCATGCAGTTATCGCTTCTCATGCCCTATGATGTCCTTGCATACGTAGGAGAATTGTTAGGGGTTAAAAAGAGAGGGATGAAACTAGAGAAGAGACATAGGAGAAAATATTCCATTAAGTTTGAATATAAATAAAATAAGTAGGTAGCATAATTGATGTTTAAATTTCCTTGTCATTCCCTCGACAAATAATATTTTAATATTTCCATTGTTTCCTTTAAAAGCATGCAAAAAATTTACAAATTGCATAAAGCCTATGATATGTCGATGTCAATTAATGAAACCACAATGTCTAATTACAATTATAGTGTCATAATAGTCAATTAACAAGGTGTAATATTATATTTATATTGTTATTATATGTAATTATTATCTTTCATGGCCGTTTAAACAAGGCAATGTTTAATATTTTTTATTTAGGACAAAAACATATAACCTGGAGTTAAACATTTTGTCACCTATGGATGGAAATTTGATCCACTATTTTCTTGAAACCATAGTAGTAGGAAGTTCAAGTGAAAATAATCATTCATAGGAAACAAGAATGTTCAAGAAAACCAATAGTAGAAAATGAAGAATTTAATGACTATGTGAATAAAAAAGTTACTCACAAGTTAGTCAGCACAACTTTTCCACGTGAAATACTACCAAAAATTAGAAATAATAAGCGAGAAAGCTAAAAAAGACTAACATAAATGAGTAATTTATTCCTAGGTAAAAATATACGGCTAGCTAATAATTAATAGAACTAAAAATGACTAACATCATTGATTAATTTAGTCTAGAAACAAAAGTACAACTACCTAAAAAGTACTAGAATAATATGAATTAGTCATTTATGTTAGACATTCTAATTTTGTCACTTCAACAATATAAACTTATAAGTGATATGGATTCAAAGCTTTTTATATATTAGCTAAAAGGTTATACTTCCATAAAAATGTGTTTATTGCATCAATGGATGATTAGAGTTATGGATCTGATTACAATATTGAGGGTTATATCCTTTGATCACATTAACAAGGAATTAAATTCAATGTTGTCCAGAATGGGAGTGGGATTACAACTCGGTTGAATACATTATGAAGAATACATGCAAAGAGAAGTGTTGGTTATTTAGTAGAGCACACATTCTATTTAGTTGAATACTTAATTTTTTAGGTGTAACATATATCTATAACACACTAAAAAAAATAGTATATTTAGTAATACACTATCCATCTAGATAAGACATTTATTTAGTAATAATTTATTACCCCCTTCTTAGCATATTTGAACAAGTTGGTAAAAAATACTCAAATTGCAGGACCTTATAGGTAATTCATTTATACAAAAAATATTCTTTGAAAGGTTCACCGTGGTAATCCTTCAGGAATTTTGGTATCTCGTTCTCTTGAATGCACCTTCTAATGATAAATTCCACACTTGTATAGAAAAATCATCGTTAATGCGACAATAATAGGCACTTCTATTTATAATTATGTGCTTCTCATTAGCATGAAAATTTTGTATTAATTTTTCTATAACTAAATAATCTGTAATGTTTGCAAACCAAGGTATGTGAATAAAAACTGCAAATAATTGCTCATCAGGAAAAATTATGTCTGTAACACCTCTAGTTAGGAAATTTTTTTTTTTCTTTTTTCTTTCATACTTGGATAATTAGCTCCGAAGAACTTAACTTAGCTCACTCAACTGTCAAGTAACTCTTCAGTATCTCATTTATGCTATACATAATGACCATTCCTTTACATATAATTTATGATTTATTTATACCTTGAGCTCTATATATATATACACATATGTATTACCTATATATGTATAATATATTATATAGCTAGCACATGGGCTAACATATATGTATCGACCAAATCCATTGAAGTCTTTACTCACCACACACCTACATATATCATGCCGCTCTTATGAACGTATTGAATCCATATGTATCTATATCGCCTCTATGATATATAGAGATACATATGTATAGTTTTTTCTTATACTTTTAAACTCTTATATACTACGGAATTCATTGCCTCCTCTTAATATTATGACGGTGTATACGGCACCTATATTGAATAGGGTCTTTTGCTAAAGGTATGCGTCTATATGCGCTGCATCCCATTGTTAATCGCAAAAATCTTGATACCGCATACAAATTTCAAGGCGGCTAATTACGGCGACATGCTTGGACAACCTTTGTTTGCAAGGGCGAAGTTCCCACATTTTGTTTGTTTTTTTTTTATACAAATAGGTTTAAATTTCTCCAACAGCGTCTTCCTAATTCGGGCCTGTTGACCGCCGTACGTCCTATTCCGAGACCGGCATAAGTGCAATGAAGGCTATCGCGCTTGCACTCGGTAGCATAGTATGCATACCCTAAAATTTCTGTGCACCTATATTAAATTCCGGGATGTCTACCTGTTTTTTTTTCATTATGAATTTTCGTAGTGACTAACACTAATTTCGTTATTCCAGATACCACTTCATTATTTTCATTGAGTCATCGTGCTGCTTTGGATGGTCGCGCAGGTTTTTGTGGCGGCGGTATGCGATGGGTGGTTTCCTCCATTCGGCTCCACTGGCGAGAGTTTACTCTTCCCCGGTTGCGTGTGTAACCAACGCCTACGCGTCGAAGTTTTTTGGAGTAAGTACATCATTCTTGTACTGTTACATCTCTCAAACGCCGCCTAGCCACACTCTGTTCAAATATTACTGGCATATTAATCTGGCACGTTACCGACTCTGGAGTTTGGATTGCAGGAGGGGTATCGTTCCCACGAGAGGAATGTAAACTACGACAACGTACTTGACCCTACGTTCAACCAGAGTTGGACAGGTGGATTTTGAGCAGACCGCTCTGGCGTGGTTCAGTACTGAGAGCGCTGAGCTCCCGTCCTAGTTTAGGGTAAATCAATTGTCTCACCTAACATTTCCTGTGCTCATTGCTATCCAGGGTACCCTTCTGGTACGTATTGCACCTGCTACATCAACGTTGGGATTCCTTGCCAGATATCAGGCAGAGGAATTTAGGGTTTGCAGAGGTTCATTTAAACCGGAGGTTATTTCATCGAATCTCTGTATTGGTTCCCTCATAACTTATGTACGCTGAACTCCTTCCGTCTCCCATATCCAAGTTTTGGGTGGCTCAGGTGCATACAGGTTTCAGATTTTAGATGGGGTTGAAGAGTAGCGCGTATGACTGCGCCAGGAGGTTAAGTACTCGTTGTCTCCAGTTATCTAATGGAGACCGAGAGCGAGTAGATCCTCTTTGCGTGTTCATAATTTTATTTTCATCTTACCGTGGATCTGCCACTCCATTCGGAGGAAAACCCAATCGTATTTCTTGTAAATGGTTGGGTCATTAAGCTATCGTTGGAATTTACTAGCTTGGTGCCCAACTGATTCTGGGTTTAAGATTTTATGTTTCGGTTGCTCTGTTTTCTCTTTTGTCTTACGGGGAATATGATATAGTGTTCTCTGAGGGAAAAGGATACCGAATAGATTATATCGATTACTCCACCTCTGAGCGACATCTTCATGGCATCGGTTCCTCGGCCCATAGTTTTGGCGTCTCATTCTTTCTTGGAACGTGTCCCTATGTGTGCTCATTCATTTTTGCGTTTGGGATTTGTTTTCAACCCCGTGGTTTCTTGATTCCACATTACTTGTACTTGAGGAAAATTTATCGATGTTAGACTCTCTCTGTAAAAGAGTGTTTAAAATCCTTACGATGCGGGCAGAATTACTGTAATATGATGCGTTCACAAATTGTTTTATCTATCTCTATTTCTACGATCGATACTAGTATAAGATGTGAGAATCATTACGGTGTAGAGTGCATTTCTTTTTTTTTGCGTTCTCATAACCGTCTTGTATAGCAGTTATGATGATCGAGCGTGCCGACTCTTTGGGGTGATAGTCTACCCTCGTCGCCATTCCGGTTTATATTACTTGTGTTAATTTCATTTAATTGCGAACAGAGTTTGGGATTATTTTTAAATGGCGGTAGGGTTTATAACAGTCGGCACCCGTATAATTATCAGTTTGGTCTGCGCACAACGATTGATTTAACTCCACGCCTATTAGATAGGTTGACAGTACGCAAGTTAAACTTATAGTATGTCTATATATATATATATAGGCTTCTCTGACGGGCTCGATTTATATCGATGCCTTATGCAGAGCATGTATGGTTTGATTGTATTTACTTCACATTTATAAATTCGATTTCAGCTTACCGTTCATATATATATATTTCTTTACATCTATCTCTCGAAATTTCATTTTTGATGATATGTTTGGCACCCCACCGGGATATCTAAGGTATTGCACTATTGTCAAGACCACTTTATATATATATATATGCTTTAACCCGTGGTGATGACAGGATATGCAGGTACAAAGGTTACATTACTCATGAAAAATGTCACTAGCATAACAAAAATACATTTCCATAGTACTTGTTCTAGGTTTTGTTTTTATTTCCTCATTCCCATGCGTCCTATATGGGAGCGCGTTTCCTTTTCAAATCTATGCGGGGTGCTGATATATATATACGTAGGTTGTTTGGTTTCTTTTTGTTCTTTTTATCACTCGGTCTCTATACATATGGGTGGCAGATACATATATATATCAGCGTTCAATAAACCTTGATTTATGTATATTACGGTAATATAATTCCTCTATTGTGAAGAATAGTCCAAGTTTTTAAAGGTAGGTTTCAAAATAGGATATGTACCATAAATGCGAGGATTAGTATAGCCTCGATGCATAATAGAAGTTCTTTTAAACTAGGAGATATCGACATATAAAAATTTACATCTCTTAGTTTCTTACATAATATCATAAAATTTCAGATCTGCTAGTATAGCTTTACACTTCTGTATGAGCATGAAATTTAACAATTGCACACATACATGGGATAAGGAAATATTAAATTCTCTGGCATAATTTCAATGTAACAATTGATTATTTTTACTTTCAGCTATTTATATTTATTCCATATATTCCAGTACTGCTATAACATTTTTCTATCATACTCATACCCACCTCATGTCGGTTTGGTGTCTATAGGAACTATAACAAATTTAATCATCTATAGAGGTCAAGTAAATTTAGATCTAGACCAACTTGGGTTTAGAGATTCTGGAGTTTCTACTCTATAGGTTTCTGGTCTACAACAAATAGATTCTGGAAGGTGGATCCTTAAGGACGGTTCTGTTAAATGTAGTACCAAATTTTTTCATTTGTCATAAAATAAAATTTTATATGTAGCCAATTCATACTATGATAAGACATGGCAACAAAAATTTCAGAACATACCACACAATCTGCAAAATGACCAACCTCCCAACCTTAGAATCCTCTTTATCTCCCAGGATTCACCCCCGAGCAGAGATCACCTCCTAGCACTGATCAACCTCTGATCAGCCTAGGAGCAGCTTATTTAAGCTCATAATTCCCCAAGCATGTTTCTAATTCTGCGTCCAGAATAGCAGGATGCTTTCTTTCCTGTTTAGCCTAGGCTTCCCATTTTTGGGATACTTTAAAGCTGCTTTAAGCTTTCCTCAGCTTTTCCAGCCTTTTTCTCACCTCTTCCCAACTACTCCTCTTCATTGGGGAAATCTAGATTCCTCCTCAAATCTAAATAATTCTTTCAAGGATTTTTGAAAGATTTTTGGGGATTTGTTGCCTTATCCATCCTCAGGGATTTTGGCAAGTGATCTCACATTCTCTTTTTGGTCAAAATGCACAATCATTTTATTTATTTCCTCAAATAAAATATGCAAATACATTCACACCATATTCATCCTTTGGGGTCCACCCCCTTAGGAATTGAGTTCAAATGTCTACTTTTTTAAAAATTCCACACACAAATTGGGGGTGTTACATATTCCCCCTCTGAAAATAAACACCGTCCTCGGTGTTATTATGCAACTACTAGAGTTTATTTAAACAAAAATGGATATTTCTCCATCATTTCAGCTTCCTTTTCCCAGGTAACTTCTTCAGCAGTAAAGTGCTTCCACTGCACTTTTACTCTGACCACTGTTCTGTTTCTCAATTCAATTTCTTCCCGCTCCAATATTTGAAGCGGTTCTGGTAGAAACTCCCCTTCTGGTTCCACCTGTACAACATTCCAATCAACTATGTGAGAAACATCATGCACATATCTTTTTAATAATGAAACATGAAACACATTATGCACTTTAACATGGGGTGGTAAGGCCAGCTGGTAAGCCACTGGTCCCACCCTTTCTAACACCTCAAAAGGCCCACAATATCTAGGTGCAAGTTTTGCACAACTTCCAGCATAAAGTGTGCTCTTTTTGGGTTTGATGCGTAAGTACACATGATCCCCCACTTTGAATTCTCGGTGCACCCTTTTCTTATCAGCATAGCTTTTCTGACGATCTTGTGCTGTCTTGATATTTCTTTGTATCTGTTTGATAATTCTTTCCATTTCTTGTAGTGCATCTGGTCCCAACACCAGTTTATCCTCTGGTTGACTCCAGCTCAAGGGAGTACAGCACTTCCTCCCATAGAGTGCCTCAAACGGACTCATCTTAATAGAGGATTGGTAGCTATTATTGTAGGCAAACTCAGCTAGATGCAGATACTCTTCCCATTTTGATGGCCTATCCATCACGTACATTCTGAGCATTTCCTCTAAAATTTGATTTGTTCTTTCTATTTGCCCATCAGTTTGAGGGTGATAGGCAGTACTAAAATTCAATTTAGTACCCATCCCCCCAAATAACCCCTTCCAAAATGCTGCTGTAAATTTAGCATCTCGATCTGAAACAATTATTTTGGGAACTCCATGAAGCCTTACTATCTCCTTCAGGAAAACATTTGCTACTTGAGCGGTTCCGAAAGTAGATTTCACCGGTATAAAGTGGGCAGCTTTGGTTAAAGTGTCTACTACTACCATTACCGAATCATGTTGATATTTGCTTCTAGGTAATCCTGTTATAAAATCCATGGAAACTGTGTCCCATTTCCATTCCGCAATTGGTAGGGGATTTAAAAGCCCTGCTGGGTGTTGATGCTCAACCTTGACCAGTTGACACTCCATACACTTACTCAGATACTCTGCCACATCTCTCTTCATTCCTGGCCAGAACAGCTTCTTCTTCAAGGATGTTAACATCTTTTGGTATCCGGGATGTCCTGCATAGGGCTGTTTATGATATTCATCTAGAATTTCTCTTTTCAATGACTCTATATTTGGAATATACAACCTGTTTCTGAAATAGAGAAGTCCTTTTTGGTTTTTAGTGAAATCAGTTTTATCCTTTTTCTGTAGTTGCAACAAGAGTGCTTCATAGTTGGGATCTTGATTTGCTGCTTTTCCCACTAACTCCTCTATCTCCATCTGGGCACTACTCCCAATGATGTTTAAGTGTTGACAAGCATTCCTACTTAAGGCATCAACAACTTTATTTTCTTTTCCCTTGATATGCTTTATGTCCATATCAAATTCACTTAGAAAAGACAGCCATCTAGCTTTTCTTGCATTTAGGTCAGTTTGGGAAAAGAAATATTTAAGGCTGATATGATCAGTCATCAAGGTAAACTTCTTCCCTAACAGATAGTGCCTCCACATTTTTAAGGCATGAATAACAGCTGCAAATTCCAAATCATATGCACTATAATTCTGTTCATGAGTTTTTAATTTCCTTGACTCATAGGCAATAACTGAATTTTCTTGCAATAGGACTCCTCCTAGCCCATCCCTGCAAGCATCTGTGCATACCACAAACTCTTTATTAGGATCAGCAATTTTTAATATAGGAGTGGAAATAAGTTTCTGTTTCAATTGTTCGAAACTGTTTTGGCATTTTTCAGTCCACACAAACTTGACACCCTTCCTTTGTAATGAGGTTATGGGATTTGCTATAGCAGAAAATCTCTCCACAAATCTGCGATAATAGCCTTCCATTCCCATAAAGGATCTTACTGCTGAGACATCTGTGGGAACTGGCCATTCTTTAATGGCTTTTATCTTTTCAGGGTCAACAGCAAGCCCTTTTTCAGAAATAATATGGCCTAAATATTGAATTTTATCTTTATAAAATTCACATTTACTGAACTTGGCATATAGCTGGTTTTCTTTTAAAGTCTGCAACACTATTCTCAGATGTTCCTTGTGTTCCTCTTCATTTTTAGAATAGACTAAGATGTCATCTATGAACACAAGAACAAATTTTTCCAAATACTTATTCAACACACTGTTCATCAGACACATAAATGTGGCAGGGGCATTTGTCAAACCAAAAGGTAAGACTACAAATTCGTAATGCCCATACCTGGTTCGAAATGCTGTTTTGCTGATGTCTTCTTCTTTAATTCTGAGCTGGTGATACCCAGTCCTTAGGTCTATCTTGGAGAAGACAGAAGCTCCTCTCACTTGATCAAAAAGATCATCAATTCTAGGAAGGGGATATCTATTCTTAATGGTCAACTTATTTAGTTGACGATAGTCAATACACATCCTAAAAGTCCCATCCTTCTTTTTCACAAATAAAACTGGGGCTCCCCAAGGAGATACACTTGGTCTAATATACCCCTTATCCAATAATTCTTGCAGCTGCATCTTCAGCTCTATCAGTTTTGGCGGACTCATCCGATAAGGAGCTCGGGAAACAGGTGTAGCTCCCGGCACCAGATCTATAGAAAATTCAATCTCTCTTTTGGGGGGAAGATGAAGGATTTCCTTGGGAAATATTTCCTTAAACTCTCTGATGACTGGTATAGCATCCAGTAACTCTTCCTCAGTTTTCTGTTCTATTTCTTCTACATGCACTGCATAAACTTGGTACCCTTTTCTAGCTGTTCTTTTCAATTGTAAGGCTGATATTTGTCTTACCACAATGGGTTTTGGTTTCCCTTTTAGGGTAAAAGGTTTCCCTTCCTCATCTACACAATGCAGGGTTTTATCCCAGCAGTTCATCAGGGCTTTCTTCTTTTCCAGCCAATCCATTCCTATCAGCAGATCATAGGATCCTAATGGAAATATGTTCAAATTTACTTCTGTTGTAAAGCCATTTAATTGTATTGCTGTTTTGGGCACTTTATGTGTGACTTTTCTCTTAGTTCCAGTGGCCAGCTGTACCAACCATGACTGCTGAAATTTTTCAGGTTTAATTTTACATTTTTCTACAATTCCGGGACTAATGTAACTCAAAGAAGCACCTGGATCAATCAAAACAGTAATAGGTAGGTCAGAAATCTTACCCTCAACACCATAGTTTGTAGTGTTATTTTTTTTTTTTTCATTTTTGTTGCCTCTCGCTCTCTGCTGATCATGTGTATATTTCGATGGGGGCAATCTCTCATTATATGGGGTTCTCCACAGCCCCAACACTTCAAAGGTTCATTCATTCTGACTATCCCTTCCTTTTTATTGTTCCCTTCTACTGGTTTTGAAGCCACTTGGGACTGAGCAGTTTGACTTTCTTTTGGTTTACTGAATATTTTCCGCTGATGATCTCTACCAAAATTTCTTAGATATGCTAGTTTTGGTCTTTTACCTTTGAACTCACCCTTGGTCAGCCAGCTCCTCCCTTGTTCAGCTTTACCTTTAAACTGCTGATAGCATAATCTTGCTTTTCTAACAGCTTCATCCATTGTCTTCGGATTGTCAAATTCAATTTTCTCCTTGTACACAGTAGGCAAACAATTTAAAAACCTTTGCACTTTTGCCTTTTCTTCTCTAATGTAAGGGACATACCTCAGTAAATTAGTAAACTTAGTGACAAACTCATCAATAGTGAGCTGTCCTAGCCTAAGTTCATGGAATTCTTTTGCTTTATCATCATAATAACATTCATTCAAATAACGACTTTTGAACTTAGTCTGAAAATCTTCCCAAGTAACTGTCTTTTCATCAATGGCATGCACCATTTTTGTCTCTTCCCACCAGAGTGTAGCTTTCCCTTGTAGCTGGTACACAGCTAATCTAGCCTTCAGATTGCTCTCATATTCATAGACTTGGAAATACTTGATCATGTTCAGCAACCAAGCTTCAGCATCTTCCTCCTTCTCCCCATCATAGGAGGGAGGTTTGATCTTTCTAAATTCTCCCTGCAAATCTCTTTTCTGTTTATGCTGCTGTCTAGCAGCATCATCCTCATCGGACTCATCCATCTTTCTCTTTCTAGAACCTTCACCTTCATGGCTGTTCCTGGAAGTTAGCTCTCTGATGAGCTTTTCCTGCTCTTTACTGGCTGATGACAGCATGTCATTTTGGCTTCTTAATTCAGCCAACTCTCATTGCATCCTGTGCAACATAGCCAGTACCGGGGCATTGGGATCTGGAGTAGCAAACTCATCTCGCAGATCCACATAAATCCTGTCACCTTCAGCCATTTCAACTGTATACACTTACAACACAGATTAGCAAGAGTTTATAACCAGTTTATAAAATATGAAATACCTAATGAGCACAAAATTTAACAGCCCAATTTTTTGTAACCAGTGCTCCGATACCATTTGTAACACCTCTAGTTAGGAATTTTTTTTTTTTTTTCTTTCATACTTGGATAATTAGCTCCGAAGAACTTAACTTAGCTCACTCAACTGTCAAGTAACTCTTCAGTATCTCATTTATGCTATACATAATGACCATTCCTTTACATATAATTTATGATTTATTTATACCTTGAGCTCTATATATATATACACATATGTATTACCTATATATGTATAATATATTATATAGCTAGCACATGGGCTAACATATATGTATCGACCAAATCCATTGAAGTCTTTACTCACCACACACCTACATATATCATGCCGCTCTTATGAACGTATTGAATCCATATGTATCTATATCGCCTCTATGATATATAGAGATACATATGTATAGTTTTTTCTTATACTTTTAAACTCTTATATACTACGAAATTCATTGCCTCCTCTTAATATTATGACGGTGTATACGGTACCTATATTGAATAGGGTCTTTTGCTAAAGGTATGCGTCTATATGCGCTCCATCCCATTGTTAATCACAAAAATCTTGATACCACATACAAATTTCAAGGCGGCTAATTACGGCGACATGCTTGGACAACCTTTGTTTGCAAGGGCGAAGTTCCCACATTTTGTTTGTTTTTTTTTTATACAAATAGGTTTAAAATTCTCCAACAGCGTCTTCCTAATTCGGGCCTGTTGACCGCCGTACGTCCTATTCCGAGACCGGCATAAGTGCCATGAAGGCTATCGCGCCTGCACTCGGTAGCATAGTATGCATACCCTAAAATTTCTGTGCACCTATATTAAATTCCGGGATGTCTACCTGTTTTTTTTTCATTATGAATTTTCGTAGTGACTAACCCTAATTTCGTTATTCCAGATACCACTTCATTATTTTCATTGAGTCATCGTACTACTTTGGATGGTCGCGCAGGTTTTTGTGGCGGTGGTATGTGATGGGTGGTTTCCTCCATTCGGCTCCACTGGCGAGAGTTTACTCTTCCCCGGTTGCGTGTGTAACCAACGCCTACGCGTCGAAGTTTTTTGGAGTAAGTACATCATTCTTGTACTGTTACAGCTCTCAAACGCCGCCTAGCCACACTCTGTTCGAAGATTACTGGCATATTAATCTGGCACGTTACCGACTCTGCAGTTTGGATTGCAGGAGGGGTATCGTTCCCACGAGAGGAATGTAAACTATGGCAACATACTTGACCCTACGTTCAACCAGAGTTGGACAGGTGGATTTTGAGCAGACCGCTCTGGCGTGGTTCAGTACTGAGAGCGCTGAGCTCCCGTCCTGGTTTAGGGTAAATCAATTGTCTCGCCTAACATTTCCTGCGCTCATTGCTGTCCAGGGTACCCTTCTGGTACGTATTGCACCTGCTACATCAACGTTGGGATTCCTTGCCAGATATCAGGCAGAGGAATTTAGGGTTTGCAGAGGTTCATTTAAACCGGAGGTTATTTCATCGAATCTCTGTATTGGTTCCCTCATAACTTATGTACGCTGAACTCCTTCCGTCTCCCATATCCAAGTTTTGGGTGGCTCAGGTGCATACAGGTTTCAGATTTTAGATGGGGTTGAAGAGTAGCGCGTATGACTGCGCCAGGAGGTTAAGTACTCGTTGTCTCCAGTTATCTAATGGAGACCGAGAGCGAGTAGATCCTCTTTGCGTGTTCATAATTTTATTTTCATCTTACCGTGGATCTGCCACTCCATTCGGAGGAAAACCCAATCGTATTTCTTGTAAATGGTTGGGTCATTAAGCTATCGTTGGAATTTACTAGCTTGGTGCCCAACTGATTCTGGGTTTAAGATTTTATGTTTCGGTTGCTCTGTTTTCTCTTTTGTCTTACGGGAATATGATATAGTGTTCTACGAGGGAAAAGGATACCGAATAGATTATATCAGTACTCCACCTCTAGGAACGACATCTTCATGGCCGCAGTTCCACTACGACCCATAGTTCTGACGTCTCCTCTTTCTTGGAACGTGTCCCTCTGTGTGTTTCTTTTTCATTTTTGCGTTTGGGATTTGTTTTCAACTTCGGCGGTTTGCAGTTCCACATTACTTGTACTTCAGAAAATTTATCGATGTTGAACCCTCTGCAAGAGTGTTTAAAATCCTTACGATGTGGGCAGAACTACTGTAATATGATGCGTTCACAAATTCTTTTTATCTATCTCTATTTCTACAGTCGATACTAGTATAAGATGTGACGAGGGTGTTCGGTGCAGATTTTTTTTGTTTTCTTTTTCCCTGTGGGTTCTCATAACCGTCTGTATAGCAGTTATGATGATCGGCGTGCCGGCTACTGGGTGATAGTCTACCCTCGTCGCCATTCCGGTTTATATTTTCACTGTGTTAATTTCATTTAATTGCGAACAGAGTTTGGGATTATTTTTAAATGGCGGTAGGGTTTATAACAGTCGGCACCCGTATAATTATCAGTTTGGTCTGCGCACAACGATTGATTTAACTCCACGCCTATTAGATAGGTTGACAGTACGCAAGTTAGACTTATAGTATGTCTATATATATATATATATAGGCTTCTCTGACGGGCTCGATTTATATCGACGCCTTATGCAGAGCATGTATGGTTTGATTGTATTTACTTCACATTTATAAATTCGATTTTAGCTTACCGTTCATATATATATATTGCTTTACATCTATCTCTCGAAATTTCGTTTTTGATGATATGTTTGGCACCCCACCGGGATATCTAAGGTATTGCACTATTGTCAAGACCGCTTTATATATATATATATATGCTTTAACCCGTGGTGATGACAGGATATGCAGGTACAAAGGTTACATTACTCATGAAAAATGTCACTAGCATAACAAAAATACATTTCCATAGTACTTGTTCCAGGTTTTGTTTTTATTTCCTCATTCCTATGCGTCCTATATGGGAGCGCGTTTCCTTTGCAAATCTATGCGGGGTGCTGATATATATATACGTAGGTTGTTTGGTTTCTTTTTGTTCTTTTTATCACTCGGTCTCTATACATATGGGTGGCAGATACATATATATATCAGCGTTCAATAAACCTTGATTTATGTATATTACGGTAATATAATTCCTCTATTGTGAAGAATAGTCCAAGTTTTTAAAGGTAGGTTTCAAAATAGGATATGTACCATAAATGCGAGGATTAGTATAGCCTCAATGCATAATAGAAGTTCTTTTAAACTAGGAGATATCGACATATAAAAATTTACATCTCTCAGTTGCTTACATAATATCATAAAATTTCAGATCTGCTAGTATAGCTTTACACTTCTGTATGAGCATGAAATTTAACAATTTCACACATACATGGGATAAGGAAATATTAAATTCTCTGGCATAATTTCAATGTAACAATTGATTATTTTTACTTTCAGCTATTTATATTTATTCCATATATTGCGTACGCTATAACATTTCTATACTCATACCCACCTCATGTCGGTTTGGTGTCTACAGGAACTATAACAAATTTAATCATCTATTCTTAGATCTAGACCAACTTGGGGAAGGATATTGGGTTCTACTCTATGGGATGCAGTCTACAACAAACGGTGGAAGGTGGTCATAGGGCAGTGATTCAATGTAGTACCAAGTTTGCTCATTGCATAAAATAAAATTTTATATGTAGCCAATTCCATAATGATAAGACATGGCAAAAAAATTTGAGAACATACCACACAATACGCAAAATGACCAACATAAACATGAAATCCTCTTTATCTCCCGGTTCACGGCGAATCACCTCCTAGAACAGATCAACCCCTGATCTGCTTAGGAGCAGCTTATTTAAGCTCATAATTCCCCAAAGCATGTTTCTAATTCTGCGTCCAGAATAGCAGGATGCTTTCTTTCTTGTTTAGCCTAGGCTTCCCATCTTGGGATTCTTTAAAGCTGCTTTAAGCTTTTCCTCAGCTTTTCCAGCTTTTTCTCACCTCTTCCCAACTACTCCTCTTCATTGGGGAAATTTAGATTCCTCCTCAATCTAAATAAATTTCTTTCAAGGATTTTTGAAAGATTTTTGGGGATTTGTTGCCTTATCCATCCTCATGGATTTTGGCAAGTGATCTCACATTCTCTTTTTGGTCAAAATGCACAATCATTTTATTTATTTCCTCAAATAAAATATGCAAATGCATTCACACCATATTCATTCTTTGGGTCCACCCCCTTAGGAATTGAGTTCAAATGTCTACTTCTTAAAAATTCCACACACAAATTGGGGGTGTTACAATGTCTACGGTAATATCATTATTTTCATGTTACAACCTAGAAAATAATTCCACAACTAGATTATCTTTGTTAGACCGATCAACTATTGTAACATATAATTTCAACAATAAAAAAATTCATCACGTTATTCGACCATTAGTTAATATTTTATTCATGAGGTACCAAATATTTGCATAGTTAGATTTCGTGAAAACCTCATAACCCGTAATATAATTCCTGAACTTGATTATGGAATGCACCACCACTAAAAATTATTTTTCTATCATAGTATATGGGTTAAAATGTGAGGTTGGGTTATACTTTTTGCCCTTTTTTAGAAAAAAAATTGAATTTTTTTCTGTTCTTCAACTTTCTGCAAGCTAAAACAATTTTTTTGTTTAGAATTTCATTTTACGATAAAAATAAACATTGTCAGAAATTTTATTAGCTTTCTATTACTTGTTTTTTGGAATTTTTTTATACACATTTGATATGTCAACTTAGCGTTTATTTGAGTGTGTGTTTTTTAACAATCAAAGGATTCATAAGAAGTCATGTTAATATGTAATGTTGTATTCTTTGAAAATTTGTGCTTTTGAGAAACAAAATGTGTTACAACTATCTAGAGAGAGTCTACTCTAGTTTCGTCATATTTACAAAGCCAACGGATGCGTATCATAATTACCAGAAATTTTTGAAGTGGTCCAATATGAAAAAGTTACATATTTTTCATATGTTTAGCAACGCAAGAAATTTCCTAAAATATAAGTTATAAACTAAAATCTAAAAACTACCCGTTAGAGATGACACACCAGTGTAATGCACCATAATTTTTTCAATTTTTTTTACAATGTGTTTTGGAAGACACAGAATTATTATTTCACTGAATCATAATGACCTTCAGAAATTGTTTGCACCCATTTTGTTACAAAATTAATTAAAATTAGTAAATATTTATGAAATTCAATAAAAGTTATATTTCCTGAAAGTACATTCAATTATGAAAATGCTTGTCTTGGATCCGACAGTTAATTCAAAATGTTTCATGGAGTTTAATAAATCCAAAGTTGAAAATACGTATTCAGAGCTTCGTTTTGCATAATTGATGATGTGCTAGTTTAGCCGAATTCTTAAAAAAAGTTCGTCTGAATTGTTTTTTGCGCCGATGGCCCGTCAAGTCTGACGACATAAAAGTTCAGCCGAATTTTGTATTAAATTTCAACTGAAATTTTACCCAATTTTTCGTCGACTGGAAAATAATTCAGAGTCACTCCAAAACAACATTCCACGACAGTATAAATTTCCGTGAAATCATTCATTATTTTTGCATATTTTCACACATTTGGTCTGATTTTACAAAGGTTTTCGTCTGATTTTGCAAAGAATTGTTTTGGGTTTAAGGAATTTTCTTGGAGGTACATTCAAAGAACATTTTTGCAAAATATTGTTTTCGGTTTAAGGACTTTTCTTGGAGGTACATTCAAAGGACATTTCTTGGAGGCATGTGATATATTTTTTGGATGTTTTTTGGGCTTCATTTTTTTTGAAAGTATGGATTTGGGCTTAATTTTGGAAGGACTCTTTTTAGGCTTAATATTCAAAGGACATTTTTGGAACATTTTTTGGAAGTATTTTTTAAAGTGATATTTTTTTAAAGGCTTTTTTGAAGTATTTTATAAAGTGGCATTTTTTAAGAAGTTGGAATTAATTTTCAATGGACATCTTTTGGAGGCATTTTTTGAAGTGCCATTTTTTTAGAGTACGTGTTTTGGGTTAAAATAAATCTTTTATAATGATTTTTTAAAATGAGATTTTGTCTAACTTTTTAAATGAAATTTTTTTGTAGGACTTGGAAAGAAATATTTTGAGCTTCGTTTCATTTTGATAAGACATTTTTTCCTTGGATTTTTTGAAGTAAGTGTTTTGGATTGAAGTATGTATTTTTGCAAAAATTTTAAAATGAGTTTTTTTAAATTAAATCTTGTGTGATGGTTTTTTTTAATTGAGTTTTTGTCTAAATTTTTGAAGGAAATTTTTTGAACTTCATACTCTATTACCATGGGAAATCAAAGGAATTGTACGAGAAAATATGATTTAAAAAGAGACCTTGAGAAACGTTGAGAAGAGACGAGACAATCTCGTAAAAGAAAGATAAGAAATCTCAAATATTGAAGGGGAAAATCAACCTCAACTAGAAGTTGAAGCAGGTATGCAAATGTAAATATTATGAGTTTGATATATTTAAAATTTTCCTAGTGTAAAATGTGAAGCTTAATTCTTATTTGATAAACTAATTTGAGAAATATTTTGTAATGTAAACAGATAGAGATATTCCTTAAAACATTGATGATGAGATATAAAATTTTGAAAGAGAAAGTGAAAGAGATATTGAACCTGAGGATGGTGAAAATTTTGAAAGAAATTCAAGTGAAGAAATTGAATCACAAGGTATATATATATATATATATATATATATATATATATATATATATATATATGTTGAACACATGCACATATTATTGAAATAATACATACATTTATTAATTTAGTTATTTGTTGAATATGTAAACCTATTATGTAAAGATGAAATCAATGTCGATGATGAGTGTTTGGAAAATGTTGATAGTGACACATATGGAGATAAAAGAGTTGACCATTATATATGATATTGTGTTAACCGCATTTTTAATACGCATTTCATAAATTAAAATGTGACAGTTCAAGACCAAATGTGGAAGCATCTCTTATCATTAAGGAAATTAAAAGAAGCTATGACTTTATTGGGCATTCGAAAATCAACCAAAGATAAAAATAAGAAGGAAAATATGATACAAAATATAAATAGTTCTATAATTTCAATTAGAAGATCTTGACAGAAAAATGTTTTAGTTGTACATAGAGAAATACATATGGCAATGGCTTCATCAAGTACTAAAGAGAATCTATTCATAAAATCTATGGCACAAACATTAGGAACCTCACGAATTTTTTTTCACAAACATCACAAATTTCAGTTGCAAATAGATGTAAACGATGAACTCACTTTTTAGAGATCTATTTTTAGGCAACCATACAAAGATAGACTTTGGGAAAACGTTAAAAAAATAATATATGAATATTGGAAGAACAATTCGCGTGTTTCGCCAACTACAAAGCATTTGATGCAAAGAAGAATAGCAAGAAATCAGTATGAAAAACATTTCATGGAAACCACTCAAATAGATTTGTTCAAAACGTTCAAAGAAGAGAATCGTGAAATTCACGTGTCAATCAGTTCTTTTGTTGAAAAAAAACCATGGTATGTAAAACCTATCATTGTATGCGACACTTGTTGGCATTATCATGTGGAATTTGAGTTATATTATGACACATTCCTTAATTTTGGTAGAACATTTTGGAAGGAATCACCTCCTCATTTCACTATCTGTGATTTCATATCTAAAATTATATGTGAAAGACAAAGCAATGAACTATTTTACAAAAAGAAATTTGTTGGTGGTAAAAAATGTGATGATTGTGGAAATTTGACTAAATTCAAAACAAATATCCTATTGATATAGCCCAACATGAAAATGAGATTGAAGAGATATGAATATATCCATAAATCAATTCAAGGTGCAAATAGTGCTAAAAGAATTGAATTACGAGAAGAAGAAAATTTTATAATAGACTTTTTGAGAAAGTTTGAGGCAGAAATTTATAAATATACCAAGCATTCCCATAGAGCTTAATCGAAAGACTTACAATTCAAAATATCCGTGAATTTTTTCCACCAGGGTCCATTTTGTCAGTAATTGATTTTGCAGAAAACTACACATTTGTTCCATAAAAATAAATTCAGAGTGAATAGTATCATTCTGACCAAGTATCCATTCTCATCCATATTCTATATAAACCTGCTAAACAAAACATTGATCATATAGAAAGCACCAGTGAAAATCTACATGTTATTAAAGAATATCACTTTTATATCAGTGATCATCGTACACATGATACATATTTTTTACAATACTGTTTTGGAAATATTTATGAATTCTTGAAAATTCATGGAAGAACATTCAATGAACAACGGATATGGTCAGATGGATGCGCAGGCCAATTCAAATTTGCATGATCATTCTTTTGGTTGTGTTGTCTTTATAAGAAAACATACATTAAACATTGTTGGAATTTCTTCGAGACTGTTCATGGAAAAGGAGAACATGACGGTGCAGAGGCGTGCATAAAATGAGCACTTCGAAGATATCAAGTGAATCCCTTTGCAAGCCGACTTGTGGATGCTAAAGAAGTTGTTCAATGGTTGATCGCTACTTTAATCCATGAGACTAATCGATCAAGCGAAGTGCGAAGGTACATTCATTTTAATTTTTATTGGATATCTAATTTTAAATAGTGTACATTTATCACAATTTGATTATATCTCATTGATTATCTTTGATTGTATTTTGATATCATATTTACATTCTTCTTCTAATTTTCCATATAAATGTTTTTTTGGCATATTGGGATCAAAGAAGTAGATAGATCAATTGGAAATGACGTTGAAACAATGAAAAGGACTTGAAAATTGCATTCAATTAAAACAAAGTTGTCTAAAAATGTGTTTTCATTGAATAAAAGAAAATATTCTTGTTTTTTTCATGTTTGCATAGACAACACTGAATCCAGTGACATTTGTGAATACAAAATGTATGTAAAATATTGGCAACATACGGAGCTAAATACAAAGGGAAAAGTGTCTGTTGCAATGTTTGAGGAAATGCAATCGAAGGAGAATACAATATCATCCGATGGTGATTGAGTTTTTGATATTGTTAGAGAAGGTAACATTTTAATTTCTTTCAAATGATAAATATATAGAAATAAATTTAAATATATAAGTTTTTTAAGTTTTTTTTTATTGTGCAGGAGATGTTTTTGCTGTAATTGCACCTGCTGAAAACAATGAAAATGTGAAGTATTATTTGATTCGTTGTACTGAATGAAAAACGAAATTATTAGAAAACTATAATGATCATGGGTTTCCATATGAAAGAGGATATATTATACTGAAAGGATATTTTTTCAGAAAAACTAATAAAAGAGGAGATTTTGTTTACTTTTAAGACTATGAAACTGATTTCATAAGTTGTAAATATAGTCACTTGGTGTGTACAGCATGCATAAAGTCGAAAATGAAAATTAAGAAATGTAAAATGTCAAAATCTGATCATCAGCAAATCATTGAAGATGGAATTCCATTGGAATTTTTTTTATTGAACTACCAAAAATTTCTTCTCTTTAGATTACGTTTTAGAAATTCCAAAACTCAACTAAAAATGGAGCTGCCTTATTATGTTATATGTGAATGTGTTTGCACATGTACAAATTATTTTGGTACATGCACACTAGAATAAACTGAAAGTAGCTTTTCTATACTTCCATTGATGAAAAATTTTGCATGTATTGGATATATATATATGTGTGTGTGTGTGTGTGTGTGTGTGTGTGTGTGTGTGTGTGTTCTAGAATTCAATTAACTGTTCAAGTTGTTTTACTATCTATGCAAATATGAAAAATGTTTCATGTACTGAATATGTATGTTCTAGAATGAATTTAACTGAAAGTATTTTTTTCTATGTGCATTGATGAAAAAAATTTCACGTACTGGATATATACATAGACTGAATGTCACTAGCTTTTCTCGTGGGCTTTTCTTGTAAAAAGTATGGAAGGTAAATAAATCATCCACAGTATAGTTTTGTATGAATATTACTTTTAGACAAGAGACTCAGAGCACTTATCTGACTTTTGGTAGGATTTGATCCACATCTCTATTCCTGATAGAAAATCTAGTACAAAATTTGTCTGTCCAATGGTCAGATATGTATTAGGCAATTAACTAAAAGTAGCTAAATTCTATAGCCATTGATGAAAAATAGCTTAATTCTATTGACATTGATGAAAAATAATGGACATATATGTACATTATAGATTGCATTTTTAAAATTTTATGATTTTTTTCAACACATATAACAAGGCCTACAATATTATGATTTTATATATATATATATATATATATATATATATATATATATATATTATACTTCACAACATTAATTCACATGCTATGCCAATTGTAGTTCAACTATCCAATAAAAACATTTAACATTATATCACATTCCAAATGTAGTTCAAAAGCAAAACATTAATTTATAGATCACAACATTGCTAGTAGTTTGAAAACTATCCAAAACTTAAGTTCTAAAAACCAAACAAATTATAACACAAGATTACTTCACATGCCGAATGTACTTCAACCATCCAAAACTTAGTTTTTAAAAACAAAACAAATTATAACACAACATTACTTCACATGCAAAATGTAGTTCAAAATAAAATCATTAATTTATAGATCACAACGTTACTAGTAGTTCAACTATCCAAATGTAGTTCACATAAAACATGTCCAAAATTTGTAGATATCATAAGTATCAATTATCATGTTATATATATGATTGCATATAGATAATGTATAAAAAAGAAAATTTAAGACTAGTAATCGCAATCAAATCTAGAAATCATACCTCAAATACAGATGGTTGTAGTGTCTTTCCCAACAAAGTCTTAATCCGCGAGCTATCCTGCGAAGCATGGGGAACCTGTACACAATGCATGTACAAGCATTAAAATTTTATGTTTTGAAATTGAGTGAGAATATATAGGACTTCATGTAAAAATCAAAATATAAAAAAAAATCATGCAATACCTCATGAGGTTCGCTCTCCATTTGTTGCTCGTCATCTACAACTTCCCCCATATATATTAAAAATTTTCAAATGAAAATGTGCATATATATATATATATATATATATATATATATATATATATATATATATATATATATATATATATATATATATATATATATATATATATATATATATATAAACTTGTTTTAAATAATATTTAAAAAAATAGACAACTTGTTAAAATGGTTGAAATGCTATGGATGTTCCTATCTCCATCGCTAGAGTCCGTGGAGAAAAGAAATCCTCTATAGAAACCTAAAATTAAAAAATTTAATTTAAGTCGATATACATCTATATTAATATATCCCTTACGATGCAAGAAGAGAGATAATCCTTCCAATCCAAGACCAACAAATACTAATGGGGAGTGGGTCATCCACACCAATCCCCTGAGAAATGGAGAAATAAGAAACTTCATCATTGGTTTATTTGTTGCAAGGGAAGGATGAAAGCATTAAATCTAAAAAATCACTACTCTCTAGCATTGTATAGTAGTTTCACCAATTGAATAAAATTTAAAAAGGGAAATCATATCATATTCAAAGAGATAGAAAGGTTAAATATTGCATAAGCATTTCACTAGTTGAACAAAATTCAAAAAGGAAAAATCTGAAATCGAATCTTATTCATGGGATAGAAAGGTTAAATTTCTTCTCCTCATAATTACTCAAGGAAATCTTCTTTTGACAAAGTCACTCATCCAAAGTGTAGATTTAGGTGATTAGTAATGTCATAAATTTACCAATTTATAAATTAACATGGCTACCTAGTTGAGTGCATTAATGACATTAACCCCAATTCAAAAAACATGTATCTACTTCTTATATTTCCAATAAAAATTTAATGGATTTATATGGGAAAGAGAGGTAGAAGATATAGCCCATAAACTACATTATAGAGGTCAATGAAGCTATCTAGTGAAATGGAAAAGGTCAGAAAAGGCTCAACCAATAGGAGTTTTCATCATGTGGGAAAATGTTTAGAACACTTGATTGTACTTGCAAGTAATATTAATATTGTTTTTGATCTCGACATACTCTTGTTTGAGTGAAAAAAATTCCAATGGGAAGAACATAGCTTTTGAATCCAACTAACCATATCAATTGAGCTCTATTTGAAAAAAAAGAGTAAAGAAAAGATAACATGCCAACAAAATAATATCCTTGGTTGTTATTTTTTATTGGAATAGCTAAATCATATTAAGGATTTTCCATCCAAAAACAATTTCATTGAAGATAATAATAAAATCCAAAATTTTCAAAAAAGAATTCTTAAATTATTCTTAAAAAGAATAAAGAGGCAATAATTATTTTTAGAAACTTTTGGATTCTTATTATTCTCTTCATTGAAATTGTTT
This sequence comes from Pinus albicaulis, assembly GCA_034641835.2. Lineage (NCBI taxonomy): Eukaryota > Viridiplantae > Streptophyta > Pinopsida > Pinales > Pinaceae > Pinus > Pinus albicaulis. Next base: position 1,022,525,592 of record CM076570.1, read on the forward strand.
TTGGATGGAAAATCCTTAATATGATTTAGCTATTCCAATAAAAAATGACAACCAAGAATGTTATTTTGTTGGCATGTATTGTTGGCATGTTAGCTTTTCTTTACTCTTTTTTCAAATAGAGCTCAATTGATATGGTTAGTTGGATTTAAAGCTATGTTCTTCCCATTGGAAAATTTTTCACTCAAACAAGAGTATGTAGAGATCAAAAGCAATCTTAAAATTACTTGAGTACAATCAAGTGTTCGAAACATTTTCCCACATGATGAAAACTCCTATTGGTTGAGCCTCCTATGAACTTTTACATTTCACTAGATAGCTTCGTTGACATCTAAAAAGTAGTTGATGGGCCAGATGCTCTGTCTCTCTTTCCCATATAAATCCCTTTAATTTTGATTGGAAATATAAGAAGTAGATATATGTTTGTTGAACTGGGGTCAATGTCATTAATGAACTCAACTAGGAAGCCTTGTTGATTTATAAATTGGTAAATTGATGACATTAGTAATCACCTAAATCTACACTTTGGATGAGTGAATTTTTCTAAATAAGATTTCCTTGAGTTATTATATGGAGAAGAAATTTAACCTTTCTATCTTGTGAATAAGATTCTATTTAAGATTTTTCCTTTTTGAATTTTATTCAACTAGTGAAATGCTTAAATGCAATATTTAACCTTTCTATCTCTTTGAATATGATATGATTTCCCTTTTTAAATTTTATTCAATTGGTGAAACTACTATGCACTAATTGATCTGTGAAACTCAATTTAAGCAAAAAAAATTATAAAAATGACAAGTTCACCAAATTGCGCTTTACATGGTGGGAGCACACTTCATATAAAATTTCAAGAAACACATTGTCATTAAAAAAGAAGTGAAAATCCATTTAAACAAAAATTTGTTGAAGTCCCCTCATTTTAATTTTATAAAAATGTGAATTTCACCACTTGTTGTAAATGTGAAGTTTACCAAGATGCGCTTTACATGGTGTGGTGGGAGCACACTTGGTATATAATTGAAAAAATCACATGGTAATTTAAAAAAACACATTTATAAGTACAAAACACACACATCTCCAAGATATTTTACAATTTCCATCAATAAATTTTGAAGGAGAGAGTGTCAACATTAATTCATCTTTGAGAGATGAATCTTGAATTTTTGAAGAAGAGCATCTCAAAACTAATTCATCTTTGAGAAAGGAATCTTGAATTTTTTAAGAAGAGCGTCTCAAAACTAATTCATATTTGAGAGATGAATCTTCCTTTGACATTTCCTCGTATAATTCTAATTCATCTATTAATTTATCTTTGATAAATTAATCCTGATTTGGCATTGCCCCATTCACTAGATCAGTAGACATCTTATTCATATTTGAACAATGTATTATAATAAAAAGTTGAAATTTCCTAACAATATTGTTTTCTATTCCATGTAGTTCTTTCAACCTGTCCTTCTTAACTTGGTACACACCATTCATCTGGTTGCACACAAGTTCAGAATTGGTTAAAACTACAATTCTATTTCATCCATACTCCATCGTTGTTTCCAAGCCTTCTATCAATCCAATATAATATGCCTCGTTGTTTCTTCTTCTTCCATGCATATTCATTTTCCTTTGGATGACCATGCTAGTTGCAATATTGGAAAGCACATATGTAATCACTGCTTTCCATGGATTGGGATAGCAAGAAACTTATATGCATAATTTCTATTATTCAACCATATTTAATGGTTTTCTTATCCCTTATTAAAAAAATAATTCAATAAAAATTATATTAAATTGACATTTATTGCCAATGAATGGGAGAAATGACACATGATCATGAGATAAATGACATGTGCATGGTTTTTCTTAAATTTTGACTTAAAATTTTTATGGTAGAAATCACATCTAGAATTAATGGGAGGAAGCCTTTAGGAACACTCAACAGGCAGACTAATATCCTATGGAAGTTCAAAATTATATGACAGTTCAACCACTTTAGGTTCAATTTTTAGGCCTTAAAGCTTGAGAGAAATGACATTTACATGCTTTGCAAAATTATTTTATGCACTTACAAAAACATGATTTAAAGTTAATGGGAGAAAGCCAACATGACATGTACATGCTTTAAAAACTTTGCCTAAGAATTTATGGGATAAATGACACATGCACACAATTTGCCTTAAAGTGGTTGAGGTTTATGGATATTAAAATGAAGAACTTCTATTTAAATATCTGTTACGGAGATTGAATGTAGGCTACCTGGAGAAAATACAAGATCGAGAGGCTACCTGGCCGTTTACAAACTCTGCCTTTAGAACTTGTAAAAGCTAACACTCAATAGATAGACTAAAATCCTATGGAAGTTAAAAATTCTATGAGAGTTCAGCCACCTTAGGCTCAATTTTTAGGCCTTAAAGCTGGAGAGAAACGACATTTACATGCTTTGCAAAATTATTTTATGCACTTGCAAAAAACATGCTTTAAATTTAATGGTAGAAATCCAACATGACATGTACATGCTTTAGAAAACTTGGCCTAAGAATTTGTGGGAGAAATGAAACATGTACACAGTTTGCCTTAAAATGGTTGAGTTTTATGGATATTAAAATGAATAACTTCTATTTAGATCTGTTATAGAGATTGACTGTAAGGGCATTTACTGGATATGTCACCTTTGATAAAAGATGACATCTAGAGGCTACCTGGCCCTTTACAGACTATGCCTATAGAACTTGTAGAAGTTAACACTACCTATCCCAATTATACCGTATGAAGGGTGTAGAGGACCTATGGAATCACTCACACTACTTTATGTATACATAAGCATGTATACGAATTCATATGTTTTATGGCTAATGTGTTTTTCTGGAAATGTGATACACCCATTTAAAATGGGAGATATATCGAAATGATTCCTATGGTGCTATAAATTAGTTTCAAGTAGTTTAAAAATATAGATGCACAAATTCAATGAGCATAGTTTTGAGATATATAAGTCCAAAATGGAAGATTTGTTTGTGAAATAATATCAGTGGATCACTATGGATATATCTACTTCATTAAAAGGGATTTTTCTAGAAGGTTGTCCACTAAGTTGGAAAGAAGGGAAAATGTCACAATTATATGTTAATGCATGTGTTTTACATTGAATATTGTTCATTTTAAATTAAGAATCTATTTGAAAGAATTACCTATATAAGGTTGAAACCTATGTTTTGTATCAAATCACTTTTGGTTTAAATGCGGAAATTTTATGGCCAGTGTATTTTTTCTTGAAATGTGATACACCCCATTAAATGGGAGACATATCGAAATGATTGCTATGGTGAAATAAAATAATTTCAAGTAGTTTAAAGGTATAGATGCATAAATTCAATGAGCATATTTTTGAGATGTATAAGTCAAAAATGGAATATTTGTTGGTGAAAAAATATCAGTGGATCAAATTGGATATATTTTCTTCATTAAAAGGGATATTTCTAGAAGGATGGACTAGTTGGAAAGAAGGGAAGATATCACAATTATATGTTAATCTGCATGTGTTTTACATTGAATATTTTTCATTTTATTAAAAATCTATTTGAAACAATTACACTATATAGGGTTGAAAACTATGTTTGGTATCAAATGACTTTTGGTTTCAATGGGAAACTTTTATGGCTAATGTGTTTTTCATGAAATGTGATACACCCCATTAAAATGGGAGATATATGGAAACGATTCGTATGATGTAATAAAATGGTTTCAAGTAGTTTAAAAATATAGATGCATAAATTCAATGGGCATAGTTTTGAGATATAAAGTCCAAAATGGAATATTTGTTTGTGAACAAATATTGGTGGATCACTATGGATATATATTCTCCACTAAAAGTGATTTTTCTATAAGGATGTCCACTAAGCTGGAAAGAAGGTAAAATATCACAATTATATGTTAATGTGCATGCGTTTTACATCGAATATTTTTCAATTTTATTAAAAATATATTTGAAACAATCAACTATAAAAGGTTAAAACCTATTTTTTGTATCAAATCACTTTTGGTTTCAATGGGAAACATTTATGGCTAATGTGTTTTTCTCAAAATGTCCAAAAAATAATGAATGAGATAAATCCAAAGATCCAATCATAGAGAAAATCTAAGACAATTGTCTTTAATTTTTCGTCCTCCTTTAGCAAGTGAGATCCAAAGTAATATTTTTGAGAGCCTTAATGTATGCCTAGAAAGTGGGTTGAAGATAAATATTAAGGAGAGTTGAGTTAAGTTCTATTACTTGTTGCAGGCCCGAAATTTCATAGAACTAGCTACAGGTCCAAGGTATTGTGCTAGTTGTAGACCCAAAATTTCACAGAACTATTCATCCTCAACAAGTCCAAAAAATAATGAATGACATAAATTCAAAGATCTAATAAAAGAGAAAATTTAAGATGATTATATTTAATTTTTTGTCCTCCTTTGGCAACTCAGATCCGAAATAATATTTTTGAGAGCCTTAATGTATGCCTAGAAAGTGGGTTGAAGAGAAATATTAAGAAGAGTTGAGTGTACTAAAAATCTGCCTCATGGTCTAAAATATGATCATGGTTACAGAAACAATATTCCATAGAACAAGCCACAAAACTAAGGTTTGGTGCATATCTAAGTTCTATTACTAGTTGAAGGCCTGAAATTTCATAGAACTAGCTACAGGTCCAAGGTAGAGTAATAGTTGCAGACCCAAAATTCCACACAACTATTCATCCTCAACAGGTCGAAAAGAAAAAGAATGAATGAGATAAATCCAAAGATCCAATCATAGATAAAATCTGAGACAATTATCTTTATTTTTTCGTCCAACCTTAGCAACTCAAATCCAAACTTTTTTTCTCATCTTAACTAAAGTGTTTTGATTTTTTTTTACTGAAAATATCAATGAAAAATTAGAATAGTTAAGTTAGTAATATATAATGGTTTTTCCATGTATGAATGGACATGTCTCTTTGGGTGTACAAGCTACTGGTTGCATTCATTTTTTTTATTCTTTGATTTCCATTGGATATGGAATTGTGTAAGGGTAAGCTAAGACAAGAGGGTATGCGAGGCGAGATGTCATCACCCTTGCTTATTTTGATTCTGGGTTTATAACTATTTGTTTTTTCACTGTATTCTGAGTTCCTTTTTGATTCAGTTTTTTCCATTATAGAGGGAAAGCTATAGAAAATAATAATGAAGCTCTTCGATTCATTTATGGATTACCCACTAGAAGGAAACTTAAAATAATGTGGTTAAACTGGATGATTCCTTTATTCATAAATCACCCACCAAGAAATGATAAATTTAGAGTGCACTAGAAACTAATATTTACTGGTACAATATTGTAAGAGACTATACATTGGCTTCACTAAGTCAACATTCATCAGTAGATTTGAATACACACAATTAAACATATCATCAACAGAGTAGTGATTCATCAATAAATTTAAATACACACAAATAAAAAATTACCTGGAAATTCGCAGAAAGTTATTGCAGCACAACTCCAAAGCAGCAACAGAGCAGTGATTCAACAGAGCTCACCACAGCACAATAGATCAGTAGTGCCACAGAAAATCAGAAAAGAAATTGGTGAAAAATATGTGAAACCTGTGATAGTTCGCGGGCGATATATTTATAAAATATGAGTTCGTCCAAACTATTTTAAAAGTTCGGTCGAACTAATATTCTAGCCAAACTAAAATTTCGACTGAACTTTTGTTGCTATTTTTCTCATCTCTGCCCAAAAATATGTTTTCCCATGCCGTCAGTACAACTTCAATATAAATGGCACAACAAGTTCCACTGAACTAATTTCAAAATTTCGGCAAAAGTCTCTAATAGTTCAGCCAAAATTTTGAGAAAGTTCGGCCGAACTATTGAGGAAAAAACATTTTCGCCCCTGATTCTCACAAAAGTGTAACCCAACTTCACATTTTCATTCTATAATTCAACTCACTTGAGCTTAGATTATTTATATTGTAATTGTTAGTGTGGAATCTAATCACAAGCGTGCGAAAAAAACTCACTTTAGCTGTGCATAACAAACAACCCTAAAATCAAAAGTGGTTGTCAATTTTCTTAGATCTGTAGTAGGCGATCAGAATAAATGGTATATAAATCCATATCTATGTGGTTAAAGACATTAAAAAACAAATAATAAGCAAAGGTTTCTCCATTCATCCAATGAATAAGACAATAATTTTAAAATATTTTTTTGTATTATGACACTTGGGAAGGGAACATAGAAAGATGTTACTAGTCCCCCTCAATGGGATGGGTTCTTGTATGTCCTCAATGCTTCAGATCTAATATGTCTCTCCCTTCATGGTGCAGAAAACCCAGACAAAATGGAACTCAAAGGGACCTCACAAGAAAAAATTTGAAAAATATGACAATGATGGGAGGATCAAAGTCAGGGCAAAAGTACAGATGAAAAGGTTATCTCAAGGTAACAAAAGGTAGTGAATGAATGGAAAACCCTTCTATTTATAACAAAATATTGAGTTAGTCTAGATATTGGTGCATAATTAAAATATTATTAACCAGATCTAGATCTAAATTTTATGGAATATTTTAGTATTTTTGTTGGAGGGAAAAGGAATTTGAATTTGATCAAATCTCTTTTTTTAGGAATAAGAAATAAATAAATGATTTATTTATTATTTTAATAATATGGTTAAAGAATAATTAAATAAATAATTATTTATTCAATTATTTATAAATGATTCAGTCAAATTTAACAAGGAAATATTAAATAATGATTTATCTAATTATTTATCAGATCCATAGGAAAAAATATCACTATTGATTTTATAGGAAAAAACATATTTAGAAAATAATTTCAATAATGGTGTCGATTTTTTTGTAAAACCTTCAATAAATTGCCTATAGTATCCTGATGATTCGAAAGATAATATTCGTTCATAATTGCAGTTTGTCTCTATTTTATACCTTCATTTTCAAAATTATTCATAATACAGTATTCTGAATTTTCATGAAAATATTCAATGGGAGAAACTATATCATGTACTAAATGGATGTTTTAAAATGAATTTTCATGCATTACAATGAGAACTTCATGTATATCGTCATGCAGAAAACTATTTTTTTATCATTTAAATCGGTAGCAAGGCATTTTAGGAAAACATCATGTGGATCAAAAAGTTGATGATTATTCTCTATAAGTGTTTCCTTATGAAAAATTTCAAACATACTCATGAAATCAGTCACCTCCTCATGATGAAAAGAAACATGTTTCACATAACCTTCTCCTTTCTCCTACCCATTTTCATGCTTGGCAACATTCAACTATTTGTTCTCAATATGCTCAGAAATGTTTTCATATGCTCAGGGATTATCATTAATATATATGCTATAATCTTCTGGAAATAAAGGGTCATAAAATAAACAAAGTGAAGAGCCTTGTCACTGACTATATTTATGTTCCTCTTTATCACCTAAATATTAGGAAATTCAATACAAATTTTCACAAATTTCATGGGATATAACTTGGATGAATTGTAATTGCAAGCGTACGAAAAAAGCTCAGTTTAGCTGTGCATAACTAATAGCCCTAACATCAATTGTGGCAGTCAATTTCCCTAGATATGCAGTAGGTGATCAAAATAAATGCTACATAAATCCATATATATGAAATTAAAGACATTACACATCAAATAATAATCAAGAGTTTCTCGATGCATCCAACGAGTACTGGCACTCTAAAAACTTTGGGAGATAAGTGGAAAAAGTAGTTTTATTATGTTATTATTATTTTTTTTATCTTATTACCCTTCTACTTAAAAAATGGTGAATCATTCCCCATGGTTGACATAATCATCTTGAATCCTATTGGTTCTTATAAAGTTTATTTTTATTTTAATTTTTTCTTAGGAGGCCCATTTGAGACCTAAAAGGTCCCCTGAGAATAAGGATACTACATATTAGCCAATATAAGAAAGATCAATCAAAGGAAGAGGGGAAAATTAGATGTTATGAATATGATCATAAGGCAATAACATATTGTGCTATAGACTAGAAATAATTATTTATTTGACTTCAAGATGGAAGACCTAAATTTTATTGCATTGGATAGGGATGCAGTTCTTGTCAATACTATTTCCCATAATCTGCCTAAACAACTCAATAACTTGTTGCCAAAATTTGACCTGAATACATCCAAAATAATTAAAGACGACAACAAGAAATTTATATTCGCTAGATCAAATTCATAAAGATTCAAAATTAGTACATCATCTATCATTCTTTTTTGTACACATTTGAGGACAACATATGCATACCATTTCTACTCGCTAAATGTATCACAAGCTAAAATATCATCTATAATTTGTTTCTAGAAAATTTGGAAGAGATCGTCATGACTATAGCCTCCATGAAAACAAAATTCATATGGCCATGGAATCGACTAAAACTTTAAAAAATATTGATCATATTTTTATGTCAAACATATATAGGATCAAGGAATTTAGAAAAACTTCCACTAATCTCTAAAAAATAATATTTGCCGAAAATATAGCTACTGCTATGTTCATGTTGCTAAAGAGATACAATGGGGAAAAATTACCTAATATTATTGTAGATTCTTCAAAGCTTTAGTGAGAGATTTTGGGTTACAAGGATAATAATTTTAAGGGAGATGGACCTAGGAAGGGAATAAGAAGGAATGGATCCATTTCCATTGTCAAGGGTACAAATAAAGAGTTCCATAATTTAGGAGATATCCAAAGAATCATTAAGAAAATAAATAATGAAGTTATTTATATCATGAAGATAATAGGGGAATAAATTTCCAAACTCAAGCCTTATATACCTTTCACTTGAAGGGACAATCCTTCTCCTCAAGCCATTGGGACACCTTTAGCGAATCTTAATACAGATGTGGATGATGTCACCATGGAAAACATCTATCATTACCATTGTGAGAATCACTCAAATAGAACCTATCTATAGTGGAAATAAATCATGGAATTAGTGTCCAATAGATTTGTTTATGAATATTTTCCTAAAGAAACACCCACTCTAACAAATAACAAGAATTATCCTAAATTTCATCATGATATATAAATATAAGAGTAAAAAATCCTCTTCATAGTATTTAACATTAGGGAAAAGGAAATTGATTTCCCTCTCATAGGTAGATATACTTTTCTAAGTAATGTTCCTATCCCATTTTTACACGACCTAAAAGGTTAGCTAATCAACATGGGTAAAGACGACAACACCCAATGTGACCCATAATGAATGCGCTAAGATAATATGTCTCATTCCGTACACCTCATCCCCACGCATGATAAAAGTGAGTGCATCACACATAGAATACAATGTCATAGAGGAAATTAGGAAAATAAAGTCTAGATGTATCACAAGCTAGTATATCATCTAGACTTTGTTTCTAGAAAATTTTGAAGATCCCGTCATGACTATAGTCTCCATAACAATGTTTTTTCATATGGACAAGAAACCTAGTAAATATTTTCAACATACTGTTCATATTTTTACTTCAAACATATATAGGATTAAGGAGTTAATACAAACTTCCACTCTTCTCTAGAAAATAATCCTTGGCAAAAATCTACGTACCCCTATGTTCATGCTGCTAAATAGATACACTAGGGAAACATTACCTAAGATGATTATAGAAGCTACAAAGGTCTAGTGAGAGATGTTGGGTTGCAAGGAGAATAATTTTAAGAGAGATGGACCTATGAAGGGCATGAGCAGGAATGGATCCATACCCATTGTCAAGGGTAGAAAGAAAGAATTCCATAAATTAGGAGATCTCCAAAGAAGCATTAAGCAAATCACTATCGAAGTGAATGATATCATGAAATTCATAGGGGGGGGAATTTCCAACCTCAAGCCTTATACATCTTTCATTGGGAGGGAAAACATTCTTCCTCAAGCTATTGAGCCACCTCTACTGAATCTTAATATAGATGTGGATGATGCCACCATGCACAAAATGTATCATTATCATCGCGATAATAAATCAAAAAATAGCTATCTATTGATAAAGAAGCCATAGAATTAGTGGCGAATATATTTATTGATGACTATTGTTCTAAAGAAACACCCACACTATCACATTAGAAGAATTCTCCTAAATTGCATAATGACACATAAGTAGAAGAGTAAAAAGCACTCTTCATAGTATTTTTTATTTTTTTTTGATATCAACATTAGGAAAAAATAAATTTATTTCCCTCTTATAGGGAGATATAATTTTTGAGGTAATGTTCCTACCCCATTTTTACCTGACCTAAAAGGTTAGCTAATGAACACGACTAAACAATTCAACTCCCCATGTAACCAATAAATAATTCCCTAATATACTACATTTCATTCCTTACACCTCATCCCCATCCATGAGAAGATATAGTGCATCACACATAGAATACAATGTCATAGAGGAAGTCACTAATAAAGGCTAACATAACATCGTGAAATAATATAATAATATAATAAATATTTTGAAATTTAACCTGTTTTTTATAAATTTGGTAGGAGAATATCTTCATACATATTCATCATGTTTAATATATCACATTGATCTCATCTAGAATTGAACTAGTGACTTCGCATCAAAAAATGCCTTAAGAAAGCACGAAATCACCATCTATCCAAGACCAGTAAACTTGAACTTTAAACATAATTTAAATAAATGTTAACCATTTTGATGTGAATAAGATTTATAATTTATATTTACATCTATATTTTTTAAAATTAAACAAAAAAATAATGAAATTTTTTTTTATATTATATAAAAATATAATGTGAATAACATTTAAAATTAAAATTATATTTATTTTTTCAAAATTAAATAAAAATATTATGACAATTTTTTATTATTATATATAAAATATTAATGTGAATAACATTTATAATTTGATAGAATCTTAATGAATGTCGAGTGAGCTTGCAGACAAAAAGAACTGAGAAACAGAGGGTTTCGTAGGAAGTAGGAGGAAAATGGCGGAACCCTAGTTTCAGAAGGGTCTTCCTCCTATTGTTGAATGCATATGCTCAATAGCAGGAGAACTCTTGGCTCCATGTATGGAAAATTATTTTGTGTCTGACAAGTGGGTCATAGATGTCAAGATGGCACGTTTTTCCTTGGAATGGGTCACGACATTGATTTTACTTTTGGTCTTGACATGATTAATTTATACTTCCGTTTAAATCAAGACGGGTTTGATTTTGGTCTCTTGAATGTTGGCAGCATTGAGGTTTGATGGTGGTCAGTTCTTCTCTTTTATTTTCACACATAGGGTTGTGCTACCTCCATTTGTCTTTGGAAAAGGTGTGAAATCTTTTCTAAGGGACTCCCTCTATTGTGTTGTCAGGGTTTTTATGTGTTTCCTTCATTTCTGGGGCGAACGGTTTTCTTAGGATGCTGGTAAGTACTCTACTAATTTGTTCTTCACTTACTCTCACTTTTTCGTGTTTGCTCTATGCTGTATTACGGGGCCTACCTCCTGGGCTGTCTTTTTCATTCTGGCCATTTTCCTGGTAGTTGGTTTGTGGGAGTCAGGTGCCATTAGCCCTGATGTTATTGTCAATTTATTTTTCTCTATTTTGTTATCTTCGATTCTTCAGGTCTTCCATTGTGACTTTTGTGTTAGTTTTCACTGAGGTACTTGTTTTCGAAGCTTGGTGAAGGGGCTTTTATAAGTTTTTTTAATATGGGAAAATAAAATGAATTTGTTGATGTGGAGCTAGAGGCGGAAGATATTTTGTCTATTTGGGGTTTTAAATTGACAAGTTATAACTTGGCGAAGGTCTCCCTTCCATCTTGGTCACATTAGGTGAAGGTTAGGGAGGAGAAATGTAAATGAAACTTGGTGGTTTGGTTTGCATCCCTCAAGGCAGTTGAGCTCACTAATTCTCAGCCTCGGTCCTTGGATAGGGTTGGCATTGTCTCTCAACAATCGCCCCTGGGGTTGGCGGCTAATAAATAATCCTCCTTTGTACATCTAGCTGACTCTTTTGGTCATTTTAAATATGGGGTTTCCCGTTTACATATTAATTTTTGTGGGTTGGAGGATATCGTCATCAGGGTGGGGGTTGAAGGTAAATTGGCTTTTAGCGCTTTTAGTGCCATATGGACTCTGGAATATTGCATCGTTAGACTAGGTGGCCCATCTGTAAAATATCTTAATGTTAACCTAAAGTAGGGTTTAGGCTCTTCTTTAATGGTAGGGGTAATGGCAGAGTCAGTGATGGTGAACCTCAAGAGGCTGGACTAGGACACCTATGGGGGTCTTCGAATTTTTACCATGGGTGGTCTGAGTGGGGGTTTACAGGGTTTCTCGGGGGCTTTCAGAGAGAAAGAGGATGACATTTTTTGGAATGGAAAACTTGGTCTTTGGATGGGGGTTAGCAAGGCCCTGCCTTAGGTTTGTTGAAAATAGAGTCACGGCCTAGATAGTTCCACGATTGGTCTGTGTCAGTTGGGAAATGAAGATATCCAGAATATTTGAGGCTCTTTTGGTGGAGGTGCAAGATTTTCTAAATTTTCAATGAAATTTGATGGGCATTCCAGAAGTAAGAGGAAAAAAGGTAAAACTATAAAGGAGAGTTCAGAGTGCCTGAATATGGTCTTTGGGGTTAACCTGCATTTTTACAGCATGATGGCGAAATCCGAGTACAATTTGGTGGTAAGGGCTAGAGGAAAATTATTTTCTACTGATAACATTATGGAATGGATCCAAAACAATTGATCGGTGGCCCCAAATATGGATGTAGAGGTTATTACTCTAAAAAAAGGTTTGTTCATGGTGACTTTTAAAAATACTGCTACACTGGAATGGGTCCTTTCTTGAGAATGGGGGTTCGGTATTACTCCAATTATTTTCAAGAGATGATCCCCTTTATTTGATACAAACAGGGAAAGATTGGATGAAATTTAGGTATGGATTAGATTCCCAACGCTTTCGCAACATTTCTGGATCATGGAAGTTTTTAGGGCAATCAGAAACAACTTGGGGACTTTCCTGGAAGCAGATATGTCCTTCTTGGAATCTAGATCCAGGAATACAGTGAGAATTCCGGTAAGGTTGGCCCCAAGGGAAGGGATAATAGAAAAAATTGTCTTTAACATGGAGGGACATGTTTAAGAGTAGGAAAATGATTACGAACATCTTCCCTTTCGCTGCTATAGATGTCACAAATTGGGTCACCTACCCAGGGACTGCCCACTAGGCTTTAAAAAAAAAACCGCAAAAAAAAAAGGGGAAAACTCTACTTAGCAAGGTCTAGATAGGAGGCTTTGAAGTCAGAGGATAAAATTGATTAGGAAACTAAGGAGCCAGAGGAATAAGTCCACCAGCAGGTTCAACATCATGCTTCAGATAGGGACGACGATGGCATGGAGGTTGCTCCTACTCTATTGGTCGAAGAGATGATGATTGAGAATAGGTCAAAAAGACATGAGGCTTCCCTAGAGAATGAGATGGAAATTATATAGGAGCAGTCGATGACTCCCCCTGCTGATCCAGTGTCGGATTTAGTGGGTACTTCCCTTTGGCCCTCCTCTCCTCTTTTAAACTCTTTTTATCTTTTATTCAATTGTATCAAGAAGCTTGGTGCCTCAAGGCTTGAACCAGTACCATCTTTGTGTGTTAGCAACATATCCTTGGCAATGGATAGCATCATCACTACTATTCCTAAACTCTCCATTGATATTGTCCCTTATAATTTGAGACTCGGAGAAAAGAAATTAATTTACAAGGAAGTGTTTTGGGGATTGGGTAAACTGCCTAACATTGAGAAAGTTAAAAAAAATAGGGGTAGGAAGTTAGATTTATCCAAAGCTCAATTAAATGCCAATATAGATATTGTTTATGGTAGGAAATTATCCCTTAAAGGGGTTCTTAGAGTTGTGTCTTCCTTAGACCATGTTTCAAAATGATTGTGCTATCTTAAAATTGTAGGGGTTTAGCTATTGAACCTAAAAAACATCTTTTAAAAGCCTTGTAAATAACTCATCCAGATGTAGTGCTGCTTCAAGAAACTGTGGGCTCTGGGGATCAGATCCCCCAATTCCTGTCTTCGATTCTCCTAGGTTGGTCCTTTGTCACATCTCATGTTAGAGGGCATTCTGGTGGACTCATGAACGGTCTGAAGAATAATTTGTTCAATATGATTAATAGCTACACCTTGGAATCATTGATTGGAGTGGAAGCTTTTTCAATGTAATTGGGCTTTGTTTTCTCTGTGATCAAAATCTATGGCCCTTGTGCGGAAAGAGTTAAATTATGGAATAATCTTCTGGCTAAATACTTTGTGCCTGCCACAAATTTTTTCATGGGGGGAGATTTAAATTTCTCTCTCGGTCGATCAGAAGCCTGGGGCCCAAATGCTCGTGCTGACCTGTTAGCTGATTACTTTCTGAAGATGCCGTGAGAAGGAAAAATTTTCGACCCCAACCTTACAAAATTAGTCCCTACCTGTAGAAACAACTGGGTGGGGGAGGAAGGAATCACAAAAATACTAGATCACTTCCTTTTAAGTGATTATTTTTAAAATAATACTATTGTATTTCTACAATGGGGGGGGAGGGGGTTTATTGTCTGACCATTCCCCAATTCTTCTCGAGTTGGCAAGTCCTCATAAGAAGCCTCCTTCACCCTTCAAGTTCAATTTTTGTTGGCTAAAAGAGGTGAAATACCAAGTTGAAAATTAGAGGCTTATCTAGATTGCATAGGGCCTCTCCTATGCACAGGCCTTTATTGATAATATGAAAAATACTAAAAAATCCACCATTATTTGGGCTAAATAAAAGGCCCTAAAAGATATGGAATCAATAAAGGATATTAATGAGTCTTTGTGCTCCTTATACAATGATGGGGCGGGGGGTTTCGTGGATGAGGAAGTTGCGAAGAAGATAAAAGAGTTGGAATCTAGAAGAAAGAAAATACTTAGTGACAAAGAATAATGGTGGAGGCTAAGAAGCCGGGTCATTTCACTTGCTGCAGGAGATCAAAACAAAAAAAAATTCCTTAGCTATGAAAAGGGGTGAAAGAACTCTAATACCATTAGGGAAATGGAAAATTTAGAGGGGGTTAAGGTAAATACCTTCAAAGAGATGTTCTCTATTGGGAGAAATAATTTCAAAAGCCTTTATCCAGCCTAGGAAGGGGTTAATGTAAGGTAAATCATTTAGGTTGCTTAGTTTTTCCCTCGATACACTGATGAGGAGAAATATAATCATCTTCTCGCTCTGGTGGAAAAAAAAGAGATCAAACATATTCTGAAAGCTATGCAAGTAGATAAAATTCATGGGTGAGAGGTGTGGACTATAGAATCATTTTAACACTTCTTCGATCTAATGGGGGACTCCATTACCGATGATGTGGAGGAGTATCGCTCTCAAGGATACATTCATGATGTCCCAAAATCTACTTTTCTCTCCCTCATCCCTAGAAAAGACTCCCCATAATCTTTCGATGATTTTCACCCTATCTCTCTTTGTAATTGAACCTACAAAGTCATTGCTAAGACCATTTTCAATAGAATAAATCCTATACTATCATGCTCCATATCTAAAGAACAATTTGGTTTCCTTGATGGCAGGAAAATTCATGAAGCCATTGGGGTGGCTGAGGAGACTCTCCATAGTATCAAATTACCTCAAAAAATATACATGGTTGTCAAGATTGATCTATCCAATGCTTATGACAGGATTAATTGGCTCTATCTAAGACTACTTTGGACTCACTAGGGGTTCCATATTTCTTTTATTAGTTGGGTTATGAGTTGTATTACCAATATATCTTTTGTTGTTCTTATTCATGGAGCAGCCTCATAATTATTTTCAAACCAAATAGGGTTGATACAGGGATGTCCATTGACTCCTTTAATTTTCCTCTTGGCTGCTCAAGGTCTCAGTCAACTCATCCACCAGGCCCAGAGAGCTGGGGACTTTGGGGGCATTGAAGTGGCTAGAAATCTTTACATTTCCCACTTCCTTTTTGGAGATGATATATTATTATTCATTAATGGGAATTGATATGAATTTAGCACCCTAGAAGACATTTTGAGTCTTTTTATGAAGGCGACAGATATCTCCATCAATAATCAAAATTTTTCTTTCACCCATGAGGGCATATCCGATGTTGATCTTTTATGGACTCTCAATCGTCTTCCCTTTAGTTAGGCTTCTTTGGGGACTTGCATCTAGTATTTGGGATTCTTGTTAAAACCTAATTTTTACCGCAAACAAGATTGGTATTGGATGGTCTCAAAAATTGAAAAAATAATAAATGTTTGGAGTCATAAGTGGCTCTCTAGGGTTGGGAGATTGGTCCTAATAAAGTTATTTTTAATGGCCATCCCTTTATATTGGATCACTCTGGCTTGGGTTCCTATTGGCATAATCGATAAAATCAGGAGTATCTACAACAACTTCTTGTGGTCAGGGAAGTAGGATAAGAAAACCTTACCATGGGTGGCTTGGGAAAATATTGCAGAACCAAAACAGTGGGTGGGATGGGGTATCAAACATATCAACCATTTTTCTGCAATGCTGGCAGCAAAATCTATTTGGAGATTGTTAACATAAAATAATTTATGTAATTTGGTGGTCAGATGGAAATATATTGATCCCATTCCCCTAGATGGCTAGATTAGGTCCTCAGAAAAAGAAAAAAAATAATTTTCCACTATTTGGAAAGCCACCATTCAATTTCTTGATTTTGTGGGTCACGGTCTTGCCTCGAATATTAGAAATAGGCAACGATGCATGATTGGTTTGGACCCTTGGGTGGGTTGCAGTGCACATTTCACTCTCTCTGTAGGCTTAAGGGATTCCCTTAGCCTTAAAGTCATTAACACTCTTGATCACATCAACTATTCAGGACGCTCTACCATTTGGGCCTATGGATGGAAAAACGTGAATGATATTGTACTATAAATCCACTGGCTCCAAGAATGGTAGGCCTATAATCAAGAGCTGGAAAGTACTAGAGTTTGTTTAAAGAAATCAGTTGACACACTCGTTTGGGTATTCTCTAAATATGGCTTTTACTCCACTAAATCCAGTTATGCCCACATTATGGCCTCCAAGGAGAGAGGGATAAAATAATGGCGGTTTAAGGCTCTATGGAAACTTAGGTGCCCTACAAAATCTAAGCTTTTATTCTTGAACATTCTTCGTTGGAAGGTCCTGACCCAGGATAACCTCCAAAAACGATTCCTCTCAGGTCTCGAGTGGTGTTTTCTTTGCAACAAGGCTAAGGAAAAAATACAAAATTCATTTATCTCCTTCCCTTTCACTAAGAAGGTCTGGGAGTTTACCCTAATTCTATGTGATTTTGAGTCCTCTTGGAAAAGGAACAATTGTAGCAAGGCATGGAAAGATTGGTGGGAAAAGTGTAAATATCAGGACTAAAAATTTATTCCTCCCATTATCTCATGGGGAATTTGGATTTCGAGGAACAAAAGTGTGTTTAAAGATACTCCTTAATCTCCGTCTTTGGTGGTGGGTGAATATGTGGCTATCTTGTCGACCCCCTCTTCATCCAGTTTATCCACTCATCCTATGTGGGTGCTAACCGAAGTCATCAATATAGATATTCCCTCAACTTATTTTGATGACAATGTTGATCATGGTCTCTGTGGGGCTAGCATGGCTATTCACAAAAATATGCATTTCACGTATGCAGCCTTAGTGGGTCTTGGAGCAGGGACTAATAATTTTGCATAGCTTCAAAATTTAGAACTCTTGATCTACTGGCTTATCCATCTAGGCATCACCTCGACTCAAAATTTATGGGACTCCTTGAATGTCATAAATTGGTTTTAAAACTCTCAGATATGTCAAAATTATTTATTACTTCCATTTCTTGATGAGATTTAGTCATTAAAAACATATTTTACATGGTTTTTTTTTTCCATATTTACAGGGAATGGAACCAACATGCTGATGATCTATCTAAGATTGGTATTAGATAGATTCAGGGCTCTTGGGTGATAGAAGAAAAAAATGGTCCAATTGTCTATGTGTCAGACATTAGACCTTACTGTTGGAGGGCCTCCCCTCATCATACAACTATCACTTAATCTTTCATATTTTTATAATTTTTACTCCAATGTTTCTATATCTCCTCGAGTTGATGTTTATTATGTATAAAAATTTAAATTTCTTAAAATTTGAAGTTTTTGTGACCCTTATAAAAACTTTACTATACTATACTTTTTGGCTACTTTTAGCTATTTTCTCCTTTCTGTAGAGGTCGTATTCTGTGGTTATTTTCCATTGTGACTATATGTTGGGTGTTTCTCCTTTATCGGATGGCCATTTAGCTTAATTTCTCATGTTGTTTTTCTCATACACCTTTTTTAGTAGTTTTTGTCTAAAAATGGTCTATTGAGCGGTCCAAGTTCTACAGTTTGGTTTTTTTCCCTTTGGTGAGGGACTACTGGTTTTCACTCCTTGATCTCTACGTAGGACAAGGTCCTTAGGGAATGTTGTGGAATATACAATGTAACATTTTGTTTTATATGAATATGAAGTTCAATTTTTTATTAGGAAAAAAAAAACATTTATAATTTAAATTTAAATTTATATTGAGATTTTTCAAATTAAATAAAAAATAATGAAAACTATATATATATATATATATATATATATATATATATATATATATATATTTTTTCTAATCATATTTTTGTGTTAAAATTAAGACTATTGATGTTAGATCTAAGACTTTTGTGATCCATAATGTAGATAAATGTCTTTGAGATTAATCACATCATTACGATTTGGTCCACTTTTCATACAATATAATGTGGTTCATCATAAGGATTACTTTTGTCCTTAGGATGAACCACATTATATAGTTTGAAACGTCACCAAATCCTAATGATGTGATTAATTTTCAAGACATTTATCTACATAATATTATTGAGTTCACATCCTGAGAATATGGTGTCGGATAGAACATTTTAGGCACGTCACCTATATCTCTCCACATATTTACAAAAATGAGATTAATTTGTATGTGAAGGAGATGCTTCTTTAACATCATATAGCCTTGTAATTTTTTTAATGGATTTAATAACCAACAAACTAAAGAAATTAAATTCAAATAATAATATGCCATATGAAATATATATGTCAACTTGGAAAACTCCAATAAGTATTTCCAAAAAATCGAGGGATGCGCCAAAAAAAATCGATGAGAAATGGATGCATTTTAAATGAAATTATTTTTTAGATCATTGACTTACAGTTCCGTGAAATGTTAGAGAGAGACATGGGTACGCGGAACCTTAGAGTCATGGGTATGAAATGTAAGAACCTAAAATTGAAGATATCAGAAAAATAAAACCTAATAACAACAAAATTAAACCTAATAACGTACACCAAGAAAGTAAATCTAATTTTGGAGGGAAGTTGAACAAGTTCTCTACCATGTCGTTAAATTCACAGACGCTTGTCAAGTGAGAAAAAATGAGAGAGAAGACATTTTTAAGGCTGCCCTTCTGAAAATCCTTCTTGTCCTCCAATTTAGCAACATGAATATCACAAAATCATGGAATGCCATTGAAATGTTTACATAATATGAATATGAGGCAAATACAATTGTCTTCTTATGTCCGTCTTATGCATGTGAACAATGCATTCCTGACTTATACATCAAATTTATGTTCATGAAGTTCTACTCGATTAAAATAGAGTTCATACACCCAATTTAGTTTTCTGCTCAAAGCACCGGAAACACTATTTTATTTTCCCTTAACATGTTGAATATAAAAATAAAATTCACTTAAGAATGCATTCCACCTTGCATGGTGAGCATTAAAATCGGATTGTTTAAAGTAGCTGGTGAGGTGGATGTGATATGTTTCCATGACAAACATTTTTCCCAATAAGTAGTATCTCCATACTTTGACTGCTTGGACTACTGCTGTCAACTCTAGATCGTAAGAGGAATAACATAGTTCATGATATTTTAGTTTTATTAACTCATATGCAATGACCCTTCATTATTGAGATAATATTGCTCCTACTCCTTCCTTGCATGCATCGATGCATACCTCAAATTCCTTTATTGGGTCAGCAACTCTCAAAATAGGGGAAGTCGTCATCAAATGGTTTAAGAGTTCAAAACTAGTTTGACATTTGATGTTCGATTTAAACATCCTGCACTTTCATTGCAGATATGTAATAGGAAAATAAATTTTGAGAATCCTTCAATGAAGTGCCTGTAATATCTGGCCAATCCCATAAAAGAACGTAAATTTTCTACGTTTGTCGGAATCCTCCATTCCATGATAGTATTTATTTTCTACGGATCTACTACTATTCCTTCAGCAAAAGTGACATGGCCTAAATATTGTATTTGTTCTTGAAGAAATCAAATTTGTTTAACTTGGCATACAGTTGATGTTTCCTTAACATTTCCAACACTTCTCATAAGTGTTCGTTATCCTCTTCCATGGTTCTTGAATAAATTAATATGTCGTCAATAAATATTAGGAAAAAATTGTCCAAAAAGGGATGAAATATGCCATACATCAGGCTCATGAACATTGTTGGTGCATTGGTTAATCCAAATGGAAAAACCATGAACTCATAGTGCCCGTATCGAGTTTGGAAAGTTGTTCATTAAAAATATTCATATTTAATTTGAATATGGTGGTAACCAAACCTTTAATCTATCTGTTAAAATATAGCACTTCACTTGATCGAAAATATGATCTATATGTGGCAGTAGGTATTTATTCTTAATTGCTAATTTATTGAGATGCGTGTAATCCATGCACATTCACATGGTTCGATATTTTTTATTCACGAACATCACTGGTGCTCCCCAAGGGGATACACTTGGTCGAGTATATCCCTTATCCATCAATTCTTGTAATTGCATTTTTAATTCTGTTAACTTGAGTACACTAATCGAAGATGGTGCTCATGACACTGGTGTGGTACTGGGCATTAATTTGATAGTGAAATTGGTATCTGTCTTTGGAGGTAGTCATGGTATGATTTATGGAAATATATCCATAAATTCCTATACCACTAGTATATTTTCCACCATAGTAGTCTTATCCTTAGAATTAGCGAATCCCACTTTGATGGCATAAATCTGGTATCATTTTCTAATACATTTACCCAACTGGAACGTTGTGATAGGAAATAAATACAGAGGTTTATTGATTCCTTGAAACTCTCGACATGTCCCATATTTAGCTCTGAAGTAAATGATCTTATCTTTATATTCTACTAGAGACTAGTGTCCCTCCATCTAGTCCATACCAAGTAGTATGTCATACGAACCCAAAGGTAAAATATTTAATTATACCTCTAACTGTTGATTTCCAGTTTCTAAAGAAAAGTTCGAAACTTTAGCACTAACCCTTCTCTTTACCCTAGTGGCTTGCTGTACTAGCCAGGGGTCCTTAAATTTCTGGCTTTCCAAGTTACACTTTTCTACTATCTGAGGGTTTATATAGCTTAAATAGGCACGAGGGTCAACCAAAATAGAACGAGTTTGTCAAAATATCTTACCTTCAAGTTCTATCATGGTCGGCTAGTAGTTTTCTTGCTGATCTTTAAGAGCTACATTAATTATTGGTATATTTAGAGCCAAATCCCCCACAGTAGAACCCTATTACAGGTTTGTTGTTATTTTACTTCTCCCACAATGAGGAAACTTCTTGTAATAATGTGCCTTCTCGCATCCGCACCATTGTAGAGGGGGTTTCTAGGTCTTCCCATACAATGGTTTTCCAGAGGCTTCTATGGGATTCTCCTTTGTTGGCCATTTTATTTTCTGATGATTTCTCCCATATTGCCTACTTGCTGAATTTCTTGGAGTATTTTTAAAATTACCAAACCTAGTATTCTTAAAATTTGAATTATTTTTCTGTCCTTTCTTTGGTAGCTAGTTTCAACCTATTTCCCCTTTCGCACTAGACTGCTGATAGCACATTTGTGCTTTTTGAATCACTTCAACCATAGTATTTAGGTTTACTAATTTTATTCTTTCCTTCATGTGGGTAGGTAGACTGCTCAAAAATCGCTAAAATTTAGCCTTCTCATCTCTCAAGTAAGGTACATATCTTAACAATGATGTGAGCTTAGTTATGAATTCGTCCATTTTCAACTGTGCCAATCTCAAATCGTGGAATTCTAGATATTTTTAATCATATAAATGCTCCGTTAGGTACTTATTCTTGAAGTATTGATGGAACTTGTCCTAGGTCACATTATGGTCTTCAATACTTCCAACATTTTTTACATCCTCCACCATAAGGTAACTTTCTCCCTCAGATGATATATTGTCAAGCGAGCT
This sequence comes from Pinus albicaulis, assembly GCA_034641835.2. Lineage (NCBI taxonomy): Eukaryota > Viridiplantae > Streptophyta > Pinopsida > Pinales > Pinaceae > Pinus > Pinus albicaulis. The sequence continues at coordinate 1,022,547,917 of CM076570.1, forward strand.
TTGAGGTTGTTGTTATATTCATAAACTTGAAAATACTTGTTCATTTTAATTATCCATGCTTCAGCCACATCTTCAGCCTCTCCATCGAAAATAGGAGGTTTTATTTTCCATAACTCACTGTAAAGATCCACTTTCTATTTTTTCATCTCCTCCTGATCTGACACATTTCCAGATTCTGCTTCATTAGAATTTTTATTTTTATTTCTCTGCTATGTATGTATTTCTTCCGACTTGTCATTAGTCTCTTGTCGTTGTTCACTCTCTTCCCTGGTGTCTCTTTCAAGGCTTGGTGGAACTATCCCTTCATTATGCCTATTGGAGAGGCTTTTGGGAATCATCTCCTACTCTTGCATCACTCTTTCATTGTTGCTTCTCACCTGGACTATTTCTTCCCCTAACTTTTGCACTATAATTAGTAGTATACTTGTGTGACACTATTGTTATTCAAGTAATATGTTGGTTTTTTATGCTCATCTACACTAAATTGTACCCACATTTATGTGTTCATTTCAGGATTGGATTGGGGATGAGGTTCCCCAGTATTTGTGGGTACTTGGTGCATTGATCCCCTTGTTATTGTATCCTTTCTAGTTTCTATGTACAATTTACACACAACATTTCTTATTCTAGTGAATGATTTGGGCCCCAACATATGAACGCTGCTCTGATACCACTTTTGACATTCATAAGAAAAAATTTATTTATTTTTCTATCCCTACTTATTATCTACTCTAACTCTCTTGGGTTAGAATTATTCATTATTTTACTTTCAATTGAAAACAACTATGAAATAATTTTTCTTTTGTATCAAAGACTTATATAAACGTCACAAATATCTACCTATTTATAACACCACGTATTATCCCTTACCCATATTCACAATTACCAATAAATATTGGAGTTCACACATATAAATTATATGCTATTTACTAGACTTTCCATATAAGTATTTTCAATTGTTCAACATAGATTCCAAGCACAACTGATTTTATAGTTATGATTTTTTAACCACTAATCCATAAATTTATTTGTGCTTTCATTTGATGGGAAATCTAGATTTATTATCATTCTTATAACATCACTATATGATTATACATGTGAATAAGATCTAAGGTATGAGGGTTAATTCGAACCCGATCCTCTGTGCCACTGTGCAATTAATAAGGTTGAAATTCTCCATCTCTAACAATGTTAGATCCATTGTCTAGAGATCGATGATGGAGGAAGAATTGGCTTGGAATTAGGGTAATTGACCTCCCCTAAACCCTAACCGCTTTCCTCATTTGCACTTTGTGAAGTTCTACCTCGAGCTCTGTCACTTTGTGGCTTCAATGCCGCCATTGTTCAGCATGAAGCTGGTTCAAAGGTTCTTTGCGGTTTAACGAAATGTCCGCCATTTGAAACTATTGCAGGTAACAATGTAGGGTGAATCTCTTCTCTTGTTTTATATAAGTTACATATATGGCTTTGATTTCATTCCGTGAGCTTTCTCTGTTATATTAATTGGGGCCTTAACTGTTCTCGCAGAACCCAGACTTCTACTTGCTCGTTTTTTTGTTCATTTGAGCTTCACTAATGGTTTACTCCATCTCAATTATGAGCTTCGGATTACCACTGTGTATATTCATGGCCAGAGCTTTAAAAATCCTATCACTTGAGATTCAATCTGCATCTCCGGCATAGTCACATATGTGAGCTCATTGAACATTCTATTGTATTTATCAATTTTTCTTTTTTTCATTTACCACTTTAGCAATTATTTTTGAACGAGGGTTTTAGTATTCTCGTTCTTCTTTTTGTTTCAATTTTACAATACTGAGGTACCCAGATCCCATACCAAGTTAAGTATGCAAAATTCTCTTGCATCAATAGTTAATTATTCTTGGTTGTTACCCAGGGTTTGAAATTATAACCCTAATCATTCTACAATTGTCCTTACAGGTAGAATTGTGACCTCACAGCCTTTACTTGCATGGCATTATCCTTCACGGCTTCTTTTCCTCATTGATGACTTCCTCATTTAGTTGGTTTATAGGTACAACAGGACTTTGAATCATTTTTAATTTAAAATGAAACCCTTCTGGTTTGTGGGAGTTAAGATTAAGTTTTATAGACTTCTCGATGAAGCCTTGAGGCTTTAATTTCATATTTATGTTCAACACTCATTGTAAAGGATATTATATAGTCTTTAAATATGGCTTAATATATAAGATTTTTTGTTATTCTTATGTTCTTATATGCATGGAAATGATCATCAGTTTCATTCCCGAGATTCCTCCCATTTCTAAGTTTCAAACGTTGTTTTCACTTGAATATTCCATTTATTCCTTTGTTAATGTTTCAAAGGATAATTATTTTGGCACAGAGACTTTTTCAAGTCAGTTTATATATATTATTGTTACTCTACCTTTCTCAGAGCACCAACTGAGTATCTTTACTTATTTTCTACATGCTCGTAGACTATATTTCATGTTGGGGTTTTCTACTCTGTCTTATCCCAATTTATTTCTTGTATGAAATTCTTTTGTTCTCTTTTAGTGTAAGAAATTCTCATGTATTCTTTAAATTTGAAAACCTGAATGTATTGTATATACCTTTATTCCCACATAATTACTCTTTCCTGTAGATACATTTATATGTCAAAAACAATACTGTTAGGGGGAAAATCTTTATTTCAAATACATAGTTGTTTTCAATATTTTAATTTCTTGGTAAATATATTGTTTCAGTTTACTTTGTAAGGTTGATGTATGGATCACCAGAATTTGTTGGCATTATGATGTAATATGTTGTCCTTTATGGCAACCTACTCGATGAGTTTCCTTTTGAGAGCAACCTTTTTGTTAACTATGTAAAAATGACATATCTACAGGTCAGTTCAGATGTGTCAGAGAAAGGAATTTCAGTAAGTGACACAGAAATGATAAAGGTAATATTTCGCAATGTATATGTAATTTTGACAAAGGCAACTTGAGTATACCTACAGGTTTGATGAAGGCAACCTGTGAATACATCAGAATTAGTGTATATGCATTTTTTATAAAGAGAAGTTGCGTATACACATGGGTATGAAGAATCCAAGTCACGTATATACTTACACACTCCTTTTATGATACAAGGATCCTTACCATGGTTTGAGCCCACAATATTGAGAATTGTGTCATCTATTTGATTCCATCCAAGAATACCATTGGAATTTGTGTGATTTGGCTCATGGTATTAGTAAAGGCTCAAACTATATAAGGATAAGAATATCATAGTGAAAAAGTGTGTGACTTTGTATGGATATTGAATGAATACTTCACTCTGAAGTAAATATGCATGGAATGGGTTACAATTTATTGATAGATCTGAAATAATGATACACTTATGAATACAATGATGGATCAAGATCTCTAGACCTGAAATGACTATGTATTTTCTTGATCTATTTGTGAGATGTCTAGATCTGTGATCTAGCGAATGTTTGTTGAAGTCAAGGGTAAGATTTAAGCTAATTATTTGTTCTCTAGAGTTACACAATCCTAAAATGTTTATAGATCTATACGTAGTTTCGTCTTGGAAAAAGCGCATATATACACAATTATATGTTTCAGGTCATTGTATGGCATTGGGTTTAAATGTGTTGAGTGGGTCCAGTCTGAAAATCTAATGGAAAGAGGCATACAAGTTGTGTTCTGGTGAAGATGTTTGATCCATTGTGAAAATTGATGAAACATCATCCGTGGTGGTGCTGAGGGTTGGATTTTTCACTGAGGGGGTCATAGCTCCCTTCTAGTGGTTGCTGGTAAATGTGATAAGCGGGTTGTAGCTCCCTTCTAGGAGTGGTTGGTAAACGATGGAAACGGATCGTAGCTCCCTTCAACTGGTAGTTGGTAAATGAGATCAGGGGTTTGGAGCTCCTTTTCAGTAGTAGCTAGAGAAAGAGAGAAGGTTGCAACCTTCTGCAGGCGGTTGCCTATGTGCCGGTATGAGTCTGCGCCATTACAAGGTTGTAATAAATTCTCTTTATAATAAGTATTGAAGAGAGAGATGACAACAAAGGTGGTTTTCTCCTGACTTTGGTTTCCACCTTAAATCTTGGTGTTCACTTGTGATGCTTATGTGTGATGATTTATTGTGTTCTTACTACACATGTTTAATGCTTACTAAGTGTCTAATGAATGTTGCACTGATATAAGTAAATATGTATTTGCATCATAAGATCTCTGGACATACGCAAGTTTTATTGAAGATAGCCACGTGTATACTCTAGTTGGATTAATCAAAGTCACGTATAGAAATCAATAAGGAAAAAGTAATTTATATTGTGAGTTATAAATACTTATTCACCCCCCCCCCCCCGGCTCATTTGTTTTCCCAACATAATTGTGGGTTACTCTTTGTATCCCTATTTCAAGTATAGAGATTGAACCAGAGAGGAGACAAACTATTCAGTATGGGGCCTCAACACTGGAAAAATTGAAAGTCTCCTCTGAAATACTATTATGAGCTATATATATATATAGGTTCCATTTACTATCTTGGATTTTCTACAACAACACATTTATGATTTACCATATTAATATGTTTAAAAAGAAGCACAAAAATAAATTTGTCTTAACAGGCTGCATTAGTATATATCTCACTTTATCCTACTGATGATAACCCCCAACCTTGAGAGAGAAAAATATGTCCTTAACTCCCCCTGTGCTCTGCACCAGAGTAGGACTTAGATAGCAGTGTTTCATTGAATAGACCTCAAGACCCTCAGTTTAGTCTCCCTTTCTAGATTCACATTATAGAGTTTCCACTAGTTCCAACCAATGTTGGATTTACTCTCAGCCTCAAGCCTCCTGGATTTCTTCCAAATTCACAGAACCCATTTTTCTCAGTGGGATTTCTCTTTTATCCTCAAAGGAAAAGGTAATTGTCTTTAAATTATTTTTTCTAACTACTCTTGAATATTGGAATACTTTATCATCAGTTTTTATGGAAAATTATTCTAGAATTAATTCTTTACTCAAAGAATAGAAATAAATCATGTTAATTACTAGATTAAATTTACTTTTTAATATCATTTAAAACTAAATTCATAATCCCCTTTTAAGAGAAAATAAATATTTTAAGGATTAAATCTAGCTGTTACATGTCCCCCCTCTCGAATTAAACACCATCCTATGCTGACAACAATTAGGAAAGTTTATTCTTGGCCTAGTATGAAAAAAAATATCACTGAATACCTAACCAACTATCTGGAATGCTAACAGGTTAGGGTGGAACATCAACATCCAGCAGGATTGTTGTAGCCCATATGTGTACCAGAATGGAAATGGGAAGTTATATCATTATATTTCATTACTATTCTACCGAGATCGAACAATGATAATGATTCTATAATGGTAGTTGTAGAGAGAATGACCAAGGCAACTCACTTTATTCCAGTACATTCTAATTAATAAACAGTGCAAATTGTAGATATTTTCATGAGGGAAACATTTATCTTGCAAGGTATTCCTAAAACAGTCATCTCAGATCGTGATGTAAAGTTCACTTCATCCTTTTGGAAGGAATTGTTTACCGGATTGGGCACACAAATCAACTTCTGCATCGCATATCATCCACAAACATATGGACAAATAGAGTGACTGAATCGAATCCTAAAATATGTGTTGCACATGTACATAATGCAACAACCCACAAAGTGGGAAGATTATCTACGTCTAGTGTAATTCAGATACAATAATGGATATCAAGTGTCTCTGAAAATGAGTTCCTTTGAAGCATTCTATGGGAGACAGTGTCGAACTCCCATTCATTGGAGTAGTCCAGAAACCACATTAATGCTTGGCCTAGACATGTTGGCACAGATGGAACAAGAAGTGAAGAAGATTTGTCATAATATAAAAGCTGCCTCAGATTGGTAGAAGTTTTATGTGCACGAAAATAGAAGTTATCAAGAGTTTTAAATGGGTGATCATGTGTACGTGAGAATCAGGCCCAAGAAAATCACCTTAATATGGACTTTCTATGCCAAATTGGCTCCCAGGTTCCGTGGGCCTTTAAAAATATTAGAAAGATTAGGAGCAATAGATTATTGATTGGAATTTCCCAGTCACATATGGGTGCACAACGTGTTTCATGTATCAATATTGAAACATTACCAAGAAATATTTTCTGAAATGGAATAAAACCTGGTGACCTAGGTGTCCAGAATAAGTATTGCGATGATATTCATCAAATATTAACTCTTTCAAACTCATATGATTCGGGATGTATATCTTTCCTTTAAAAATTAACATCTAATCTCTCTTAAATTCATATTTTGACATCTTTTCCTATTTTTCTACTTTATTTTCTAGCTGACATAATATTGGTATTTAGGATCCTTCTCGACTACTTCCTTTATTTCATCTCGGAGTTTGAATTCTACTTGATTACTGTAGATTTCATACACAAAATGTGGTTTTCTACTCAAAGCATCAACATCAGGATTTTATTTTCCCTTAACATGTTGTATCAAAACAAAATTCTCTTAAGAATGCATTCCACCTTTCTTGGAAAGTGTTGAAATAAACTTGCTTAAATTAGTTGGTCAAGATGTTGTGATCTATTCTCGGAACCAACCTTTTTCCCAAGAAGTAGTGTCTCCGTATCTTGAGTGCATGCACTACTACTGTCAACTCTAGATCATAAGCATAATAACGATTTTCACGATATTTTAGTTTTCTTGACACATATGAAATGGCGCTTCCTTCTTGAGATAATATTTCTCCTCCTACTTCCTTGCACGCATTGGTGCATACCTCAAATTCCTTGTTTGGGTCAACAAATCTCAAAATAGGGGTAGTAGTCAACAAATGCTTTAATAGTTCAAAACTACTTTGACATTCACTGGTCCATTTAAAAATCCTCCCGTTTCATTGCATACGTGTAATAGGAAAATAAATTTCTTAGAATCCTTCGATGAAGTTCCTGTAATATCCGGCCAATCCCATAAAAGAATGTATATCTGCTATGTTTTTTGGCACCCTCCATTCCATGATAGTCTTTATTTTCTTGGGATATAATTTTATGCCTTCAGTGGAAATGACGCGGCCTAAATATTGTATTTGTTCTTTGAGGAAATCACATTTTCTGAAATTGGCATACAGACGATTTTTCCTTAAAATTTCCAGCACTTTTCATAAGTGTTCCTTATCCTCTTCCATTAATATTGAATAAATTAATATGTCTTCAATAAATATCAGGACAAACTTGTCCAAAAAGGGATGAAATACACCATGCATCAGGCTCATGGATGTTGCTTGTGCATTAGTTAATCCAAATGGAAAAACCACGAGATCATAGTGCCTATATCGAGTTCGGAAAGTTGTTTTGTAAATGTCTTCATCGTTAATTTGAATCTGGTGCTAGCCAAACCTTAAATGTATCTTTGAAAATACACTCGAACCCTTCACTTGACAGAAAAGTTCATCTATACGTGGCAGTGGGTATTTATTCTTCACTGTTAAAATTGAGCTGCCTGTAATCCATGCACATTCGCATGGTTCCATCCTTTTTCTTCATGAATGACACTAGTGCTCCCCAAGGTGATACACTTCATCAAATATGTCCCTTATCTAGGAATTCTTGTAATTTCATTTTTAATTCTATAGTGCTTGTGACATTGGTGAGGCACCAGGCATTAATTCGATAGTGAAATCGATACCTCTCTTTAGAGTTAGTCCTGGTATGATTTCTGGAAATACATCCATCGCGTCTTGGACCACTAGTATATTTTCCAGAATGGGAGTCTTATCCTTAGAATTAGAGAATCCCACTTGGATGGCATAAATCAAGCATCATTTTCTAATACATTTACCCAATTTGAATGATGTGATAGGACGTAACTATATAGATTTCATGATTCCTTGCAACTCCTAGAATTTCCGATCTTAAAATATAAATTAAATGATCTTATTTTTATAGTCTACTAGAGACCAGTGTCCTTCCAGCCAGTCAATACACAATAGTATGTCATAGGAACCCAAAGGTAAAATATTTAATTCTAACTTTAACTGTTGATTTCCAATTTCCAAATAATAGTTCAAAACTTTATCACTAGCCCTTCTCTTTTCACTAGTGGCTAGTTGTACCAACCAAGGTTCCTTAAATTTTGGATTTGTAAGTTACAATTTTTTACTATTCAGGGGTTTACAAATCTTAAGTTGGCACCAGGGTCAACCAAAATAGAACTTTTTTGTGAAAATACCTTACCTTCAAGTTCTATCATGGTCATTAGGTAGTCTACTTGTCAATCTTCAAGAGCTGCATTAATTCTTGGAATATTTCGAGCCACATCCCCCACAGTAGAATCCTCTTGTAGGTTCGCTATTGTTTCACTTCTCCCATGATGAGGACAATTCTTGTAATAATGTGCCTCACTAGACCCAAAACATTATAGAGGGGGTTTCTTGATATTCCCATGCTCTGGTTTGTTAGAGGCTTCAGTGTGTTGCTCCTTTGTTGGCAATTTTTTTTTTCTATTGATTTCTCGCATACTTCCTACTTACTAAGTTGCTACAGTATTTTGAAAATTACGAGACCTGGTATTCTTAAAACTTGAATTATTTTTCTGTCCTTCCTTTTGCACCCAGATTCTTCCTCTTTCCCCTTTCACCTTGGACTACTGATAGCACATTCGTGCTTTTTGAATCACTTCATCCATAGTCTTCATGTTTACGAATTCTATTATTTCCTTCATGTATGCAAGTAGACTGCTAAAAAATTGCTGAACTTTAGCCTTCTCATCTCTGAAGTAAGGTGCATATCTTAACAATGATGTGAACTTAGTTATGAATTTTCTCATTTTCAATTATCCCAATCTCAAATCATTGAACTCTATAGATTCTTAATCATAGAAATGCTTTGTTAGGTACTTATCCTTGACTATTTCTAGAATTTGTCCCAGGTCACATTCTGGTCTTCAATACTTCGAACATTTTTGACCTCATCCCACCTTAAGGTAGCTTTCTCCCTCAAATCATAGATAGCCTAGCAAGCTTTGAGGTTGCTGCTATATGCATAAACTTGAAAATACTTGTTCTTGTTAATTAGCCATGCTTCAACCACCTCTTTGGCCTCTCCATCGAAAGTAGGAGGTTTTATTTTTTGGAACTAACCCTATAGTTCCACTTTCTATTTTTTCATCTCTTGTCGATCTGAAAAATTTCCATATCCTGCTTCATTATAATTTTTGTTTTTATTGCTCCGCTATGTATGACTTCCTTCTGACTTGTCACTAGTTGGTTGTCATTGTTCCCTCTCATTTCAAGTGTATCTTTTAGGTATTGGTGGAATTGTCCCAACAGTCTACCCCTCGAAGAGGATTTTGATAATCTCTTCCTTCTCTTACATTGGTCTTTCATTGTTGCTTCTCACCCGGACCAATTATTCCTATAACTTTTTCACTCTACCTAGCAGTATAATCGTCTGCTGTTGTTGTTCTTAAAGCATTATGTTGGTATATTTATGCTTATCTACACTCAATTGTACCCAAATTTATGAGTTCATTTCAAGATTGGATTGGGGATGAGGTTCCACAGTATTTCTGTGTACTTGGTGTGTTGATCCCCTTCTCATTGTATCCGTTCTAGATTCTATGCACAATTTACACACAACATTTGTTATTCAGGTGACCCATTTGGGTCCCACCATATGAACGTTGATTTGATACCACTTGTGATATTCATAAGAAATTTTTTTTCTATCCCTATATACTATCTACTCTAACTAGCTTTGGTTACAATTATTCTTTAATTTACTTTCAATTAAAAACCACTATGAAATAGATTTTCTTTTGTGGCAAAGGACTATATAAAAATTGCAGATATATAACTATTTATAACACCATGTATTAACCCTTATCCGTATTCACAATTACCAATAAATATTGGAGTTCACACATATAAATTATGAGATATTTACTAGACTTACCATATAAATATTTTCTATTGTTTAACATATATTCGAAGCACAACTGATCTGACAATTATGATATGTCAACCACTAATCCATAAATTTATTTGCGTTTCTGATTAATAGACAATATGGATTTATTATCATTCTTATGACAGCGTTATATGATTATAAATGTGAATAATATCTAGTTAGGAGGGTTAATTCTAACCTGATCCTCCGTGCCACTATGCATTTATTTTGGTTGACACTTGCGATCTCTAGCATTGTTAGATCCATTGTGCGGAGATCGACAATGGAGGAATAATTGCCTTGCGGTTAGGGTAATTGACTTCCCATAAACCTTAACCACTTTCCTCGTATTCACATTCCAAAGTTTTGCCTTGATCTCTCCCACCTTTAGGCTTCAATGCCGATAGTGTTATGCATCGATCTGGTCCAAAGGTTCTCCATGACTTAACAGACTATCCACTCATTGGTACTGCAATAGGTAACATTGTATGGTGACTCTCTTCATTTGGTTTATAGAATTTACAGATATGGTATCTCTTTTAGTTTGCGAGATTTCTCTATTATATTAACTAGGGTCTTAACTGTGCTCGCAGAACCTCGACTTCTACTTTCCTATTTTGTTGTTCATTTGATCTTCACTAATGGTTTACTCCATCTAGATGACGAGCTTGTGGTTTATCACAGTGAAGATTCATGGTGAGGGTTTTAAAACTCCTATCACTGGAGATTCAAGCTTGATCTACAGCATGGTCGCATAGGTGAGCTCATTGTACTGTTGCTATCATTTTCTCTTTTTTTCATTTACATATTTAGCAATTATTTTGGAATGACGGTTTGACTATTATCATTATTCTTGTTGTTTTAGGTTTACGACACCGAGGTGACCTGTTCCCATACCAAGGTAAGTCGCCGAAATTTTCTTGGGTCGATAATTAATTATTCTTGGTTTCTATCTAGGATTTGAAACTGTAACCCTAATTATTCTATTGTGGTCCTTATAGGTAAAATTTTGACCTCATGCCTTTTACTTGCAAGGCATTGTTCTTCATGCCTTCTTGCCATCAGTGATGACTTCCTCATTTCATAGGTGTATAGGTACTGTGGGACTCTGAATCTTTTTTAATTTAAAATGAAACCCTTATGGTTTTTGTGACTTGAGCTTATGTTTTATATACTACTTATTAAAGCCTTGAGGAGTTGTTTTCATATTTATGTTCAACACTCGTTGTAAAGGATATTATACAGTCTTTAAATATGGATTAATATATAAGAGGTTTTGTTATTCATATTTTCTTCTATGCATGAAAATTATCATCGGTTGTGTTTTGGAGATTCCCCCTCGTTCTAATTTTGAAATGTTGTTTTGACTTTAATATTCCCTTTATTCTTTTTTTAATGGTTCATTCGAGAAGTCTTATGGAAAAAATATATTGTAAATATAGTTTATATATATTATTATAGTTTATGTATACTTATTTACTCATAATTTTTAGTACTTTGGGAATAGTTGTTACCCTTACATTCTTAGAGCACCGACTCCGTATATTTACTTTTTTTCTACATGCTCGCAAGATATATTTTTATACTGGGTTTTGCTACTCTATCTTAGCCCAATTGAATTCCTGTATGAAATTATTTTGTTCTCTTTTAGTTTAATAATTTCTCGTGTATTCCTTAAATTTGAAAAGATGAATGTATTCCATATATCCTTATTTACACATAATTAGTATTTTGTGTAGATACATTTATATGTCAATAAAAATACTGTCACGGGGGGAATATTTATTATAAATACATAGCTATATTCGATATCTCAATTGCTTGGTAAATATACTATCTCATTTTACTGTGTAAGGTCGATGTCTGGACCATCATAATTCTGGGTTACTCTCTGTATTCTTAGTATGCCTATTGGGATTGAATCATAGAAGAGACAAATTTTTTGTTCTAGGGTCCCAACCATGGACAAACTAACAGTCTGCTCTATAATTCTATACTCAGGTTTTTATATATAGGTTCTAGCTAGTTTCTTAGATTTTCTACACCAACACAATTATGATTTACCCTATTAATACATTTAAAAGGAAGTACATAAATAAATATGTCTTAATAGGCTGCATTAGTATATAAATATATTTTTATATATACATGTATTTCGTTTTTCTTATTAAATACCTTTATGTAAATCCTTTTAAGAAGAAGCATATTATATAGTTCCTATTGTTTTCAACTTCATATGTTACCGAAATAATTATTTAGGTAACTAGAAATCACAATCGCAATCACATTCCTTCTTAACACCTAACAGTAAACACAGTAAGATTCAAATTATTTCTTAACACCTTGTTAAGTTACTTATCTTACTTTATCCTGCTGATGATAGCCTCCCAACCTTGAGAGAGGAAATGACTTCCTCAACTTCCCCCGTGATATGCACCAGAGTAGGACTTAGAATTTTTTCCTAGAAAATACCTGAAGACCTTCAATCTAGTCTCCCTTTCTAGATTCACATTACATAGTTTCCACTGGTTCCAACCAACTCTGGATTTACTCCCAGCCTCAAGCCTCCTCGCTTTACTCCAAATCCACATAACCCCTTTTCCTCACTGCGATATATCTTTTATCCTCAGAGGAAAAGGTAATTGTATTTAACTTATTCTGTCTAACTACTCTGGAATCTTGGAATAATTAATCATCAACTGTTATGGAAAAAAATTCCAGGATTAATTATTTATTCAAAGAAAATAAATAAATCATGTCCATTAATAGATTAACTTTACTTGTTAATCTCATTTAAAATTAAATTCATAATCCCTTTTTAAGAGGAAAAGAAATAGTTTAAGGATTAAATCTAGTTGTTACATCTTCCCCCTCTAGAAATAACAACATCGTCGGTGTTTTATTCCATTTCAGAAAATATTTTTGGGTATGCCTCACCCACAAATACTTTGTCTTAACATGTAGCCTCCTCTGGGCCAAATTACTTCCATTGTAGTTTAAATTCGGTGATGGTTCACCTCCATAGCATGATTTCTCTCTGATCGAGAATACATTGAGGTTCTACCAGAAATTCATCATCTGGTTCAACTTGCAATCAACAAAGGCCTTAAGTTAATTAACATATAATTCTTCTCTTTTGGAGATTTGGTACTCAATCTCATTCCTACCTGAATTTCCTACCAATCTATTAAATGTCTTGAATCATGCACATATCTTTTTAGTATTTATATATGAAACACATCATGCACTCATATGTGGCTGGGTAATGTCAATCAATAGTCTACTAGTCCTACTCTTTGCAATATTTGGAAATTTCCACAGAACTTGGGAGCCAATTTGGTACACAAAGTCCATTTTAATGTTCTTTTGTTGGGCCTGATTCTCACAAAAACATGGTCACCCACTTGAAATTATCGATAACTTATATTTTTGTTAGCATAAACCTTCTTCTAATCTAGGGCATATTTTAGATTCTGTTGAATCTTCTTTACCTCTTGTTCCATCTCTGCTGGCATCTCGGGTCCAAGAATTAATTTTTTTTTTGGACTACTCCAGTTAATGGGAGTTCAAAACTGTCTCCCTTATAATGCTTCAAAGGCACTCATTTTTAGATACTCTTCATATCCATTATTGTATGTGAATTCCACTAGATCTATATAATCTTCCCACTTTGCAGGTTGTTGCATTACGTACATGCACATAACGTCTTCTAGGATTTGATTCACTCGCTCCTTTTGTCCATCGTTCTGTGGATGATATGTGGTGCTAAAGTTGATATGTATGCTCAAGCCAATGAACAATGCCTTCCAAAAGGTTGAAGTTAACTTTACATCTCTATTTGAGATGGTTGTTTTAGGAATACCATGCAACCTAAATGTTTCCTCATGAAAATATCTGCGATTTGCATCGTTTTGTAATTAGACTGTACTAAAATAAAGTGAGATTCCTTTCTCAGTCTAACTACAACCACCATTACATAATATTTACGTCTATTAGATATTAGTAAACCAGTAATAAAATATAATGATATAACTTCCCATTTCCATTCTGGTACATGTATGGGCTGCAACAATCCTGTTGGATGTTGATGTGCCACCTTAACTTGTTGGCATTCCAGACACTTGGTTAAGTATTCAGTGATATTTTTCCACATACTAGGCCAAAAATAAACTTTCCTAATCATTTTTAGCATTTTTTGGTAACTTGGGTGTCCAAAATAAGTACTACGATGATATTCATCGACAATTAATTTTTTCAAAATCATTTGATTCGGGATGTATATTGTTCCTTTTAAAGTTTAAAGTTGGTCTCCACTAATCTCATATTCTTATAGCTTTACCTATTTTTTTGCTTCATTTACTTGCTTCCATAAAAATTGGTATTCAACATCCTTCTCGGATGCTTCCTTTATTTGAGCCTAGAATTTTTATTCTATTTGATTAACGTGGAGCTCATACATGTAATGGAGCTTTCTGATCAAGGCATCACGAACACAATTTTTTTTTTCCATTAACATGTTCAATATAAAAATCAAATTTTCTTAATAATGCATTCCACCTTGCCTGATGAGCATTCAAATCAGCTTGTTTAATGTAGTTGGTTAGGCTGCTCTGGTCTGTTTTCAACACAAACCTTTTTCCCAATAAGTAGTGTCTCCATACCTTGAGTGTGTGCACTACTGCTATCAACTCTATATCGTAAGAGGAATAGCATTGCTCATGATATTTTAGTTTTCTTGACTCATTTACAATGACCCTTCCTTCTTGAGATAATATTTCTCTTACTCCTTCCTTGCACACATCGTTGCATACCTCAAATTCCATGTTTGGGTTAGAAACTCTCAAAATAAGGGAAATATTCAACAACTTCCTTAATACTTGAAAATTAGTTTGAGATTGTAACATTGCTCCTAAGCAAAAAATACATTTTTTTTTTCTTTCTCATTGAGTCCTTCATATTTCTATAGGTACAGTAGAAATTCATAAATTCAATTCATAATAGTTGGTACATCATGTCTAAAGTCAATCCACCACCAACTAAAATTATTATATGTACATTTTATAATCATCAATAATATACATATGTATATTAACCTACATAAAATTTTGTATAGGTTTACATATGTTTACACACAACCTCGAACATATAAACATTGCCCATATATTCTTATCCTATCTAGATTGTTCCTACTTAAAATCCATACTTCTTACTTTAGCATACCATTGCAATCAATACATCTCACTTTGGCACACCCTTACTCATCATTTCAATTTTATTTGTGTTTCATTTACAATCTAACCCACTGGTGTGATTAATACCCATGCTCATATTAATTTTGTGTTCACTCGTAATTGAACTACGCTTTCAAATGCTTGTTGACTAACAGTCTTTGGCCATAAGTGAATTTTTTTAATACACTATATGGACTTTAGTGAGATTTATATATTACACTTTAAATTGAAGACCCAGAGAAAGGAATTTCATTTTTCATAAATTATATATCGTATAATATTGATATGGGTACAAGATGAGGAGGATCACATCAAGAAGGAAAATGAAAAAACACAATAGTATCTGATACTAGATTTCACAGGTAATCCTTAATTATGATCATAATAGGATTCCAACTACTATTAAGAATGAAAATAAATATGTGAATCTCTGAATATGATAAAATTAATTAAATTTGGTTATACCCTCAACTTAAGAAGCCCCAAAGGAAAAACAACATCCTTTTCAACCTCATGTTCACAAGAAATTGATTAGTCTCCCTCACCAACTAGAGGTGCTTTAAGGTAATGATCCAAAATAGTGATATCTCCTCCATACAAAATAATTTCCACGTTACTCTCTGCAAATAACAACCATACATAAACTTGAGCCAAAAAATCTCTTCTTTTGAAAACATGAATGAAAAAATATGGCCACACTCAATCAATAAACTTGAATAAAATATCTATAAAAATTACACCTTACTAACATGGAATTAGTATGTAGGAAATAATAGGTAAGTGTAACATCCATTTACCCTCTTCAAATAATATAAACATAAAACACTTCCAAACCATCAAATAAGTAGTTTCATATGCACATAATATGACATCTTTACAAGGGATTCTATATAAATAGAAAAACCTAAAAATCTAGTTGAACGAGAATAGGACAATATAGAAACAAAAATTATGGATCCCACGTGCACATAGAGTTAACTATTTTTATTGGTACAAATATCATCTGTCCATACAACGACAACAAAAAATGGTTGGAAATCACCTAACTATAATACTTTTTTAATATATACCAATTATTGTACCAATTTGGCATCATGAGTCATGACCTTTGTTCGTTGCTCAAAATTGCATGAATATTGCACAAGGCATAAACTATATATCTATCTACTTGATTAGAAAGAAAAGGAATAGGAAAATTTCATTATGGCTCTATAATTTGTAAAGCAAGACTAGGCTCACCAGTAACAATCAAATGGAAAATAGTTCCTTGGATTGTTATTTACAGAAAACATCCTTGAACATAGATGTAAAGAAGGATTTATTAAATGGATTTCAAATATTTATAGAAACTAATAGTTACAAGACCAATTTCCTCACAAATATGTCATCTTTGCTAACAATGTTAAATAGGTTCACGAGCCACATGAAAATAATTTGATAATAAATGCTCTAAAATTTTCACATTAGTTTATTTATTTAACTTAGTTGCACCAACACCAATAAAATTCATAACATGCATGTACATTATACACTATTATTTTCCATCCATCTACATAATAAAAAATATAGGCTAAACTCCCAATCAGGAAAGATATGTAACTACTAACACAAGTCACTAATCAAACAACATGATAACCATCCAAATAAATTTAAAAAATGGTTCTTGCTTTTTTTTTGTAATAAAATTAGATGCGATATAAGATAATTATATTCACATCCCACAAATTAAAAATGTTAGGTCAATGTGACTAAACAAATTAAAATATAACATACAATCGATAATAAGCACCTACATGAGTACGCCACGTTGTTCCAAAATCCTAATTATGATAGAATTACAAATACATGGGAAATATTTAAAATAAAAAATAATCAAGAAATGTCATGATAAAGACAATAAAAGTAATAAGGCCTAGATATAACAGAAATTCCCTATGTCATTTTCATCATCGAGGGAAATATGATGACTAGAGGGAGGAAAATGGGAACACATTTCACTATCTATTGTCAATAAGAGACCAATGACTGATTCTTAAGCCTCACGACATCATGTGAAGAATCCAAAGAAGACCAGGGTGTAGGCTGTGAGGAGAAGATACCTACCATCCACTAAAACTCCATACCATTTATTGAAACTCCTCTAATACTCAAGGTCATTTCAAGGAACATTGGTGGGCACTACTCTTTGAGGGGTGACTCATGCTCAGATGTTTCAATGACATGTGATCTATATTGGCCCTATGGTAGCCAATATGAGTGTTGTGCCATGAGAAAAAATACTCCTAGCATCCCTATGGGGAACCTACTTTCTCAATGCATCAAAAGAAGAAGTTAGGGGTCTCGGTAATGTAGAAGTTGAAGTAACATGTGATAGAAAATGGGTAGAGTGTTTAACTAAAATTCACATTAATATGAAAAATGAACTTCAAAATGAAAAAATTTGGCTCTGAACTTCTGTAGGTGAATATATAACAAGGTCTCCATGTTAAAGGTTGTCCACTACATCCATTCAATAAATATCAGGTAGATATAATCTTATCATACAGTAAGAGAAGGATTATTGGGAAAAAAACCAAATTCATATAACTTTAGCTATGGGTAACTTTGGACTCATGTAAGTGACTGATTTGGACCATGAAACAGAGCTAGGACATAATTTACTAGCCACATAATTTCAACCTCCAAAAAATGCATTTATTATACTATTAGCTGTAAATGATTACTATACCTCTCTTATTGAGCCTCATATGAAGTGTATATTCCCTGAATTTTCATATATTTATGTTCCCCCCCCTCCAAGCATATCCATAATTTATGCGGTTATCGGTTCTCATGCCCTATGATGTCCTTGCATACGTAGGAGAATTGTTAGGGGTTAAAAAGAGAGGGATGACCCTAGAGAAGAGACATAGGAGAAAATATTCCATTAAGTTTGAATATAAATAAAATAAGTAGGTAGCATAATTGATGTTTAAATTTCCTTGTCATGCCCTCGACAAATAATATTTTAATATTTCCACTGTTTCCTTTAAAAGCATGCAAAAAATTTACAAATTGCATAAAGCCTATTATATGTCGATGTCAATTAATGAAACCACAATGTCTAATTACAATTATAGTGTCATAATAGTCAATTAACAAGGTGTAATATTATATTTATATTCTTATGGTATGTAATTATTATCTTTCATGGCGTTTAAACAAGGAAATGTTTAATATTTTTTATTTAGAACAAAAACATATAACCTGGAGGTAAACATTTTTTCACCTATGGATGGAAATTTGATCCACTATTTTCTTGAAACCATAGTAGTAGGGAGTTAAAGTGAAAATAATCATTCATAGGAAACAAGAATGTTCAAGAAAACCAATAGTAGAAAATGAAGAAATTAATGACTATGTGACTAAAAAAGTTACTCAAAATTTAGTCACCACAACTTTTCCACGTGAAATGCTACCAAAAATAAGAAATCATAAGTGAGAAAGCTAAAAAAAGACTAACATAAATGACTAATTTATTCTTAGGTAAAAATATACAACTAGCTAATAATTAATAGAACTAAAAATGACTAACATCATTGATTAATTTAGTCTAGAAACAAAAATACAACTACCTAAAAAGTACTAGAATAATATGTATTAGTCATTTATGTTAGACATTCTAATTTTGTCACTTCAACAATATAAACTTATAAGTGATATGGATTCAAAGCTTTTTATATACTAGCTAAAAGGTTATACTTCCATAAACACGTGTTTATTGCATCAATGGATGATTAGAGTTATGGATCTGATTACAATATTGACGGTTATATCCTTTGATCACATTAACAAGGAATTAAATTCAATGTTGTCCAAAATGGGAGTGGGATTACAGCTCGGTTGAATACATTATGAAGAATACATGCAAAGAGAAGTGTTGGTTATTTAGTAGAGAACACATTTTATTTAGTTGAATACTTAGTTTTTCAGGTGTAACATATATATATAACACACTAAAAAAAATAGTATATTCAGTAATACATGGAAAAGGACAGAGGAGGCTCAACCAATAGGAGTTTTCATCATGTGGGAAAATGTTTTGAACACTTGATTGTACTCAGGTAATTTTAAGATTGCTTTTGATCTCTACATACTCTTGTTTGAGTGAAAAAAATTCCAATGGGAAGAACATAGCTTTTAAATCCAACTAACCATATCAATTGAGCTCTATTTGAAAAAAGAGTAAAGAAAAGCTAACATGCCAAAAAAATAACATTCTTGGTTGTCATTTTTTATTGGAATAGCTAAATCATATTAAGGATTCTCCATTCAAAAACAATTTAAATGAAGAGAATAATAAAAATCCAAAATTTTCTAAAAATAATTCTCAAATTATTCTTAAAACGAATAAAGAGGCAACAATTATTTTTAGAAACTTTTGGATTCTTATTATTCTCTTCATTGAAATTGTTTTTGGATGGAAAATCCTTAATATGATTTAGCTATTCCAATATAAAATGACAACCAAGAATGTTATTTTTTTGGCATGTTAGCTTTTCTTTACTCTTTTTTCCAGTAGAGCTCAATTGATATGGTTAGTTGGATTTAAAAGCTATGTTCTTCCCATTGCAAATTTTTCACTCAAAAAAGAGTATGTAGAGATCAAAAGCAATCTTAAAATTACCTGAGTACAATCAAGTGTTGAAAACATTTTCCCACATCATGAAAACTCCTATTGGTTGAGCCTCCTCTGACCTTTTCCATTTCACTAGATAGCTTCATTGACCTCTAAAAAGTAGTTGATCGGCTAGATGTTCTGTCTCTCTTTCCTATATAAATCCGTTTAATTTTGATTGGAAAGATAAGAAGTAGATATATGTTTGTTGAATTGGGGTCAATGTCATTAATGAGCTCAACTAGGAAGCCTTGTTGATTTATAAATTGGTAAATTGATGACATTAGTAATCACCTAAATCTACACTTTGGATGAGTGACTTTGTCAAAATAAGATTGCCTTGAGTTATTATATGGAGAAGAAATTTAACCTTTCTATCTTGTGAATAAGATTCTATTCAAGATTTTTCCTTTTTGAATTTTATTCAACTAGTGAAATGCTTAAATGCAATATTTAACCTTTCTATCTCTTTGAATATGATATTATTTCCCTTTTTTAATTTTATTCAATTGGTGAAACTATTATGCACTAATTGATCTCTGAAACTCAATTTAAGAAAAAAAAATTCTAAAAATGATAAGTTCACCAAATTGTGCTTTACATGGTGGGAGCACACTTCATATAAAATTTCAAAAAACACATTGTCATTAAAAATGAAGTGAAAATCCATTTAAACAAAAATTTGTTGAAGTCCCCTCATTTTAATTTTATAAAAATGTGAATTTCACCACTTGTTGCAAATGTGAAGTTTACCAAGATGCGCTTTACATGGTGTGGTGGGAGCACACTTGGTATATAATTGAAAAAATCACATGGTAATTTAAAAAAACACATTTATAAGTACAAAACGCACACATCTCCAAGATATTTTACAATGTCCATCAATAAATTTTGAAGGAGAGAGTGTCAACACTAATTCATCTTTGAGAGATGAATCTTGAATTTTTGAAGAAGAGCATCTCAAAACTAATTCATCTTTGAGAAAGGAATCTTGATTTTTTGAAGAAGAGCATCTCAAAACTAATTCATATTTGAGAGATGAATCTTCCTTTGACATTTCCCCGTATAATTCTAATTCATCTATTAATTTATCTTTGATAAATTAGTCCCGATTTGGCATTTCCCCATGCACTAGATCAAGAGACATCTTATTCACATTTGAACAATGTATTATAATAAAAAATTGAAATTGGCTAACAATATTGTTTACTATTCCACACAGTTCTTTCAGCCTCTACTTCTTAACTTGGTACACACCATTCATCTAGTTGCACACAAGTTCAGAATTGGTTAAAACTACAATTCCATTTCATCCATACTCCGTCGTTGTTTCGAAGCCTGCTATCAATCCAATATAATATGTCTCGTTGTTTCTTCTTCCTCCTTTGGACGACCATGATAGTTGCAATATTGGAAAGCACATATGTAATCACTGCTTTCCATGGATTGGGATAGCAAGAAACTTATATGCATAATTTCCATTATTCAACCATATTTAATGGTTTTCTTATCCCTTATTAAAAAACTAATTCAATAAAAATATATATTAAATTGACATTTATTTCAAATGAATGGGAGAAATGACACATGATCATGAGATAAATTACATGTGCATGGTTTATCTTAAAAATTGACTTAAAATTTTTATGGTAGAAATCACATCTAGAATTAATGGGAGGAAGCCTTTAGGAACACTCAACAGGCAGACTAATATCCTATGGAAGTTCAAAATTCTATGAGAGTTCAGCCACTTTAGGTTCAATTTTTAGGCCTTAAAGCTTGAGATAAATGGCATTTACATGCTTTGAAAAATTATTTTATGCACTTACAAAAACATGATTTAAAGTTAATGGGAGAAAGAAAACATGACATGTACATGCTTTCAAAACTTTGCCTAAGAATTTATGGGAGAAATGACACATGCACACAATTTTCCTTAAAGTGGTTGAGGTTTATGGATATTAAAATGAAGAAATTCTATTTAAAGATCTGTTATGGAGATTGACTGTAGGCTACCTGGAGAAAATATAAGATCCAGAGGTTACCTGGCCCTTTATAGACTCTGCCTTTAGAACTTGTAAAAGTTAACACTCAATAGATAGACTAAAATCCTATGGAAGTTCAAAATTCTATGAGAGTTCAGCCACCTTAGGCTCAATTTTTAGGCCTTAAAGCTGGAGAGAAACAACATTTACATGCTTTCCAAAATTATTTTATGAAATTAAAAAAAACATGCTTTAAATTTAATGGTAGAAATCCAACATGACATGTACATGCTTTAGAAAAATTTGCCTAAGTATTTGTGGGAGAAATGAAACATGTACACAGTTTGCCTTAAAGTGGTTGAGGTTTATGGATATTAAAATGAATAACTTCTATTTAGATCTGTTACAGAGATTGACTATAGGGTCATTTACTGGATATGTCACCTTTGAGAAAAGATGAGATCTAGAGGCTACCTGGCCCTTTACAGACTCTGCCTATAGAACTTGTAGAAGTTAACACTACCTATCCCAATTATACCCTATGAAGGGTGTAGAGGACTTGTGGAATCACTCACACTACTTTACGTAGACATAAGCATGTATACGAATGCATATGTTTTATGGCTAATGTGTTTTTCTCGAAATGTGATACACCCCTTTAAAATGGGAGATATATCGAAATGATTCCTATGGCGTAATAAATTGGTTTCAAGTAGTTTAAAAATATAGATGCACAAATTCAATGAGCATAGTTTTGAGATATATAAGTCCAAAATGGAAGATTTGTTTGTGAACAAATATGAGTGGATCACTATGGATATATCTACTTCATTAGAAGGGATTTTTCTAGAAGGATGTCCACTAAGTTTGAAAGAAGGGAAAATATTACAATTATATTTTAATGCATGTGTTTTACTTTGAACAGTGTTCATTTTAAATTAAGAATCTATTTGAAACAATTAACGATATAAGGTTAAAAGCTATGTTTTGTATCAAATCACTTTTGGTTTCAATGTGAAACTTTTATGGCTAGTGTATTTTTTCTTGAAATGTGATACACCCCATTAAAGGGAGACATATCGAAATGATTCCTATGGTGAAATAAAATAGTTTCAAGTAGTTTAAAGGTATAGATGCATAAATTCAATGAGCATAGTTTTGAGATGTATAAGTCCAAAATGGAATATTTGTTGGTGAACAAATATCAGTGGATCACTATGGATATATTTTCTTCATTAAAAGGGATATTTCTAGAAGGATGGACTAGTTGGAAAGAAGGGAAGATATCACAATTATATGTTAATCTGCATGTGTTTTACATTGAATATTTTTCATTTTATTAAGAATCTATTTTCAAAACAATTAACTATATAAGGTTAAAACCTATGTTTTGTATCAAATTAATTTTTGTTTCTAAATACTATGTGTTTTACATTGAATATTTTTCATTTTATTAAAAATCTATTTGAAACAATTAGACTATATAGGGTTGAAAACTATGTTTGGTATCAAATGACTTTTGGTTTCAATGGGAAAATTTTATGGCTAATGTGTTTTTCATGAAATGTGATACACCCCATTAAAATGGGAGATATATCGAAATGATTCCTATGCTGTAATAAAATAGTTTCAAGTAGTTTAAAAATATAGATGCATAAATTCAATGAGCATAGTTTTGAGATATAAAGTCCAAAATGGAATAGTTGTTTGTGAACAAATATTGGTGGATCACTATGGATATATCTACTCCACTAAAAGTGATTTTTCTATAAGGATGTCCACTAAGCTGGAAAGAAGGGAAAATATCACAATTATATGTTAATGTGCATGTGTTTTACATCGAATATTTTTCAATTTTATTAAAAATATATTTGAAGCAATCAACTATAAAAGGTTAAAACCTATTTTTTGTATCAAATCACTTTTGGTTTCAATGGGAAACATTTATGGCTAATGCGTTTTTCTCGAAATGTCCAAAAAATAATGAATGAGATAAATCCAAAGATCCAATCATAGAGAAAATCTAAGACAATTGTCTTTAATTTTTTGTCCTCCTTTAGCAACTGAGAGCCAAAGTAATATTTTTGAGAGCCTTAATGTATGCCTAGAAAGTGGGTTGAAGATAAAGATTAAGGAGAGTTGAGTTAAGTTCTATTACTGGTTGCAAGCCCAAAATTTCATAGAACTAGCTATAGGTCCAAGGTATTGTGCTAGTTGCAGACCCAAAATTTCACAGAACTATTCATCCTCAACAAATCTGAAAAATAATGAATGAGATAAATGCAAAGATCTAATAAAATAGAAAATTTGAGATGATTACATTTAATTTTTTGTGCTCCTTTAGCAACTCAGATCCAAAATAATATTTTTGAGAGGCTTAATGTATACCTAGAAAGTGGGTTGAAGAGAAATATTAAGAAGAGTTGAGTGTACTAAAAATCTGCCTCATGGTCTGAAATATGATCCTGGTTATAGAAACAATATTCCATAGAACAAGCCACAAAACTAAATTTTGTTGCATATCTAAGTTCTATTACTAGTTGAAGGCCTGAAATTCCATAGAACTAGCTACAGGTCCAAGGTATAGTAATAGTTGCAGATCAAAAATTCCACACAACTATTCATCCTCAACGGGTCCGAAAGAAAAATAATGAATGAGATAAATCCAAAGATCCAATCATAGATAAAATCTGAGACAATTATCTTTAATTTTTCATCCAACCTTAGCAACTCAAATCCGAACTTTTTTTCTTGTCTTAACTGAAGTGTTTTGATTTTTTTTTACTGAAAATATCAATGAAAAACTAGAATAGTTCAGTTAGTAATATATAATGGTTTTTCCATGTATGAATGGAAATTTCTCTTTGGGTGGAGAAGCTACTGGTTGCGTTCATTTTTTTTATTCTTCGATTGCTGTTGGATATGGAATTGTGTAAGGGTAAGCCGAGACAAGAGGGTATGCGAGGCGAGATGCCGCCACCTTTGCTTATTTCGATTCTGGGTTTATAACTATTGGTTTTTTCACTGTATTTTGAGTTCCTTTTTGGTTCAGTTTTTTCCATTATAGAGGGAAAGCTATGGACAATAATCATGAAGCTCTTCGATTCATTTACGGACTACCCACTAGAAGGAAACTTGAAATAATGTGGTTAAACTGGATGATTCCTTTATTCATAAATCACCCACAAGAAATGCTAAATTTAGAGTGCACTAGAAACTAATATTTACTGGTACAATACTGTAAGAGACTATACATTGGCTTCACTAATTCAATATTCATTAGTAAATTTGAATACACACAATTAAACAGAGCAGCAACAGAGTAGTGATTCATCAATAAATTTGAATACACACAAATAAAAAGTTACCTAGAAATTCGCAGAAAGTCATCGCAGCACAACTCCAGAGCAGCGATTCAACAGAGCTCACCACAGCACAATAGAGTAGCAGTGCCATAGAAAATCAAAAAAGAAATGGGTGAAAAATATGTGAAACATGTGATAGTTCGTAGGCAATATATTTATAAAATATGAGTTCATCCAAACTATTTTAAAATTTCTGTCGAACTAATATTCTAGCCGAACTAAAAGTTCGACTGAACTTTTGTTTCCAGTTTTCCCATCTCTGGCCAAAAATCTGTTTTCCCATGCTGTCAGTACAGTGTCAATATAAATGGCACAGCAAGTTCCACTGAACTAATTTCAAAATTTCAGCCAAAGTCTCTAATAGTTCAGCCAAAATTTTGAGAAAGTTCGGCCGAACTATTGAGGAAAAAACATTTTCACTCCTGATTCTCACAAAAGTGTAACCCAACTTCACATTTTCATTCTATAATTCAACTCACTTGATCTTAGATTATTTCTAGTGTAATTGTTAGTGTGGAATCTAATCGCAAGCGTGCGAAATAAACTCACTTTAGTTGTGCATAACAAACAACCGTAAAATCAAAAGTGGTTGTCAATTTTCTTATATCTATAGTAGGTGATCAGAATAAATGGGATAGAAATCCATATCTATGCGGTTAAAGACATTAAACAACAAATAATAAGCAAAGGTTTCTCCATTCATCCAATGAATAAGACAATAATTTTAAAATAATATTTTGTATTATGACACTTGGGAAGGGAACATAGAAAGATGTTACTAGTCCCCCTCAATGGGATGGGTTCTTGTATGTCCTCAACGCTTCAAATCTAATATTTCTCTCCCTTGATGGTTCAGAAAAACCAGAGAAAATTGAACTCAAAAGGAGCTCACAAGAAAAAAGTTGAAAAATATGACAATGATGGGAGGATCAAAGTCAGGCCAAAAGTACTGATGAAAAGCTTATCTCAAGATAACAAAAGGTAGTGAATGAATGGAAAACCCTTCTATTTATAAGAAAATCTTGAGTTAGTCTAGATATTGGTGCATAATTAAAATATTATTAACCAGATCTAGATCTAACTTTTATGGAATATTTTAGTATTTTTGTTGGAGGGAAAAGGAATTTGAATTTGATCAAATCTCTTTTTTTAGAAATAAGAAATAAATAAATGATTTATTTATTATCTTAAGAATATGGTTAAAGAATAATTAAATAAATAATTATTTATTCAATTATTTATAAATGATTCATTTAAATTTAACAAGGAAATATTAAATAATGATTTATCTAATTATTTATCAGATCCATAGGAAAAAATGTCACTATTGATTTTATAGGAAAAAACATATTTAGAAAATATTTTCAATAATGGCGTCGATTTTTTTGTAAAACCTTCAATAGATTGTCTATAGTATCCTGATGATTTGAAAGATAATATTCATTCATAATTGTAGTTTTTCTCTATTTTATGCCTTCATTTTCAAAATTATTCATAATGCAATATTCTGAATTTTCATGAAAATATTCAATGGGAGCAACTATATCATGTACTAAATGGATGTTTTAAAATGAATTTTCATGCAATACAATGACAACTTCATGTATATCGACATGCAGAAAACTATTTTTTTATCATTTAAATCGGTAGCGAGGCATTTTAGGACAACATCATGTGCATCAAAAAGTTGATGATTATTCTCTATAAGTGTTTCCTTATGAAAACCTTCAAACATACTCATGAAATCAGCCTCCTCCTCATGATGAAAAGAAACATGTTTCACATAGCCTTCTACTTTCTCCTACCCATTTTCATGTTTCACAGCATTTAGCTCTTTGTTCTCAATATGCTCAAAAATGTTTCCATATCCTCAGGGATTATCATTAATATATATGCTATAATTTTCTGGAAATAAAGGGTCATAACATAAACAAAGTGAAGAGCCTTGTCACTGACTATATTTATGTTCCTCTTTATCACCTAAATATTAGGAAATTCGATACAAATTTTCACAAATTTCATGGGATATAACTTGGATGAATTGTAATTGCAAGCGTACGAAAAAAGCCCAGTTTAGCTGTGCATAACTAATAGCCCTCACATCAAATGTGGTTGTTAATTTCCCTAGATCTGCAGTAGGTGATCAAAATAAATGCTACATAAATCCATATCTATGAAATTAAAGACATTACACATCAAATAATAATCAAGGGTTTCTCCATGCATCCAATGAGTACTCCCACTTTAAAAACTTTGGGAGATAAGTTGAAAAAGTAGTTTTATTATTTTATTATTATTTTTTTATCTTATTACCCTTCTACTTAAAAAATGGTGAATCATTCCCCATGGTTGACATAATCATCTTGAATCCTATTGGTTCTTATAAAGTTAATTTTTATTGTACATTTTTCTTAGGAGGCTCATTTGAGACCTAAGAAGTCCCCTGAGAATAAGGATACTACATATTAGCCAATATAATAAAGATCAATCAAAGGAGGAGGGGAAAATTAGATGTTATGAATATGATCATAAGGCCATAAGATATTGTGCTATAGACTATAAATAATTATTTATTTGAATTCAAGATGAAAGACCTAGATTTTATTGCATTGGATAGGGATGCAGTTTTGTCAATACTATTTCCCATAATCTGCCTAAACAGCTCAATAACTTGTTGCCAAAATTTGACCCGAATACATCCAAAATAGTTAAAGACGACAACAAGAAATTTATATTCGCTAGATCAAATTCATAAAAATTAAACATTAGTACATCATCTATCATTATTTTTTGTACACCTTTGAGGACAACATATGCATACCATTTCTACTCGCTAAATGTATCACAAGCTAAAATATCATCTAGAATTTGTTTCTAGAATATTTGGAAGAGATTTTCATGACTATAGCCTCCATGAAAACAAAATTCATATGGCCATGGAATCGACTAAAAATTTAAAAAATCTTGATCATATTTTTATGTCAAACATATATAGCATCAAGGAATTTAGAAAAACTTCCACTAATCTCTAAAAAATAATCTTTGCCAAAAATATACCTACTGCTATGTTCATGTTGCTAAAGAGATACACTGGGAAAAATTACCTAATATTATTGTATATTCTTCAAATATTTAGTGAGAGATGTTTGGTTACAAGGATAATAATTTTAAGGGAGATGGACCTAGGAAGGGAATAAGAAGGAATGGATCCATTTCCATTGTCAAGGGTACAAATAAAGAGTTCCATAATTTAGGAGATATCCAAAGAATCATTAAGAAAATAAATAATGAAGTTATTGATATCATGAAGATAATAGGGGAATAAATTTCCCACTTCAAGCCTTATATACCTTTCACTTGAAGGGACAATCCTTCTCCTCAAGCCATTGGGACACCTTTAGCGAATCTTAATATAGATTTGGATGATGTCACCATGGAAAACATCTATCATTACCATTGCGATAATCACTCAAACAGAACCTATCTATAGTGGAAATAAATCATGGAATTAGTGTCCAATAGATTTGTTGATGAATATTTTCCTAAAGAAACACCCACTCTAACAAATAACAAGAATTATCCTAAATTTCATGATGATATATAAATATAAGAGTAAAAAATCCTCTTCATAGTATTTAACATTAGGGAAAAGGAAATTAATTTACCTCTCATAGGTAGATATACTTTTCTAAGTAATGTTCCTATCCCATTTTTACACGACCTAAAAGGTTAGCTAATCAACATGGGTAAAGACGACAACACCCAATGTCACCCATAATGAATGCGCTAAGATAATATGTCTCATTCCTTACACCTCATCCGCACCCATGATAAAAGTGAGTGCATCACACATAGAATACAATTTCATAGAGGAAATTAAGAAAATAAAGTCTAGATGTATCACAAGCTAGTATATCATCTAGACTTTGTTTCTACAAAATTTTGAAGATCTCGTCATGACTATAGCCTCCATAAAAATGTTTTTTCATATGGACACGAAACCTAGTAAATATTTTCAACATATTGTTCATATTTTTACTTCAAACATATATAGGATTAAGGATTTAATACAAACTTCCACTCTTCTCTAGAAAGTAATCCTTGGAAAAAATCTACCTACCCCTATGTTCATGTTGCTAAATAGATACACTAGGGAAACATTACCTAAGATGATTATAGAAGCTACAAAGGTCAAGTGAGAGATGTTGGGTTGCAAGGAGAATAATTTTAAGAGAGATGGACCTATGAAGGGCATGAGCAGGAATGGATCCATACCCATTTTCAAGGGTAGAAAGAAAGAGTTCCATAAATTAGGAGATCTCCAAAGAAGCATTAAGAAAATCACTAACGAAGTGAATGATATCATGAAAATCATAGGGGGGGGAATTTCCAACCTCAAGCCTTATATATCTTTCACTGGGAGGGAAAATATTC
Organism: Pinus albicaulis; assembly: GCA_034641835.2. NCBI lineage: Eukaryota > Viridiplantae > Streptophyta > Pinopsida > Pinales > Pinaceae > Pinus > Pinus albicaulis. Next base: position 1,022,577,540 of record CM076570.1, read on the forward strand.
TTCCTCGAGCTATTGAGCCACCTCTAGTGAATCTTAATATAGATGTGGATGATGTCACCATGCACAAAATGTATCATTAGCATCGCGATAATAAATCAAAAATTAGCTATCTATAGATGAAGAAGCCATAGAATTAGTGGTGAATATATTTATTGATGACTATTGTTGTAAAGAAACACCCACACTATCAAATCATAAGAATTCTCCTAAATTTCATAATGACACATAAATAGAAGAGTAAAAATCCCTCTTCATAGTGTTTTTTTTTTTTTTTTGGATATCAACATTAGGAAAAAATAAATTTATTTCGCTCTTATAGGGAGATATAATTTTCGAGGTAATGCTCCTACCCCATTTTTACCTGACCTAAACAGTTAGCTAATGAACATGAGTAAACAATTCAACTTCCCATGTAACCAATAAATAATTCCCTAAGATACTACATTTCATTCCTTACACCTCATCCCCATCCATGAGAAGATATAGTGCATCACACATAGAATACAATGTCATAGAGGAAGTCACTAATAATGGCTAACATAACATCTTGAAATAATATAATAATATAATAAATATTTTGAAATTTAACCTTTTTTTATAAATTTGGTAGGAAAATATCTTCATACATATTCATCATGTTTAATATATCACATTGATCTCATCTAGAATTGAACCAGTGACTTTACATTAAAAATTTCCTTAAGAAAGCACCAAATCACCATCTATCCAAGACCAGTAAAATTGAAATTTAAACAAAATTTAAATAAATGTTAACCATTTTGATGTGAATAAGATTTATAATTTATATTTACATCTATATTTTTTAAAATTAAACAAAAAAATAACTACAATTTTTTTATATTATATAAAAATATAATTTCAATAACATTTACAATTAAAATTATATTTATTCTTTCAAAATTAAATAAAAATATTATGACAATTTTTTAGTATTATATAAAAAATATTAATGTGAATAACATTTATAATTGGATAGAATCTTAATGAATGTCGAGTGAGCTTGGAGACAAAAAGAACTGAGAAACAGAGGGTTTCATAGGAACTGGGAGGAAAATGGCGGAACCCTAGTTTCAGAAGGGTCTTCCTCCTATTGTTGAATGCATATGCTCAATAGCAGGAGTACTCTTGGCTCCATGTATGGAAAATTATTGTGTGTTTGACAAGCGGGTCATAGATGTCAAGATGGCACGTTTTTCCTTGGAATGGTTCACGACATTGATTTTACTTTTGGTCTTGACATGATTAATTTATACTTAGTTTAAATCGAGACGGGTTTGATTTTGGTCTCTTGAATGTTGGCAGCATTGAGGTTTGATGGTGGTCAGTTCTTCTCTTTCCTTTTCACACATAGGGTAGTGCTACCTCCATTTGTCTTTGGGAAAGGTGTGAAAGCTTTTCTAAGGGACTCCCTCTATTGTGTTCTCAGGGTTTTTATGTGTTTCCTTCATTCTTGGGGCGAACGGTTTTCTTACGATGCTGGTAAGTACTCTCCTAATTTGTTCTTCACTTACTCTCGCTTTTTCATGTTTTCTCTATGTTGTATTACGGGGCCTGCCTCCTAGGCTATCTTTTTTCATTCTGGCCATTTTCCTGGTATTTGGTTTGTGGGAGTCAGGTGCCATTAGCCCTGATGTTATTGTCAATTTATTTTTCACTATTCTTTTATCTTCGATTCTTTGGGTCTTCCATTGTGACTTTTGTGTCATTTTTCACTGAGGTACTTGTTTTCAGTGCTTGGGGAAGGGGTTTTTATCAGTTTTTTTAATATGGGCAAAGAAAATGAATTTATTGATGTGGAGCCAGAGGTTGAAGATATTTTTTCTATGTGGGGTTTGAAATTGACGAGTTATAACTTGGCGAAGGTCTCCCTTCCGTCTTGGTCACATGAGGTGAAGGTTAGGGAGGAGAAATATAAATGAAACCTAGTGGTTGGGTTTGCATCCCTCAAGGCAGTTGAGCTCACTTATTCTTAGCCTTGGTCCTTGGATATGCTTGGCATTGTCTCTCAACAATCGCCCCTGGGGTTGGGGGCTAATAAATAATCCTCCTTTGTACATCTAGTTGACTCTTTTGGTCATTTGAGACCTGGGGCTTTCCGTTTACATATTCATTTTTGTGGGTTGGAGGATATCGTCATCGGGGTGGGGGTTGAAGGTAAATTTGATTTTAGCGCTTTTAGTGGCATAGGGACTCTGGAATATTGCATCGTTAAACTAGGTGGCCCATCTGTAAAAGATCTTAATGTTAACCTAAAGCAGTGTTCAGGCTCTCCTTTGATGGTAGGGATAATGGTAGAGTCAGTGGCGTTGAACCTCAAGAGGCTAGACTGGGACACCTATGGGGGTCTTCGAATTTTTACCATGGGTGGTATGAGTGGGGGTTTACAGGGTTTCTCGGGGGCTTTCAAAGAGAAAGGGGATGACATTTTTTGGAATGGAAAACTTGGTCTTTGGATGGGGGTTAGCAAGGACCTGCCTTAGGTTTGTTGAAAATAGAGTCACGACCTAGATGGTTCCACGATTGGTTTGTGTCAGTTGGGAAATGAAGATATCCAAAATATCTGAGGGTCTTTTGGTGGTGGTGCAATATTTTCTAAATTTTCCATGAAATTTGATGGGCAGTCCAGAAGTAAGAGGAAAAAAGGTAAAACTATAAAGGAGAGTTCAGAGTGCCCAAATATGGTCTTTGGGGCTAACCTGCATTTTTACAGCATGATGGCGAAATCCAAGTTGAATTTGGTGGTAAGGGCTAGAGGAAAATTCTTTTCTACTGATAACATTATGGAATGGATCCAAAACAGTTGATCGGTGGCCCCAGATATAGATGTAAAGGTTATTACTCTAAAAAAATGTTTGTTCATGGTGACTTTTAAAAATACTGCTACACTTGAATGGGTCCTTTCTTGACAATGGGGGTTCGGTATTACTCAAATTATTTTCAAGAGATGATCCCCTTTATTTGATACAAACAGGGAAAGATTGGATGAAATTTCGGTATGGGTTAGATTTCCGACACTTTCGCCACATTTTTGGATCATTGAAGTTTTTAAGGCAATCAGAAATAACTTGGGGACTTTCCTGGAAGCATATTTGTCCTTCTTGGAATCTAGATCTAGGAATACAGTGAGAATTCTGGTAAGGTTGGCCCCAAGGGAAGGGCTACTAGAAAAATTTGTCCTGAACAAGGAAGGACATGTTTAAGAGCAGGAAAAAGATTATGAAAATCTTCCCTTTCACTGCTATAGATGTCAGAAATTGGGTCACCTGCCCAGGGACTGCCCAATAGGCTTTAAAGAAAAAAACACAAACAAAAAAGGGGAAAAATCCACTTAACAGGGTCTATATCGGAGGCTTCAAAGTCAGAGGATAAAATTGATCAAGAAACTAAGGAGCCAGAGGAATAATTCCACCAACAGGTTCAACATCAGGCTTCAGATAGGGACGGTGACGGCATGGAGGTTTCTCCTACTCTATTGGTCAAAGAGATGATGATTGAGAATAGGACAAAAAGACATGAGGCTTCCCTAGAGAATGAGATGGAAATTATATAGGAGCAGTCGATGACTCCCCCTGTTGATCAAGTGTTGGATTTATCGGGTACTTCCCTTTGGCCCTCCTCTCCTCTTTTAAACTCTTTTTATCTTTTATTCAATTTTATCAAGAAGCTTTGTGCCTCAAGGCTTGAACCAGTACCATATTTGTGTGTTAGCAACATATCCTTGGCAATGGATAGCATCATCACTACTATTCCTAAACTCTCCATTGATATTGTCCCTTATAATTTCAGACTCAGAGAAAAGAAATTAATTTACAAGGAAGTGTTTTGGGGATTGGGTAAACTGCCTAACATTGAGAAAGTTAAAGAACATAGGGGTAGGAAGTCAGATTTATCCAAAACTCAATTAAAGGCCAATATAGATATTTTTTATGGTAGGAAATTATCCCTTAAAGGGGTTCTTAGAGTTGTGTCTTTCTCAGACCATGTTTCAAAATGATTGTGCTGTCTTAAAATTGTAGGGGTTTAGCTAGTGAACCTAAAAAACATATTTTAAAATCCTTGTAAATCACTCATCCAGATGTAGTGATGCTTCAAGAAACTGTGGGCTTTGGGGTTCAGATCCCCCAATTCCTGTCTTCTATTCTCCTAGGTTGGTCCTTTGTCACATCTCATGTTAGAGGGCATTCTGGTGGGCTCACGAATGGTCTGAAGAATAATTCAGTCAATATGATTAATAGCTAGACCTCGGAATCATTGATTGGAGTGGAAGCTTTCTCAATTTAATTGGGCTTTGTTTTCTTTGTGATCAAAATCTATGGCCCTTGTGCGGAAAGAGTTAAATTATGGAATAAGCTTCTGGATAAATACTTTGTGCCTGGCACAAATTTTTTCATGGGGGGAGATTTAAATTTCTCTCTCGGTCGATCAGAAGCCTGGGGCCCAAATTCTCGTGCTGACCCGTTAGCTGACTACTTTCTCAAGATGTTTTGCGAAGGAAAAATTTTTGACCCCAAACTTACAAAATTAGTCCCTACCTGTAGAAACAATTGGGTGGGGGAGGCACGAATCACAAAAATACTGGATCACTTCCTTTTAAGTAATGATTTTTAAAATAATACTAGTAGATTTTGACAATGGATTGGATCGGGGTGGGGGGTTTGTTGTCTGACCATTCCCCAATTCTTCTCGAGTTGGCAAGTCCTCATAAGAAGCCTCCTTCACCCTTCAAGTTCAATTTTTTTTGGCTAAAAGAGGTGAAATACCACCAATTGGTGGTTGAAAATTAGAGGCTTATCCAGATTGCATAGGGCCTCTCCTATGCATAGGCCTTTATTGATAATATGAAAAATATTAAAAAATCCACCATTATTTGGGCTAAAGAAAAGGCCCTAAATGATATGGAATCAATAAAGGATATTAATGAGTCTTTGTGTTCCTTTATACAGTGATGGGGAGGGGGGTTTCGTGGATGAGGAATTTGGGAAGAAGATAAAAGAGTTGGAATCTAGAAGAAAGAAAATATTTAGTGACAAAGAATAATGGTGGAGGTTAAGAAGCAGGGCCATTTCACGTGCTGCGAGAGATCAAAACAAAAAAAAATTCCTTAGTTATGAAAAGGGGTGAAAGAACTCTAATACCATTATGGAATGGAAAACTCAGAGGGGGTTAAGGTAAATACCTTCAAAGAGATGTTATCTAAGGGGAGAAACAATTTCAAAAGCCTCTATTCGGCCTAGGAAGGGGTTAATATAAGGTAAATCATTTAGGTTGCTTAGTTTTTCCCTCGATACACTGATGAAGAGAAATATAATCATCTTCTGGCTTTGTTGGGAAAAAAGGAGATTAAACATATTCTGAAAGCTATGCAAGTAGATAAAAGTCATGGGTGAGAGGTGTGGACTATATAATCCTTTTAGCACTTCTTCGATCTGATGGGGGACTCCATTATCGATGATGTAGAGGAGTCCCTCTCTCAAGGATACATTCATGATGTCCTAAAATCTACTTTCCTCTCCCTCATCCCTAGAAAAGACTCCCCATAATATTTCGACGATTTTCGCCCTATCTCTCTTTGTAATTGCACCTACAAAGTCATTGCTAAGAGAATTTCCAATAGACTAAATCCTATACTATCATGCTCCATATCTAAAGAGAAATTTGGTTTCCTTGATGGCAGGAAAATTCATGAAGCCATTGGGGTGGTTGAGGAGACTCTCCATAGTATCAAACTACCTCACAAAATATACATGGTTGTCAAGATTGATCTATCCAAGGCTTATGACAGGATTAATTGGCTGTATCTAGGACTACTTTGGACTCGCTAGGGGTTCCATATTTCTTTTATTAGTTGGGTTCTGAGTTGTATCACCAATATATCTTTTGTTTTTCTTATTCATATAGCATCCTCATAGTTATTTTCAAACCAAAGAGGGTTGAGACAGGGATGTCCATTGTCTCCTTTAATTTTCCTCTTGGCTGCTCAAGGTCTCAGTCAGCTCATCCACCAGGCCCAGAGAGCTAGGGACTTTGGGGGCATTGAAGTGGCTACAAATCTTTAGATTTCCCACTTCCTTTTTGGAGATGATATATTATTATTCATTAATGGGAATTGATATGAAGTTAACACCATAAAAGACATTTTGAATCTTTTTATGAAGGCGACAGACATTTCCATCAATAATCAAAATTTGTCTCTCACCCATGAGGGCATCTCCAATGTTTATCTTTTATGGACTCTCAATCTTCTTCCCTTTAGTTAGGCTTCTTTGGGGAATTGCATCTAGTATTTGGGATTCTTGTTAAAACCTAATTGTTACCACAAACAAGATTGGCATTGGCTGGTCTCAAAAATTGAGAAAATAATAAATGTTTGGAGTCATAAGTGGCTCTCTAGGGTTGGGAGATTGGTCCTAATAAATTTATTTTTAATGGCCATCCCTGTATATTGGATCACTCTGGCTTGGGTTCCTATTGGCATAATCGATAAAATCAGGAGTATCTACAACAACTTCTTGTGGTCAGGGAAGGAGGATAAGAAAACCTTACCATGGGTGGCTTGGGAAAAGATTGCAAAACCAAAACAGTGGGTGGGATGGGGTATCAAACATATCAACCATTTTTCCGCAATGTTGGCAGCAAAATCTATTTAGAGATTGTTAACAGAAAATAATTTATGGAATTTGGTGGTCAGATGGAAATATATTGATCCCATCCCCCTAGATGACTAGATCAGGTCCTCAGAAATGGAAACAAAATAATTTTCCACTATTTGGAAAGCCACCATTCAATTTCTTGATTTGGTGGGTCACGGTCTTGCCTCGAATATTAGAAATAGGCAATGATGCATGATTGGTTTGGACCCTTGGGTGGGTTGCAGTGCACATTTCACTCTCTCTGTAGGCCTAAGGGATTCCCTTAGGCTTAAAGGCATTAACACTCTTGATCACATCAAATGTTCAGGATGCTCTACCATTTGGGCCTAGGCGTAGAAAAACGTGAATGATATTTTACTATAAATCCACTGGCTCCAAGAATGGTAGGGCTATAATCAAGAGTTGGAAAGTACTTTACTTCATTTAAAGAAATCAGTTGACACACTCATTTCAATATTCTCTAAATATGGATTTTACTCCACTAAAGCCAGTTATGCCCACATTATGGCCTCCAAGGAGAGAGGGTTAGAATAATGGTGGTTTAAGGCTTTATGGGAACTTAGGTGCCCTACAAAATCTAAGCTTTTATTCTCGAACATTCTTCGTCGGAAGGTCTCGACCCAGGAAAACCTCTAGAAACGATTCCTCTCAAGTCCCAAGTGGTGTTGTCTTTGCAACAAGGCTCAGGAAAAAATACAAAATTTATTTATCTCCTTCCCTTTCACTAAGAAGGTCTGGGAGTTTACCTAAGTCTATGTGATTTTGAGTCCTCTTGGAAAAGGAACAATTGTAGCAAGGAATGGAAAGATTGGTGGGAAAAGTGTAAATATCAGGACCAAAAATTTATTCCTCTTATTATCTCATGGGGAATTTGGATGTCCAGGAACAAAAGTGTGTTTAAAGATACTCCTTATTCTCCGTCTTTGGTGGCAGGTGAATATGTGGATATCTTTTCGACCCCCTCTTCATCCACTTTATCCACTCATCCTATGTGGGTGCTAACTGAAGTCATCAATCTAGATATCCCCTCAGCTTATTTTGATGACAATTTTGATCATGGTCTCTGTGGGGCTGGCATGGATATTCACAAAAATATGCATTTCACGTATGCAGCCTTAGTGGGTCTTGGAGCAGGGACTAATAATTTTGCATAGCTTCAAAATTTAAAACTCTTGATCTGCTGGCTTATCCATCTAGGCATCAACTCGACTCAAAATTTTGGGGACTCCTTGAATGTCATAAATTGGTTTAAAAACTCTGAGAGATGTCAAAATTATTTATTACTTCCATTTCTTGATGAGATTAAGTCATTAAAAACATATTTTACATGGTTTTTTTTTTCTGTATTTACAAGGAATGGAACCAACATGCTAATGATCTATCTAAGATTGGTATTAGACAGATTCAGGGCTGCTGGGTGATAGAAGAAAAAAATGGTCCGATTGTCTATGTGTCAGACATTAGACCTTACTGATGGAGGGCCTCCACTCATCATACAACTATCACTTCATCTTTCATATTTTTACAATTTTTACTCCAAAATTTATATATCTCCTGGAGTTGATGTTTATTATGTATAACAATTTAAAATTTCTTCAAATTTGAAGTTTTTGTGACCCTTATAAAACCTTTATTATACTATACTTTTTGGCTACTTTTAGTTGTTTTCTCCTTTCTGTAGAGGTCGTATTTTGTGGTTATTTTCCATTGTGACTATATGTTGGGTGTTTCTCCTTGATCAGAGGGCCATTTATCTTAATTTCTCATGTTGTTTTTCTCATACACCTTTTTTAGCAGTTTTTGTCTAAAAATGACCTATTGAGCAGTCCAAGTTCTACAGTTTGGTTTTTTTCCCTTTGGTGAGGGACTACTGGTTTTCACTCCTTGATCTCTACGTAGGACAAGGTCCTTATGGAACGTTGTGGCATATACAATGTAACATTTTGTTTTATATGAATAAGAATTTCATTTTTTTATCAGGAAAAAAAAACATTTATAATTTAAATTTAAATTTATATTGAGATTTTTCAAATTAAATAAAAAATAATGAAAACTATACATATATATATAATTTCTATTCATATTCTTAGTGTTAAAATTAAGACTATTGATGTTACATCTAAGACTTTTGTGATCCATAATGTAGATAAATGTCTTTCAGATTAATCACATCATTACAATTTGGTCCACTTTTCATACAATCTAATGTCGTTCATTATATGGATTAGTTTTGTCCTCAGGATGAACCACATTATATAGTTTGAAACGTCACCAAATCATAATGATGTGATTAATTTGCAAGACATTTATCTACATAATATTATTGAGTTCACATCTTCAGAATATGGTTCCAGATAGAAAATTTTAGGCACTTCACCTATATCTCTCTACATATTTACAAAAATGAGATTAATTTATGTGAAGGAGATGCTTCTTTAACAGCAGATAGCCTTGTAGTTTTTTTTTCGCGATTTAATAACCAACAAAATAAAGAAATTAAATTCAAAGAATAATATGCCATATGAAATATATATGTCAACTTGGAAAACTCTAATCAGTATTTCCAAAAAATCGAGGGATGCGCCAAAAAAAATCGATGAGAAATGGATGCATTTTAAATGCAAATTTTTTTTATATCATTGACTTACAGTTCCGTGAAATGTTAGAGAGAGACATGGGTACGCGGAACCTCAGAGTCATGGGCGTACAATGTAAGAACCTAAAATTGAAAATATGAGAAAAATAAAACCTAATAACAAAAAAATTAAGCCTAATAACATACACCAAGAAAGTAAATCTAATTTTGGAAGCAGGTTGAACAAGTTCTCTACCATGTCGTTAAATTCACAGATGCTTGTCAAGTGAGACAAAATGAGAGAGAAGACATTTTTAAGGCTGCCCTTCTGAAAATCCTTCTTGTCCTCCAATTTAGCAACATGAATATCACCAAATCATGGAATGCCATTGCAATGTTTACATAATATGAATATGAGGCAAATACAATTCTCTTCTTACATCCGTCTTATGCATGTGAACAATGCATTCCTGACTTATACATAAAATTTATGTTCATGAAGTTCTACTTGATTAAAAGAGAGTTCATACACCCAATGTAGTTTTCTACTCAAAGCATCAGAAACACTATTTTATTTTCCCTTAACATGTTGAATATAAAAATAAAATTCACTTAAGAATGCATTCCACCTTGCATGGTGAGCATTAAAATTGGATTTTTTAAATTAGCTGGTGAGGTGGATGTGATATGTTTCCAGGACAAACATTTTTCCCAATAAGTAGTGTCTCCATACCTTGAGTGCTTGCACTACTACTGTCAACTCTAGATCGTAAAAGGAATAACATAGTTCATGATCTTTTAGTTTTATTGACTCATATGCAATGACCGTTCATTCTTGAGATAATATTGCTCCTACTCCTTCCTTGCATGCATCGATGCATACCTCAAATTCCTTTATTGGGTCAACAACTCTCAAAATAGGGGAAGGCATCACCAAATGCTTTAATAGTTCAAAACTAGTTTGACATTTGATGTTCGATTTAAACATCCTGCCCTTTCACTGCAGATATGTAATAGGAAAATAAATTTTGAGAATCCTTCAATGAAGCGCTTGTAATATCTAGCCAATCCCATAAAAGAATGTAAATTTGCTACGTTTGTCGGAATCCTCCATTCCATGATAGTATTTATTTTCTAGGGATCTGCTACTATGCCTTCAGCAAAAATGACATGGCCTAAATATTGTACTTGTTCTTGAAGAAATCACATTTGTTGAACTTGGCATACAGTTGATGTTTCCTTAACATTTCCATCACTTCTCATAAGTGTTCCTTATGCTCTTCCATGGTTCTTGAATAAATTAATATGTCCTCAATAAATATTAGGAAAAACTTGTCCAAAAAGGGATGAAATATGCCATACATCTGGCTCATGAACATTGTTGGTGCATTGGTTAATCCAAATGGAAAAACCACGAACTCATAGTGCCCGTATCGAGTTTGGAAAGTTTTTCTTTAAAAATATTCATATTTCATTCGAATATGGTGGTAACCAAACCTTAAATCTATCTTTTAAAATATAGTCACACACTTCACTTGATCGAAAATTTGATTTATATGTGGCAGTAGGTATTTATTCTTAATTTTTAATTTATTGAGATGCGTGTAATCCATGCACATTCACATGGTTCGATATTTTGTATTCACAAACATCACTGGTGCTCCCCAAGGGGATACACTTGGTCAAATATATCCATTATCCATCAATTGCATTTTTAATTCTATTAACTCGAGTACACTCATAAAACATGGTGCTCATGACACTGGTGTGGTACCGGGAATTAATTTGATAGTGAAATTAGTATCTGTCTTTGGAGGTATTCATGGTATTATTTATGGAAATATATCCATAAATTCCTAGACAACTGGTATATTTTCCACCATAGTAATCTTATCCTTAGAATTAGCGAATTGCACTTTGATGGCATAAATCTGGCATCATTTTCTAATACATTTACCCAACTGGAATGTTGTGATAGGACATAAATACAGAGGTTTCTTGATTTCTTGAAACTATCGACATGTCCCATATTTAGCTCAGAAGTAAATGATCTTATCTTTATATTCTACTAGAGACCAGTGTCCCTCCATCTAGTCCATACCAAGTAGTATGTCATATGAACCCAAACGTAAAATATTTAATTATACCTCTAACTGTTGATTTCCAATTTCCAAATAACAGTTCGAAACTTTAGCACTAACCCTTCTCTTTACCCCAGTGGCTAGCTGTACCAGCCAGGGGTCCTTAAATTTTTGGTTTTACAAGTTACACTTTTCTACTATCGGAGGGTTTATATAGCTTAAATAGGCACGAGGGTCAACCAAAATAGAACAAGTTTGTTAAAATATCTTACCTTCAAGTTCTATCATGGTTGGCTAGTAGTTTTCTTGCTGATCTTTAAGAGCTGCATTAATTCTTGTTATATTTCAAGCCAAATTCCCCGCAGTAGAAGCCTATTACAGGTTGGTTGTTGTTTTACTTCTCCCACAATGAGGAAAATTCTTGTAATAATGTGCCTTACCGCATCCCCACCATTGTAGAGGGGGTTTCCAAGTATTCCCATACTATGGTTTTCTAGAGGCTTCTATGGGTTGCTCCTTTGTTGGCCATTTTATTTTCTGATGATTTCTCCCATACTTCCTACTGGCTGAATTTCTTGGAGTATTTTTAAAATTACCAAACGTGGTATTCTTAAAATTAGAATTATTTTTCTGTCCTTTCTTTGGTAGCCAATTTCTACCTATTTCCCCTTCCGCACTAGACTGCTGATAACACATTCATGCTTTTTGAATCACTTCGGCCATAGTATTTAGGTTTACTAATTTTATTATTTCCTTCATGTGGGTAGGTAGACTGCTCAAAAATCGCTGAAATTTAGCCTTCTCATCTCTCAAGTAAGGTACATATCTCAACAATGATGTGAGCTTAGTTATGAATTCATCCATTTTCAATTGTCCCAATCTCAAATCATGGGATTCTCGAGATTTTTAATCATAGAAATGCTCTGTTAGGTACTTATCCTTGAAGTATTGATGGAACTTGTCCTAGGTCACATTATGGTCTTTAATAATTCCAACATTTTTTACGTCCTCCCACCATAAGGTAAATTTCACCCTCAATTGATATATTGTCAAGAAAGCTTTGAGGTTGTTGTTATATTCATAAACTTGAAAATAATTGTTCATGTTAATTATCCATGCTTCAGTCACCTCTTCGGCCTCTCCATCGAAAATAAGAGGTTTTATTTTCCATAACTCACTGTAAAGCTCCACTTTCTATTTTTTCATCTCCTCCTGATCTGACACATTTCCAGATTCTGCTTCATTAGAATTTTTATTTTTATTGCTCTGCTATGTATGTATTTCTTCCAACTTGTCATTAGTCTCTTATCATTGTTCACTCTCTTCCCTGGTGTCTCTTTCAAGGCTTGGTGGAACTATCCCTTGATTATGCCTATCGGAGAGGCTTTTGGGAATCATTTCCTACTCTTGCATCACTCTTTCATTGTTGCTTCTCACCTGGACCATTTCTTCCCCTAAATTTTGCACTATACTCAATAGCATACTTGTGTGACATTGTTGTTATTCAAGTAATATGTTGGTTTTTTATGCTCATCTACACTCAATTGTACCCACATTTATGTGTTCATTTCAGGATTGGATTGGGGATGAGGTTCCCCAGTATTTGTGGGTACTTGGTGCATTAATCCCCTTGTTATTGTATCCTTTCTAGTTTCTATGCACAATTTACACACAACATTTCCTATTCTAGTGAATGATTTGGGTCCTAGCATATGAACGCTGCTCTGATGCCACTTTTGACATTCAGAAGAAAAAATTTATTTATTTTTCTATCCCTACTTACTATCTACTCTAACTATCTTGGGTTATAATTATTCATTATTTTACTTTCAATTGAGAACGACTATGAAATAGTTTTTCTTTTGTGCCAAAGACTTATATAAACATCACAAATATCTAGCTATTTATAACAGCATGTATTATCCCTTACCCATATTCACAATTACCAATAAATATTAGAGTTCACACATATAAATTATATGCTATTTACTAGACTTTCCATATAAATATTTTCAATTGTTCAACATAGATTCCAAGCACAACTGATTTTATAGTTATGATTTTTTAACCACTAATCCATAAATTTATTTGTGCTTTCAGTTGATGGAAAATATGGATTTATTATCATTCTTATAACATCACTATATGATTATACATGTGAATAAGATCTAAGGTACGAGGGTTAATTCTAACCCGATCCTCTGTGCCACTGTGCAATTAATTTGGTTGAAATTCTCCATCTCTAACAATGTTAGATCCATTGTGCGGAGATCGACGATCGAGGAAGAATTGGCTTGGTGTTAGGGTAATTGATCTCCCCTAAACCCTAACTGCTTTCCTCATTTTCACTTTGTGAAATTCTTCCTCGAGCTCTGTCACTTTGTGGCTTCAATGTCGCCATTGTTTTGCATCAAGCTGGTTCAAAGGTTCTTTGCAGTTTAACGAAATGTCCACCATTCGAAACTATTGCAGGTAACAATGTAGGGTGAATATCTTCTCTTGTTTTATATAAGTTACATATATGGCTTTGATTGCATTTCGTGAGCTTTCTCTGTTATATTAATTGGGGCCTTAACTGTTCTCACAGAACCCAGACTTCTACTTTCTTGTTTTTTTGTTCATTTGAGCTTCACTAATGGTTTAATCCATCTCAATGATGAGCTTGGCATTACCACTATGTATATTCATGGCCAGAGCTTTAAAACTCCTATCACTTGAGATTCAATCTGCATCTCTGGCATAGTCACACAGGTGAGCTCATTGAACATTCTATTGTATTTATCATTTTTTCTTTTTTTCATTTACAGCTTTAGCAATTATTTTTGAACGAGGGTTTTAGTATTCTCGCTCTTCTTGTTGTTTCAATTTTACGATATTGAGGTGAGGTACCCAGATCCCATACCAATTTAAGTATCCAAAATTCGCTTGCGCCAATAGTTAATTATTCTTGGTTGTTACCTAAGGTTTGAAACTATAACCCTAATCATTCTGCAATTGTCCTTACAGTTAGAATTGTGACCTCACACCCTTTACTTGCATGGCATTATCCTTCATGGCTTCTTTTCCTCATTGATGACTTCCTCATCTCGTTTTTTTATAGGTACAGCGGGACTCTGAATCATTTTTAATTTAAAATGAAACCCTTCTGGTTTGTTGGAGTTAAGATTAAGTTTTATAGACTTCTCGATGAAGCCTTGAGGCTTTAATTTCATATTTGTGTTCAACACTCATTGTAAAGGATATTATATAGTCTTTAAATATGGCTTAATATATAAGAGTTTTTTTTATTCTTATGTTCTTATATGCATGGAAATGATCATCAGTTGCATTCTGGAGATTCCTGCCATTTCTAAGTTTCAAACGTTGTTTTCACTTGAATATTCCCTTTATTCTTTTGTTAATGTTTCGAAGGAGAAGTATTTTGGAACAGAGACTTTTTCAAGTCAGTTTATATATATTATTGTTACTCTACCTTTCTCAGAGAACCAACTAAGTATCTTTACTTATTTTCTACATGCTCGTAGACTATATTTCATGTTGGTTTTTTCTACTCTGTCTTATCCCAATTTATTTCTTGTATGAAATTATTCCATTCTCTTTTAGTGTAAGAAATTCTCATGTATTCTTAAAATTTGAAAACCTAAATGTATTGTATATACCTTTATTCCCACATAATTACTCTTTCCTGTAGATACATTTATATGTCAAAAACAATACTGTTAGGGGGAAAATATTTATTTAAAATACATAGTTGTTTTAAATCTTTTAATTTCTTGGTAAATATACGTTTCAGTTTACTCTGTAAGGTTGATGTATGGATCACCATAATTTGTTGGCATTATGATCTAATATGTTGTTATGTTGTCCTTTATTGCAACCTACTCGATGAGTTTCCTTTTGAGAGCAACCTATTTGTTAAATATGTAAAAATCTCATATCTATAGGTCAGTTCAGATGTGTCAGAGAAAGGAATTATAGTAAGTGACACAGAAATGATAAAGGTAATATTTCGCAATGTATACATAATTTTGATGAAGGCAACGTGAGTATACCTACAGGTTTGATGAAGGCAACCTGTGAATACATCAAAATTAGTGTATACGCATTTGTTATGAAGAGAAGTCATGTATACACATGGGTATGAATAAGCCAAGTCACGTATGTACTTACACACTCCTTTTATGATACAGGGATCCTTACCATGGTTTTAGCCCACATTATTGAGAATTGTGTCGTCTATTTGATTCCATCCAAGAATACCATTGGAATTTGTGTGCTTTGGCTCATGGTATTAGTAAAGGCTCAAACTATATAAGGATAAGAATATCATAGTGAAAAAGTGTGTGAATTTGTATGGATATTGAATGAATACTTCACTTTGAAGTACATATTCATGGAACGGGTTAAAATTTATTAATAGATCTAAAGTAATGATACACTTATGAATACAATGATGGATCAAGATCTCTAGACCTGAAATGACTATGTATTTGCTTGATCTATTTGTGAGATGTCTAGATCTGTGATCTCGCGAATGTTTGTTGAAGTCAAGGGTAAGATTTGAGCTGATTATTTGTTATCTAGAGTTACACAATCCCGAAATGTTTATAGATCTATACGTAGGTTCGTCTTGGAAAAAGCACATATATACAGAATTATATGTTTCGGGTCGTTGTATGGCATTGGGTTTAAATGTGTTGAGTGGGTCCAGTCTGAAAATATAATGAAAAGAGGCCTACAAGTTGTGTTATGGTGAAGATGTTTGATCCATTGTGAAAATTGATGAAACATCATCTGTGGTGGTGCTGAGGGTTGGATTTTTCACTAAGGGGGTCATAGCTCCCTTCTAGTGGTTTCTGGTAAATGTGATAAGCGGGTTGTAGCTCCCTTATAGGAGTGGTTGGTAAACGATGGAAGGGGGTCATAGCTCCCTTCGAGTGGTAGTTGGTAAACGAGATCAAGGGTTTGGAGCTCCTTTTCAGTAGTAGCTAGAGAAAGAGAGAAGGTTGCAGCCTTCTGCAGGTGGTTTCCTGTGTGCTGGTATGAGTCTGTGCCATTACAAGGTTGTAAGAAATTTTATTTATAATACGTATTGAAGAGAGAGACGACAACAGTGGTGGTTTTCTCCCGACTTTGGTTTCCACCTTAAATCTTGGTGTTCATGTGTGATGCTTATGTGTGATGATTTATTGTGTTCTTATTGTACATGTTTAATGCTTACTAAATGTCTAATGAATGTTGCATTGATATAAGTAAATATTTATTTGCATAATAAGATCTCTGGACATATGCAAGTTTTATTAAAGATAGCCACATGTATACTCTAGATGGATTAATCAAAGTCATGTATAGAAATCAATAAATAAAAAGTAATTTATATTGTGAGTTATAAATACTTATTCACCCCCACCCCCCCCGGTTCATTTTTTTTTTCCAACATAATTGTGGGTTACTCTCTGTATCCCTATTTCGAGTATAGAGATTGAACCAGAGAGGGGACAAACTATTCAGTATGGGGTCTCAACACTGGACAGATTGAAAGTCTCCTCTGCAATACTATTATGAGTTTTATATATATAGGTTCCATTTACTTTCTTGGATTTTCTACAACAACACATTTATGATTTACCATATTAATACGTTTAAAAGGAAGCACAAAAATAAAGTTGTCTTAACAGACTGCATTAGTATATAAATATATGTTTATGTATATACATGTATTTCCTTCTTCCTATTAAATGCCTTTATGTAAATGCTTTTAAGACGAAGCATCTTGATACAATTCCTATTTTTTTCAATTTCATCAGTTATAGAAATAATTATTTGGGTAACTAGAAATCATAGTCATATTCACATTCCCTCTTAAAACCAAAAAATAAACACAGTAAGATTCACAATCTTTCTTAACACCTTGTTAAATCACGTATCTCACTTTATCCTACTAATTATAGCCCCCCAACCTTGAGAGAGAAAATTATGTCCTCAACTCCCCCTGTGCTCCGCTCCAGAGTAGGACTTAGATAGCAGTGTTTCATTGAAATGACCTCAAGACCCTCATTCTAGTCTCCCTTTCTAGATTCACGTTACAGAGTTTCCACTAGTTCCAACCAATGCTGGGTTTACTCTCAGCCTCAACCCTCCTGGATTTCCTCCAAATTCACAGAACCCCTTTTTCTCAGTGGGATTTCTCTTTTATCCTCAAAGGAAAAGGTAATTGTCTTTAAATTATTTTTTCTAACTACTCTTGAATCTTGGAATACTTTATCATCAGTTTTTATGGAAAATTATTCTAGAATTAATTCTTTATTCAAAGAATAGAAATAAATCATGTTCATTACTAGATTAAATTTACCTTTTAATCTCATTCAAAACTAAATGCATAATCCCCTTTTAAGAGAAAAATAAATATTTTAAGGATTAAATCCAGCTGTTACATCTCCCCCCTCTCGAATTAAACACCATCCTATGCTAACAACAATTAGGAAAGTTTATTCTTGGCCTAGTATGAAGATAAATAACACTGAATACCTAACCAAATATCTGGAATGCTAACAGGTTAAGGTGGAACATCAACATCTAGCAGGATTTTTGTAGCCCATACGTGTACCATAATGGAAATGGTAAGTTATATCATTATATTTTATTACTATTCTACCGAGATCGAACAATGATAACGATTCTATAATAGTGGTTGTAGAGAGAATGATCAAGGAAACTCACTTTATTCCAGTACATTATAATTACAAAACAATGCAAATTGTAGATATTTTCATGAGGGAAACATTTATCTTGCAAGGTATTCCTAAAACAGTCATCTCAGATCGCGATGTAAAGT
The DNA here is from genome assembly GCA_034641835.2 of Pinus albicaulis. Classification (NCBI taxonomy): domain Eukaryota; kingdom Viridiplantae; phylum Streptophyta; class Pinopsida; order Pinales; family Pinaceae; genus Pinus; species Pinus albicaulis. Next base: position 1,022,595,702 of record CM076570.1, read on the forward strand.
TCACTTCATCCTTTTGGAAGGAATGTTTTACCGAATTGGGCACACTGGTCAACTTCTGCTTCGCATATCATCCACAAACATATTGACAAACAGAGTGAGTGAATCGAATCCTAAAATATGTGTTGCACATGTACATAATGCAACAACCTACAAAGTGGGAAGATTATCTACATCTAGTGTAATTCAGATACAATAATGGATATCAAGTGTCTCTTAAAATGAGTTCCTTTGAAGAATTCTATGGGAGACAGTGTCGAACTCCCATTCACTGGAGTAGTCCAGAAACCACCTTAATGCTTGGCCTAGACATGTTGGCGGAGATGGAACAAGAAGTGAAGAAGATTTGTCATAATCTAAAAGATGCCTGAGATCAGTAGAAGTTTTATGTGCACAAAAATAGAAGTTATCTAGAGTTTTAAATGGGTGATCATGTGTATGTGAGAATCAGGCCCAAGAAAATCACCTTAAGATGGACTTTTTGTGCCAAATTGGCTCCCAGGTTTTGTGGGCCTTTTCAAATATTGGAAATATTAGGAGCAATAGACCATTGATTGGAATTTCCCAGTCACATATGGGTGCACAATGTGTTTCATGTATCAATACTGAAACGGTATGTGCATGATCTAAGACATGTAATACATTGGCAAAAAAATCAGGTAGGAATGAGATTGAGTAGAAAATATCCAAAAGAGAAGAATTTTATGCTAATTAACTTAAAGTCGTTGTTGATTCTAGGTCAAACCAGACAACGAATTTTCAGTAGAACCTAAATGTATTATCAACCAAAGAGAAATAATGCATCAGACATGAGCCATCACCAAAGTTAAATTTAAATGGAAGCACTTTGGCCTAGAGGAGGCTACATGGGAAGATGAAGGATTTGTACGTGAGACATACCAAGAAATATTTTCTAAAATGGAATAAAACCTGGTAACCTGGGTGTCCAGAATAAGTATTGCGATGATATTCATCAAATATTAAATCTTTCAAAATATTATGATTCGGGATGTATATCTTTCCTTTAAAAGTTAACATCTAATCTCTCTTAAATTCATATTTTGACATCTTTTCCTATTTTTCTACTTTATTTGTTAGTTGACATATTATTGGTATTCAGGATCCTTCTCGACTACTACCTTTCTTTGATCCTGGCATTTGAACTATACTTGATTAAAGTATATTTCATACACAAAATGTGGTTTTCTACTAAAAACATCAACATCAGGATTTTATTTTCCCTTAACATGTTGTATCAAAATAAAATTCTCTTAAGAATGCATTCCACCTTTCTTGGAAAGCATTGAAATCAACTTGCTTAAATTAGTTGGTCAGGATGTTGTGATCTATTCTCAGAACCAACCTTTTTCCCAAGAAGTAGTGTCTCCGTATCTTAAGTGCATGCACTACTACTATAAACTCTAGATCATAAGCAGAATAACGATTTTCACGGTCTTTTAGTTTTCTTGACAGATATGAAATGACCCTTCCTTCTCGAGATAATATTTCTCCCCCTACTTCCTTGCACGCATTGGTGCATACCTCAAATTCCTTGTTTGGGTCAACAAATATCAAAATAGGGGTAGTAGTCAACAAATGCTTTAATAGTTCAAAACTATTTTGACAGTCTACTAGAGACCAGTGTCCTTCCAGCCAGTCAATACACAGTAGTATGTCATAGGAACCCAAAGGTAAAATATTTAATTCTACCTTTAACTATTGATTTCCAATGTCCAAAGAATAGTTCAAAACTTTATCACTAACGCTTCTCTTTGCACTAGTGGCTAGTTGTACCAACCAAGGGTCCTTAAATTTTGGATTTGTAAGTTATAGTTTTTTACTATTCAGGGGTTTACAAAGCTTAAGTTGGCACCAGGGCCAACCAAAATAGAAATTTCTTGTGAAATACCTTACCTTCAAGTTTTATCATGGTCATTTGGTAGTCTACTTGTCAGTCTTCAAGAGCTGCATTAATTCTTGGAATATTTCGAGCCACATCCCCCATAGTAGAATCCTCTTGTAGGTTGGCTACTATTTCGCTTCTCCCACAATGAGGACAATTCTTGTAATAATGTGCCTCACTAGACCCCAAACATTCTAGAGGGGGTTTCTTGATATTCCCATGCTCTGGTTTGTCGGAGGCTTCAGTGTCTTGCTCCTCTGTTGGAAATTTTTTTTTTTCTGTTGATTTCTCGCATACTTCCTACTTACTGAATTGCTGCAGTATTTTAATAATTACTAGACCTGGTATTCTTAAAACTTGAATTATTTTTCTGTCCTTCCTTTTTCGCCCAGATTTTGCCTCTTTCCCCTTTCACCTTGGACTACTGATAGCACATTCGTTCTTTTTGAATCACTTCATACATATTCTTCATGTTTACGAATTCTATTATTTTCTTCATGTATGCAAGTAGACTGCTCAGAAATTGTTGAAATTTAGCTTTCTCATCTCTCAAGTAAGGTGCATATCTTAACAATGATGTGAAATTAGATATGAATTTTCTCATTGTCAATTATCCCAATCTCAAGTCATTGAACTCTCTAGATTCTTAATCATAGAAATGCTTAGTTAGGTACTTATCCTTAACTATTGCTAGAATTCGTCCCAGGTCACATTCTGGTCTTCAATACTTCGAACATTTTTGACCTCATCCCACCTTAAGGTAGCTTTCTCCCTCAAATGATAGACATCCTAGCGAGCTTTGAGGTTGCTTCTATATTCATAAACTTGAAAATACTTGTTCTTGTTAGTTAGCCATGCTTCAACCACCTCTTTGGCATCTCCATCGAAAGTAGGAGGTTTTATTTTCCGGAACTGACCCTATAATTCCACTTTCTATTTTTTCATCTCTTGTCGATCTAACAAATTTCCATATCCTGCTTCATTATAATTTTTTTTTTTTTATTTCTCCGATATGTATGACTTCCTTCCGACTTGTCGGTAGTCGGTTGTCATTGTTCCCTCTCATTTCAAGTCTATATTTTAGGTATTGGTGAAATTGTCCCTTCATTCTACCCATCGAAGAGGCTTTTGAGAATCTCTTCCTTCTCTTACATTGGTCTTTCATTGTCACTTTTCACCCGGACCAATTATTCCTATAAATTTTGCACTCTACCTAGCAGTATAATCGTCTGATGTTGTTGTTCTTAAAGCATTATGTTGGTCGATTTATGCTTATATACACTCAATTGTACCCAAATTTATGGGTTCATTTCAGGATTGTATTGGGGATGAGGTTCCCCAGTATTTCTGTGTACTTGGTGCATTGATCCCCTTCTCATTGTATCCTTTCTAGATTCTATGCACAATTTACACACAACATTTGTTATTCAGGTGACCCATTTGGGTCCCACCATATGAATGTTGCTTTGATACCACTTGTGATATTCATAAGAATTTTTTTTTCTATCCCTATTTACTATCTACTCTAACTAGCTTTGGTTACAATTATTCTTTAATTTACTTTCAATTAAAAACCACTATGAAATGGCTTTTCTTTTGTGGCAAAGAACTGTATAAAAATTGCACATATATAACTATTTATAACACCATGTATTAACCCTTATCCATATTCACAATGACCAATAAATATTGGAGTTCAGACATATAAATTATGCGATATTTACTAGACTTACCATATAAATATTTTCTATTGTTTAACATATACTGGAAGCACAACTGATCTGACAGTTATGATATGTCAACCACTAATCCATAAATTTATTTTTGTTTTCGATTAATGGACAATATGGATTTATTATCATTCTTATGACATCGTTATATGATTATAGATGTGCATAATATATAAGTTAGGAGGGTTAATTCTAACTCGATCCTCTGTGCCACTATGCATTTAATTTGGTTGACACCTGCCATCTCTAGCATTGTTAGATCCATTTTCTGGAGATTGACAATGGAAGAATAATTGCCTCGCGGTTAGGGTAATTGACCTCCCCTCAACCTTAACCACTTTCCTCATCTTCACAGTGCAAATTTTTGCCTTGATCTCTCCCACTTTTTGGCTTCAATGCCGATAGTGTTCTGCATCGATCTGGTCCAAAGGTTATCCATGGCTTAATGAAATATCTGCTCATTGGCACTGCAACAGGTAACATTGTATGGTGACTCTCTTCATTTGGTTTATATAATTTACAGATATGGTATCTCTTTTAGTCTGTGAGATTTCTCTATTATATTAACTAGGGTCTTAACTGTGCTCGCAGAACCCCGACTTCTAGTTTCCTGTTTTGTTGTTCATTTGATCTTCACTAATGGTTTACTCCGTCTGGATGATGAGCTTGTGGTTTATCACAGTGCAGATTCATGGCGAGGGTTTTAAAACTCCTATCACTAGAGATTCAAGCCTGATCTATAGCATGGTCGCATAGGTGAGCTTATTCTACTATTGTTATCATTTTCTCTTTTTTTCATTTACATCTTTAGCAATTATTTTGGAATGACGGTTTGACTATTATTGTTATTCTTGTTGTTTCAGGTTTACGACACCGAGGTGAACTGTTCCAATACCAAGGTAAGTCCCCGAAATTTTCTTAGGTCGATAGTTAATTATTCTTGGTTGCTATCTAGGATTTGAAATTGTAACCCTAATTATTCTATTGTGGTCCTTATAGGTAAAATTGTGACCTCACGCCTTTTACTTGCAAGGCATTGTTCTTCATGCCTTCTTGTCCTCAGTGATGACTTCCTCATTTCGTAGGTGTATAGGTACCGCAGGACTCTAAATCTTTTTTAATTTAAAATGAAACCCTTATGGTTTTTGTGACTTAATTTTATGTTTTATATACTTTTTATTGAAGCCTCGAGGCTTTGTTTTCATATTTATGTTCAACACTCGTTGTAAAGGATATTATACAGTCTTTAAATATGGATTAATATATAAGAGTTTTCATTATTCATATTTTCTTCTATGCATGCAAATTATCATCAGTTGCGTTTTGGAGATTCCCCGTATTTCTGAGTTTGAAATGTTGTTTTGACTTGAATATTCCCTTTATTCTTTTGTTAATGGTTCATTCGAGAAGTCTTATGGAAAAAATATATTGTCAATATAGTTTATATATATTATTATAGTTTATGTATACTTATTTACACATAATTTTTAGTACTTTGGGAATAGTTGTTACCCCTACATTCTCAAAGCACCAACTCAGTATATTTACTTGTTTTCTACATGCTCGCAAGATATATTTTATACTGGGTTTTGCTACTCTGTCTTAGCCCAATTGAATTCTTGTATGAAATTATTTTGTTCTATTTTAGTTTAATAATTTCTTGTGTATTTCTTAAATTTGAAAAGATGAATGTATTGTATATATCCTTATTTCCACATAATTAGTCTTTTGTGTAGATACATTTATATGTCAATAAAAATACTGTCACGGGGGAAATATTTATTATAAATACATAGCTATATTCAATATCTCAATTTCTTGGTAAATATACTATTTCAGTTTACTGTGTGAGGTCGATGTCTGGACCATCATAATTCTAGGTTACTCTCTGTATTCTTACTATTGAGATTGAACCATAGAAGAGACAAATTGTTCGTTCTAGGGTCCCAACCATGGACAAACTAATAGTCTCCTCTATAATTCTATACTCAGGTTTTTATATATAGGTTCTAGTTAATTTCTTAGATTTTCTACACCAACACAATTATGATTTACCCTATTAATACATTTAAAAGGAAGTACATAAATAAATATGTCTTAATAGGCTGCATTAGTATATAAATATATTTTTATATATACATGTATTTCGTCTTTTTTATTAAATACCTTTATGTAAATCCTTTTAAGAAGAAGCATATTATACAGTTCCTATTTTTTTCAACTTCATATGTTACAGAAATAATTATTTAGGTAACCAGAAATCACAGGCGCATTCACATTCCTTCTTAACACCTAACAATAAACACAGTAAGATTCAAAATATTTCTTAACACCTTGTTAAGTTACTTATCTTACTTTATCCTGCTGATGATAGCTTCCCAACATGGAGAGAGGAAATGACTTCCTCAACTTTCCCCGTGCTATGCACCAGAGTAGGACTTAGAATTTTTTCCTAGAAAATACCTCAAAACCTTCAATCTAGTCTCCCTTTCTAGATTCACGTTACATAGTTTCCACTGGTTCCAACCAAATCTAGATTTACTCCCACCCTCAAGCCTCCTCGCTTTACTCCAAATCCACATAACCCCTTTTCCTCACTGCGATATATCTTTTATCCTCAGAGGAAAAGGTAATTGTCTTTAACTTATTCTGTCTAACTACTCTGGAATCTAGGAATAATTTATCATCAAATTTTATGGAAACAAATTTTTGGATTAATTCTTTATTCAAATAAAATAAATAAATCATGTCCATTAATAGATTAACTTTACTTGTTAATCTCATTTAAAATTAAATGGATAATCCATCTTTAAGAGGAAAAGAAATAGTTTAAGGATTAAATCTAGTTGTTACATCTTCCCCCTCTAGAAATAACAACATCATCAGTGTTTTATTCCACTTCAGCAAATATTTTTGGGTATGCCTCACCCACAAATACTTTGTCTTAACATGTAGCCTCCTCTGGGCCAAATTGCTTCCATTGTAGTTTAAATTCAATGACGCTTCACCTCCAGAGCATGATTTCTCTCTGATCAAGAATACATTGAGGTTCTACCAGAAATTCTTCGTCTGGTTCAACCTGCAATCAACAAAGGCTTTAAGTTAATTAACATATAATTCTTCTCTTTTGGAGATTTGGTATTCTATCTCATTCCTACCTGAATTGCCTACCAATCTATTAAATGTCTCGAATCATGCACATATATTTTCAGTATTGATATATGAAACACATTATGCACTCATATGTGGCTAGGTAATGCCAATCAATAGTCTACTAGTCCTACTCTTTCCAATATTTAGAAATTTCCACAGAACTTGGGAGCCAATTTGGTACACAAAGTCCATTTTAATTTTCTTTTGTTGGGCCTGATTCTCACAAAAACATGGTCACCCACTTGAAATTATTGATAAGTTATATTTTTGTTAGCGTAAACCTTCTTCTGATCTAGGGCATATTTTAGATTCTATTGAATCTTCTTTACCTCTTGTTCCATCTCTGCCGGCATCTTGGGTCCAAGCATTAATTTTGTTTTTGGACTACTCCAGTTAATGGGAGCTCAACACTATCTCCCTTATAATGCTTCAAAGATACTCATTTTTAGAGACTCTTCATATCCATTATTGTATGCGAATTCCACTAGATCTATATAATCTTCCCACTTTGCAGGTTGTTGCATTACGTACATGCACATAATGTCCTCTAGGATTTGATTCACTCGCTCCTTTTGTCCATCGTTCTGTGGATGATATGTGGTGATAAAGTTGATATGTGTGCTCAAGCTAATGAACAATGCCTTCTAAAAGGCTGAAGTTAACTTTACATCTCTATCTGATATGGTTGTTTTAGGAATACGATGCAACCTAAATGTTTCCTCGTCAAAATATCTGCAATTTGCATCGTTTTGTAATTAGACTGTACTAGAATAAATTGAGATTCCTTGCTCAATCTATCTACAACCACCATTGCATAATATTTACGTCTATTAGATATTGGTAAACCAGTAATAAAATCTAATGATATAACTTCCCATTTCCATTCTAGTACATGTATGGGCTGCAACAATCCTACTGGATGTTGATGTTCCATGTTAACTTGTTGGCATTCCAGACACTTGGTTAAGCATTCACTGATATTTTTCCACATACTAGGCAAAAAATAAACTTTCTTAATCATTGTTAGCATTTTTTGGTAACTTGGGTGTCCAAAATAAGTACTACAATGATATTCATCGACAATTAATTTTTCCAAAATCATTTGATTTGGGACGTATATTGTTCCTTTTAAAGTTTAAAGTTGGTCTCTACTAATCTCACATTTTTATAGCTTTACCTGTTTTTTTGCTTCATTTCCTTGTTGCCATAAAAATTGGTATTCAACATCCTTCTCGAATGATTCCTTTATTTGATCCTAGAATTTTTATTTTACTTGATTAAAGTAGAGCTCATACATGCAATGGAGCTTTTTGATCAAAGCATCACGAACAAGATTTTTTTTTCCATTAACATGTTCAATATCAAAATCAAATTTTCTTAATAATTCATTCCACCATGCCTGACGAGCATTCAAGTCAGCTTTTTTAATGTAGTTGGTTAGGCTGCTATGGTCCGTTTTTAACAGAAACCTTTTTCCCAATAAGTAGTGTCTCCATACCTTGAGAGTGTGCACTACTGCTATCAACTCTAGATCATAAGAGGAATAGCATTGTTCATGATATTTTAGTTTTCTTGACTCATTTGCAATGACCCTTCTTTCTTGAGATAATATTTCTCTTACTCCCTCCTTGCACACATCGTTGCATACCTCAAATTCCATGTTTGGGTTAGCAACTCTCAAAATAAGGGAAGTATTCAACAACTTCCTTAATACTTGAAAATTAGTTTGACATTGTAACATCACTCCTAAGAAAAAAATAATTTTTTTTTTCTTTCTCATTAAGTCCTTCGTATTTCTATAGGTACAGTAGAAATTCATAAATTCAATTTATAATAGTTGGTACATGATGTCTAAATTCAATCCACCACCAACTAAAATTATTATATGTACATATTATAATCATCAATAATATACATATGTATATTAACCTACATAAAATTTTGTATAGGTTTACATATGTTTACACACAACCTCAAACATATAAACATTTCCCATATATTCTTATCCTATCTAGATTGTTCCTACTTAAAATCCATACTTCTTACTTTAGCATACCATTACAATCAATACATCTCACTTTGGCACACCCTTACTCATCATTTCGATTTTATTTGCGTTTCATTTACAATCGAACCCACTGGTGTGATTAATACCCATGCTCGTATTAATTTTGTGTTCACTCGTAATTGAACTACGCTTTCAAATGATTTTTGACTAACAGTCTTTGGCCATAAGTGAATTTTTTTAATACACTATATGGACTTTATTGAGATTTATATATGTTTACCTATTCCCTACAACTTAATATGCTCAGGATTCAAGACTTGCTAGGTTATAATTACAAGCTTTTAATGTCCAACTATATCTGTGAGTGCCATGATGGTTTTGAATTTAAGGTACCGTACTCTTTTATGTCTCGTTTTAACTGCCCCAAAACTCAAATCTGAATTTTCATCTCTCGGTGTACAACTCTGCTATTCATAATTTTCTACAGAGTGGTTTTTGGTTTTCTGAGGACGAGGCATTTAATTCTAGAATTTTTCATATCACTTTTGATTTTCATCTATACTATCGAGACGATTCCATGTAGTTTTATTGCATTTGATTTATAATTGAACACGTGGACGATGATCCCTATGCAATTACAAGGGTTTCCTACTGTATTAAAAGGAGGGAAAAAAATGAATCGTCTTCATTTTTCCTCTCTGCCAATTGCTATTATGTTCTCTAACTCAAGGTGAGTCGTTTGGCTTCATTATTTTCTCGAAATTGTGTGTGATTTTAGTGCTTGTAATGGCTTATTTCTTCCCACTCTACGCAAATGGTGAATGAATCATTATGAATTTTCATTAGATGCAAATTAGAAGTCCTTCATTAAAATATTTTATTTCGATTTCTCGAGCGAGCTTGCTTTGTTATAATAGCACGATAGGAACTCTAATCTTTATTCTTGTAGCATTGCAACTTATCGTTTCATATCTTTGCTATCTGGGGTTCTAATACCGAAAATTATTTTCGTTCCTCCCTTGGCAAATTTATATTAGTTTTCGGATTAATTTCATAGTATTGCTATGGTGCTCAGTTTCTTCAATGCGCAAGAGGAGAAGAAGGTTCCCATCGAAACTAATAGGTAACTCTTTGCTAAGCATTACATCACCCTCTCGTTGCCTCATTTTTATTTGTAACATACTTACTCTAAGATTTTCCTTCCCCCTTTGTATTACAGAGTAAGGAAATTTGTTTCAGTACAACATGTATGAGGTAGTTACCTTTCTTGATTTTAGTTTGTCACATCCCTCTTTTTTTTAACTCTGTCTCTATTTTTCGAATTTAACTTATATTACATGGATGTTTACAGGTAATTATTTGCTAAGGGTATTTTCGTGGAATGATCCTTTAGTCTTTTCTAGAATCTGATATATAACGATTTTGCAATTCTGACTTAAGCTCACGTTCACTTGTCCTGAACACGTTGGTACTACATCGTACTTCGAGATCCAGAGTTATTTTATATAAAATGCAACATTTCATCTCAGCTAGCCATTCAGTTTTTATTGTTGGCCTCTAAAATTCTTTTGACGATTGTAATAACTATGAGTTTCAGTTCGGTGGAACTGTGACATTCTTCTCTTAGTAGGCAATAGTTTTGTTATTATTTGTACAAATTTTCATTGAGTTTCATTATTTTATTTTCCTCCGGTAATAGCATCCATATCTGTATAGTACCATCTGCATGGATGGTAGAGAGATTTTACTTTAATCCACTGTGTTAATATCTGGATTTTTAGTTTATTTGAGAGGTTTAATGGAATGAAATCAAATTTACTCTAGTTAGATTTGTTTTAAGCAACTGTTACTCACTTATATGTGTATCTTAGTTCTGCACTACAGTAGTTAATACTACCTATATATACTCTTTTTAAATTTCTATCTACTCTATAAAAGTCTCATATAATAATGAAAGGTTTTATGTTTGTCATATCACCTCATAACATGATATAGTATAGTTGCCCATAACAGAATGTCTAGATTTCAATTTAACATCTTGAGTACTTTACAATTATTCCACTTTATCTATATGTGTGAAAACAGAGTTGATACTTTTTATCTGTTCATGCTTTTCTTTCTTTATCACTCTACAGTAAAATATTATGTTTAATGTAGCTGCATCACCTCCAAAAATTAATAACCAACTTATCAGATACCAGTACAATTTTCTCTGTCCACATAGCGAGAGAGTTTAACTTTATTATTTTAGTAACTGAAATTGTTAATAAGTAATTTTCATGTACCCATTTAATAGTTGGTTCCTCAGTATATATATATATATATATAGATATAGATATAGATATATATGCTTCTGATATTTTTATTTCTTCTTAAGTATATAAATGTATAATGTATTGGTTTCAAGAAAATTTTATGGAGTAATAAAGATTCCACCATTTATCAGTTTGTTCGAATTTTTCAGTACATTATAATAATAAGTATTCGTACAAGGAGCAAGCATATATTCTCAACAGAATCTTTTCCTTACATGAGTATAGTTAATTAGTATGACAACTTTTGATTTTGATTAACATTCTTCATTGAATAAGAATTATAACAAATTTCCTACATGCAATTATTTGGGAATAGTGAAACAGAGTCTAATAATTTCCACTCATTCCATTCAACTCTTATTTATTTGATGATGAGTCTAATGTTATATTACAAAAGAATATTAAAGTTACACTTTACTTATTCTAGGGAGTCTATTTTAATATCTCCAGATTTAAACCCGACTATGGTTTAAAGATTCTAGCTGACAGTGTTCCTTAGAATTTATTCCTACTACAATATAGAAATTTACAAGAGTTATTTCTTCTATTTAATTTTGTTAAAAGTAAGGAATTTCAACCTTATAAATTTGATTTAAAATAACATCTACAACAATTAACAATATTTCACAACAGCAGTTATTTTAACCATTCATAAAAATTGTGAGCATATCACTTCTGCAGATGACCAATCCTCCCAACCTTAGAGTCCTTCTGTCTCTAGAACTCACCCCCGAGCTGAGATCCTCTCCCCAGAACAGACCAACCCCAATCTATTCTGGAGAAGCTTATTTAATCTTATGCTCTCCCCAAGCATGTTTCTAATTCTGCGTTCAGAATTTTAGGATGCTTTTATTCCTCTTTGCCTAGGCTTCCCTGATTTAGGGACTTTAAAGTTGCTTTCTGATTTTCCATCTTTTTACCTCTTCCCAACTATTATCCTCATCATTGCGGAAACTTAGATTTTTCCTCAAAAATATAAATTAGAAATAAATTCTTTCAAGGTTTTTTGAAATATTTTGGGAAAAGTCTTAGCCTCTTTCCATACCTCATGGACTTGGTAAGTGATCTCAAAAATCTCATTTGGTTATAGTGCATAGAAATATTTTATTTATTTTTCATAATTAATTAATTAATTATATACACACAATAATTATCCATTGGATTCCACTCCCCTTTGGATTGAAGTTCAAATGTATAACTTGAAAACATAAAACTAGTGGTGTTACATATTCCCCCTCTGAAGACAAACACCGTCCTCGATGTTAAAAGCTAACTACTAGAGTTTATTTTGAAAATAGATATGGATATTTTTCCGTTATCTTAGCTTCTCTTTCCCACGTAACTTCTTCAGCAGTACAATGCTTCCACTGCACCTTTACTCTTTCTACTCTTCGATTTCTCAATTCAATCTCTTTCCGCTCTAATATTTGAAGCGGTTCTGGAAGGAACTCCCCTTCTGGTTCCACCTGTATCACATTCCTATCAACAATATGAGAAGCATCATGTACATATATTTTTAATAACGTAACATGAAACACATCATGAACTTTAACATGGGGCGGTAAGGCTAGCTTATAAGCCACTGGTCCCACCCTTTCTAAAACCTCAAAAGGCCCACAATATCTAGGAGCCAATTTTGCACAACTTCTAGCATAAAGTGTGCTCTTTTTGGGTTTAATACGTAGATACACATTATCACCCACTTTAAACTGTTGGTGCACTCTCTTCTTATCAGCATAGCTTTTCTGTTGGTCTTGTTCTGTATTGATGTTTCTCTGTATTTGTTTGACAATCCTTTCCATTTCTTGCAGAGTATCTGGCCCCATTACTAGCCTATCTTCAGGTTGGCTCCAACTTAAAGTAGTATGACACTTTCTTCCATAGAGTGCTTCAAATGGACTCATTTTGATGGAGGATTGATAACTATTTTTATAATAAAATTCGACTAAATGTAAGTAGTCCTCCCATTTTTATGGCATATCCATCACATACATTCTCAGCATATCCTCCAATATCTAATTGGTTCTCTCTGTTTGACCATCCGTCTGAGGGTGATAATCGGTACTAAAATTCAATTTATTTCCCATGCCCCCAAACAGACCTTTCTAGAAGGGAGCTTTGAACTTAGTGTATCTATCCGAAATCATCATCTTTGGGACCCCATGTAGCCTTAGTATTTCTTTTAGGAACAAATTTTCTACTTGGGTTGCCCCAAAAGTAGATTTTACCGATATGAAATGTGTAGCCTTTGTTAAAATTTCTACAACTACGATCATTGAGTCATGTCGGTACTTTGTTCTAGGTAACCTAGTTATGAAATCTATAGAATCAGTTTCCCATTTCCATTTTGCAATTAGCAAGGGATTTAAAAGACTAGCTGGATGCTAATGTTCAACTTTGACTAGTTGACACTCCATGCATCTAGCTAATATTTTGCTACATCCTTTTTCATTCCTGGAAAAAACAATTTCTTTTTCAAGGCTGTAAACATTTTTTGATATCCAGGATGCCCTGAATATGGATTTTTATGATATTCTTCTAGGATTTCTTATTTCAAAGAATCCACATTGGGGATGTACAATCTATTTCTATAGTAGATCAACCCTTGCTGGTTTTGGGTGTATTCAATCCTTTCTTTTTTTATCATTTTCACTTAAGACTGATATGATTTGTCATCAATGTAAATTTTTTCCCAAGAAGATAGTGTCGCCACATCTTCAAGGCATCAATTACATAAGCCAATTCCAGATCATACACACTATAATTCTATTCATGTTTCTTAAGTTTTCTAGATTCATATGCAATAATAGAATTCTCTTGCAACATAACTCCTCCCAATCCCTCTCTACACGCATCCGTACACACAACAAACTCTTTGTCAGGATCTACAATTTTTAGTATAGTGGTTGTAGTAAGTTTCAATTTTAGTTGTTCAAAGTTGTTTTGGAATTTTTTAGTGCACTCAAATTTGGTGCATTTTCTCTGTAGTGAAGTTATGGGATATGCTATTATAGAAAATCTTTCCACCAACCTTCGATAATAACTTGCAATCCCCATAAATGATCTTACTGCTAAAACATCAGTCGGCATCGTCCACTCTCTAATAGCCTTTATTTTCTCGGGGTCAACAGCCAATCCTTGTTCAGAAATGATATGCCCCAAATATTGAATCTTGTCTTTATAAAATTCACATTTACTGAATTTGGCATATAACTGGTTTTTTTTCAAAGTCTACAAAACTATCCTTAAGTGTTCTTTGTGCTCTTCCTCACTTTTTGAATAGACTAGAATATCGTCTATGAAAACTACTATGAATTTATCTAAGTACTTGTTCAAAACACTATTCATTAAGCAGATAAAGGTGGCAGGGGCATTTTTCAAACCAAAAGTTCGGACTACAAATTCGTAGTGACCATACCTAGTTCGAAACACTATTTTACTGATATCCTCCTTAATTATGAGTTGGTTATAACCAATCCTCAAGTCAATCTTAGAGAATACTAATGCTCCTCTCACCTGATCAAAAAGGCCATCTATTTTGGGCAACGGATACCTATTTTTTATTATCAACTTATTCAGTTGACGGTAGTCAATGCACATTCGAAAGGTTCCATCTTTATTTTTCACGACCAGCACTGGTGCTCCCCAAGGAGATACACTCGGTCTGATGTAACCTTTAAGCAGCAGTTCTTGTAATTGCATTTTTAATTCCATGAGTTCAGGGGGGCTCGTCCGGTAAGGGGCTCTAGAAACGGGTGTTGCTCCTGGAACCAAATCAATTGAAAAATCGATTTCTCTTTTTTGGTGAAGATGAGGAATCTAATCTGGAAAAATTTCTTTAAAATCTCTTACCACTGGTAAAGTGTCTAGCAGGTTTTCTTCAGGTTGTTTTCCTAATTCTTCAACATGTACAACATATAATTGATGTCTTTTTCTAGCTGTTATTTTTAATTTCAGAGCCGAAATTTGTCTTACCAAGATTGGTTTTGGTTTTCCTTTGAGTATAAAGGGTTTCCCTTCCTAATCTATGCAATGCAAAATTTTATTCCAATATTTCATCATAGCCTTTCTTTTCTCTAACCAGTCCATTCCTATCAAAAAATCATATGAGCCTAAGGGTAGAATGTTTAAATTTACTTCTGTCTGAAAATCATTTAATTTAATTGTTGTTTGAGGTAACTTATGAGTTACTTTTCGTTTGGTGCCAGTGGCTAACTGGACCAACCAAGACTGTTGAAATTTTTCAGTTTTGAGATTGCATTTCTCTACAACTTGTGGACTAATGTAACTCAAAGAAGCACCTGGATGAGTCAAAACTGTAACAGATTGGTCAGAAATCTTACCTTCCATCTTGACCATAGTAGCCTGGTGTTCTTCTTGTCGGTTCTCCAAGGCTGCACTGATAGTGGGTATGTTCCTTTCTATATCATTCACTGTGATAGCTTCTCTATCTCTCAGGATCATCTGAATATTTCTATGTGGACAATCCCTCAACAGATGAGGTTCTCGGCAACCCCAACATTTCAAAAGCTCCCGCATATTAACTCTTCCTTCCTTCTTATTATCTCCATCTAGTTGTTTTGAACCAACTTTGGACTGAGAAGTTTGACTTTCCTTTGGTTTGTTAAATTTCTTCCACTAATGATCCCTACCAAAGTTCTTCAAGTAAGCTGGTTTCTGTTTCTTTCCTTTGAATTCACTCTTATTTATCCAGCTTTTGGCATGTTCACTCTTTCCTTTAAACTGTTGGTGGCATAATCTAGCTTTCCTCGCCACTTCGTCCATGGTTTTTGGATTATTGAACTCTATTTTCTCCTTGTACACAGCAGGAAAAAAATTCAAAAACCTTTGTACCTTCACCTTATCTTCACGAATATAAGGAACATACCTTAACAGATTCATAAACTTGGTGACAAACTCATCTATGGTGAGCTGTCCCAATCTGAGTTCATGGGAATCCTTTTCTTTATCATCATAATAGTGTTCGTTCAAATAGCGGTTTTTAAACTTAACTTGGAAATATTCCCAAGTCACTTTTTTTCATCAATGGCATGCACCATTTTTGTCTCCTCCCACCACAAGGTAGCCTTACCTTGCAGTTGGTACATAGCTAATCTAGTGTTCAGATTACTTTCATATTTGTAGACTTGAAAATACTTAATCATATTCAACAGTCATGCCTCAACATCTTCCTCCTTCTCCCCATCATATGAGGGAGGTTTAATTTTTCGGAATTCACCCTATAATTCCTTCTTCTGTTTAGACTGATGTCTAGTAGTGTCATCTTCCTCAGAATCATATGAGAACTTTCCTTTCCTCCTGTTTCTGGAACCTTCACCTTCTTGGCTATTCCGCGAGGTCAGTTCTCTTATCAGCTTTTCCTGCTCCAGTCTGTCATTCTGGCTTCTTAGTCTTAGCCTCTTTCCATACCTCATGGACTTGGAAAGTGATCTCAAAAATCTCATTTGGTCATAGTGCATAGAGATATTTTATTTATTTTTCATAATTAATTAATTAATTAATTACATCCACACAATAATTATCCAGTGGGGTCCACTCCTCTTTGGACTGAATTTCAAATGTCTAACTTGAAAACATAAAACTAGGGGTGTTACAGACATTCGTTGGTCCATTCAAACATCCTCCCCTTTTGCTCTAAAGATGTAATAGGAAAATATTTTCCTTAGAATCCTTCGATCAAGCACCTGTAATATCTGCCTAATATCATAGAAGAATGAATATCTGCTATGTTTTTTGGCACCTTCCATTCCATGATATTCTTTATTTTCTAGGGATCTACTTTATTCCTTTAACGAAAATGACATCGTCTAAATATTGTATTTTTTATTTCAAGAAATCACATTTTACCAACTTGTCATATATTTTATGTTTCCTTTACATTTCCAACACTTGTCGTAACTGTTATTTATGCTCTTCCATGGTTCTTGAATAAATTAATATGTCGTCAATAAATATCAGGACAAACTTGTCCAAAAATAGATCATATATGCCATGCATAAGGCTCATGAATGTTGTTGGTTAATCCAAATGAAAAAACCACAAACTCATAGTGCTCATATCGAGTTCAGAAAGGTGTTTTGTAATTTTCTTCATCTTTAATTTGAATCTGGTGGTAACGAGACCTTAAATCTATCTTTGAAAATACATTCACACCCTTCACTTGATCAAAAATATCATCTATATGTGGCATCAGGTATTTATTATTAACTGTTAATTTATTAAGTTGTCTGTAATCTATGCATTTTCACATGGTTCCATCCTTTCTCTTCATGAACAACACTGGTGCTCCCCAAGGGGATACACTTGGTCGAATATATCTCTTCTCCAACAATTCTTCTAATTTCTCTTTTAATTGAGTTAACTCGGGTACACTCATCTAATATGGTGCTCGTGACACTGGTGTGGTACCAAGAATTAATTCGATAGCAAAATCGATATCTCCCTTTGGATGTAGTCCTGGTATTCTTTCTATAAATAAATGCATAAAGTCCTGGACCATTTATATATTTTCTAGCATAGGAGTCTTATCCTTATAATTAGTGAATCCCTCTTGGATGGCATAAATTCGCATCCCTTTCTAATACATTTACCCAACTGGGATGTTGTGATAGGACATAACTATAGATGTTTCTTGATTCCGTGCAACTTTTGGTGTATCCCAGTTTTAACCCTAAAGTAAACGATTTTATCTTTACAGTCTCTCAGAGACTAGTGCCCTTCAAGCCAATCCATACCTAGTAGTATGCCATAGGAACCCAAATGTAAAATATTTAATTCTACCTTTAACTACTGATTTCCAATTTCCAAAGAACAGCTAGAAACTTTAGCACTAACCCTTCTCTTTTCCCCATTGGCTAGTTGTACTAGCCAGGGGTCCTTAATTTTATAGCTTTTCAAGTTACACTTTTTTAATATATGGGTGTTTACATAGCTTAAACTGGCACCAGTGTTAACCAAAATAGAAAGAGTTGGTGAAAATATCTTACCTCCAAGTTCTATCATAGGTGTTTGGTAGTCTACCTGTCGGTCTTCAAGAGTTGCATTAATTATTGGTATATTTCAAGTGACATCCCCGATAGTAGAAGCCTCTTGCAGGTTGATTGTTGTTTCACTTCTTCCACGCTGAGGAAAATTCTTATAATAATGTGCCTCACTGCATCCCCAACATTGTAGAGGGGGTTTTTGGGTCTGTCGAAGCTCTAGTTTGTTGAAGGCTTCTGTGCGTCGCTCCTCTATTGGCCATTCTTTTCTGTTGATTTCTCCCATATTGACTTCTTACTAAACTTCTTCCAGTATTTTTAAAATTACAAGACCTCAAATTCTTAAAATTTGAATAATTTTTATTTCCTTTCTTTGGCAACCAGTTTCTCCCTGTTTCCCCTTTCACCTTGGACTGCTAATAACACATTCATTCTTTTCGAATCACTTCATCCATGGTATTTGAGTTTACGAATTTGATTACTTCCTTCATGTCGGCACATATAATTCTTAGAAATCACTTAAATTTAGCCTTCTCATCTCTCAAGTATGGTACATATATAAAGAATGATGTGAACTTATTTATGAATTCGTCCATTATAAATTGTCCCAATCTCAAATCATGGAATTCTCAAGATTTTTCATCATAGAAATGCTGCGTTAGGTACTTATACTTGAAGCTTCACTGGAACTCATCCCATGTCACATTCTGGTCTTCAATACTTCAAACATTTTTGTACGTCCTCCCATGATAAGGTAGCTTTCTCCCTCAATTGATAGATAGGCAAGAGAAGTTTGGTTCTTGCTATATTGATAAACTTTAAAATACTTTTTTCATGTTAATTAGCCACACTTTAACCAGCACTTCGATCTCTCCATAGAAAGTAGTAGGTTTTATTTTCTGGAATTCACCGTCCAGTTCCACTTTATGTTTTTTCATCTCTTGCTGATCTAACACATTTCTAGATTCTGCTTCATCAAAAAAAATTTTATTGCTCTAATATGTATGACTTCCTTCTGACTTGTCATTATGTTTTGATTGTTGTTCACTCTTTTCCCAGGTGTCTCTTTCAGGGCTTTGTGGAACTATGCCTTGATTCTACCTATTGGAGAGGCCTTTGAGAATCATCTCCTCTTGCATTAGTATTTCATTGTTGCTTCTCAATTCGAACATTTCTTCCTGTAGCTTTTGCACTCTACTAAAAAATATACTCATTTGACATTGTTGTTCTTCAAGTAATCTCTTGGTTTGTTTATGTTGATCTACACTCAAATGTACCCATATTTCTGGGTTCATTTCAAATTTGGATTGGGGATAAGGATCCCCAGTATTTTTGGGTACATGGTGTGTTGATCCCCTTCTCATTGTATCATTTCTAGTTTATGTGCACAATTTACACAACATTTGGTATTCAAGTGACCCATTTGGGTCCTTGCGTATGAACGTTGCTCAGATACCACTTGTAACATTCATAAGAAATATTTTTTTTTTCTATCTCTATTTACTATCTAAACTAACTAGCTTGGGTTAGAATTATTCATTATTTTACTTTCAATTAAAAACCACTATGAAATGAATTTTATTTTGTGGAAAATAACTATATAAACATAACACATATCTCACAATTATCAATAAAATTTGAAGTTCACACATATATATTATGTTTTTTTTACTTGACTTACCATATAAATATTTTCAATTGTTCAACATAGATTTGACGCATAGCTCATTTGACAGTTATGATTCGTCAACCACTAGTCCATAAATCTATTTGTGATTTCGGTTGATGGGAAATATGGATTTATTATCATTCTTATGTCAGCCTTATATGATTATACATGTGAATAATATCTAACGTACGAGGGTTAATTCTAACCCAATCTGTTGTGCCATTGTGTAATTAAATTGGTTGATACTTTCCATCTCAGGCATAGTTAGATCCATTATGTGGAGATCGACGGTGGAGAAATAATTGGCTTGGGGTTAGGGTAATCGACCTCACCTCAACCATAAAATCTTTCATAATTTTCAATCTGCGAAGTTCTTCCTCGACCTTTGTCACTTTGTGGCTTCAATGCTGCCATTGTTCTGCATCGAGTTAGTGGCTTAACGAATTTCTCACTCCTCGACACTGCTGCAGGTAACATTGTAGGGTGAATATACTCATTTGGTTTATATAAGTTACAAATAAGGTTCCACTTTCATTCCAAAATCTTTCTCTATTATATTAACTAGGGTCTTATCTGTGCTTAAAGAACCTCGACTTCTACTTGCTTGTTCTGTCATTCATGTGAGCTTCACTAATGGTTTACTCCATCTGGATGATGAGCTTGGGTTTTATCACAATGCAGATTCATGGCAAGGGTTTTAAAAATCATGTTGGTGGAGATCCAAGCCTCATATCCATCATGGTCACACAAGTGAGCTCATTCTAAAATTGTTTTGATTTTATATTGTTTTAATATGCAACTTTAGCAATTATTTTCAAATGAGGGTTTTATTATTTTCGATCTTCTTGCTTTTTCAGGTTTACAACACCGAGGTACTCGGTTCACATCCCAAGGTAAGTCCCCAAATTTTTCTTGGGTCGATAGTTAATTCTGCTTGGTTGTTATATAGGATTTGAAATTGTAACCCTAATCATTATATTGTTGTCCTTACAAGTAAAATTTGACCTTGTTCCTTTTTCTTTCATGGCATTTTTCTTCATTATTTCTTATTCTCAGTGATGACTTCATCATTTCGTTGGTGTACAGGTGTTGTGGGACTCTGAATCTTTTTTATTTTAAAATGAAACCCTTCTAGTTTCTAGGACATAAGCTTAAGTTTTATAAACTTCTCGCTGAAGCCTTAAGGCTCTGTTTTCATCCTTATGTTCAACACTCAATGTAAAGGATATTATACAGTATTTAAAGATGACTTAATATATAATAGTTTTTGTTATTCGTATGTTCTTCTATGCATGCAAATGAACATCTATTGCATACTGGAGATTTACCCCCAGTTGTGAGTTTGAAATGTTGTTTTGACTTGAGTATTCCATTTATTATTTTGTTCATGGCTCAGCCAAGAATTATTTTGACACAAAGATATTTTCAACTCAGTTTATATATATTATTGTAGTTTTTGTATACTTCTTTACCTAGAAGTTTTGGTACTTTGGGAATTTTTGTTACTCCTGCTTTCTCAGAGCACTGACTGAGTATCTTTACTTGTTTTCTACATTCTCGTAGACTATATTTTATAATGGGTTTTTCTACTCTATCTTATCCCAATTTATTTCCTATATGCAGTTCTTCTATTCTCTTTTAGTGTAAGAATTTCTCATGTATTATTTAAATTTGAAAACCTAAATGATTTGTATATATATTTAATTCCACATAATTACTCTTTCTTGTAGATACATTTATATGTCAATAAAAATACTATCATGGGGAAAATATTTATTACAAATACATAGTTGTATTAAATATTTGAATTTCTTTGTAAATATATTGTTTTAGTTTAATGTGTAAGGTTGATGTCTGGACCATCATAGTTCTAGGTTACTCTCTATATCCCTAGTCCGAGTATAGATATTGAACTAGAGAGGAGACAAGTTGTTCATTTTGGGGTACCAACCCTGGACAGACTAACAATCGCCTCTGAAATTATATTATGAGTTCCTTATATACAGGTTTCATTTAGTTTTTTAAATTTTCTACACCAACACAGTTATGATTTACCCTATTAATATGCTTAAAATGAAGTACATAAATAAATTTTTCTGAGTAGGCTGCATTAGTATATAAATATATGTTTTAATATACATGTATTTACTTTTCCATGTTAAATACCTTTACGTAAATCCTTTTAAGAAGAAGCATATTGATACAGTACCTAATATTTTCAATTCCATCTATTATAGAAGTAATTATTTAGGTAACTAGAATTCACAGTCAGATTGACATTTCTTCTTAAAACCTAAAAATAAACACAAAATATTCACAATCTTTCTTAACACCTTGCTAAATTACTTATTTCACTTTATCCTACGGATTATAACCTCTGAACCTTGAGAGAGGAAATTACATTCTCAAATTCCCCCATGCTCCACACCAGAGTAGGACTTTGATAGCAGTGTTTTCTGAAATAGACATCAAGACCCTCAGTCAAGTCTCACTTTCCAGATTTAGGTTACAAAGTTTCCACTGGTTCCAACTAGCTCTAGATTTACTCTCAGCCTCAAGCATCCTAGCTTTCCTCCAAATCCACAAAATCCCTTTTCCTCACTAGGATTTATCTTTTACCCTCAGTGGAAAAGGTAACTATCTTTAAATTATTTTTTCTAACTACTCTAGAACGATGGAATACTTTATCATCATTTTTTATGGAAAAACATTCCATAATTAATTATTTATTCAAAGAAAAGAAATCAATCATGTTTATTACTATATTAACATTACTTGCTAATATTATTTAAAATTAAACTCATAATACATTTTTAAGTGAAAAGAAATAGTTTAAGGATTAAATCTAGTTGCTACATATTCCCCATCTGGAAGTAAACACAGTCCTTGGTTTTTGTTCCACTTTAGCAAATAGTTCCATGTATGCCTCATGCATAAATCATTTTTCTTCCCATGTAGCCTCCTCTGGGAAAAAGTGCTTCCATTGCAGTTTAACTTGTGTGATGACTCGCCTTCACAATGTGATTTCTCTCGGATCAAGAATACGTTTATGTTCTATTGAAAATTCATCCTCCATTTCAACCTGCAATCAGCAAAGGATTTAAGTTAATTAACATATAATTCTTCTCTTTTGGATATTTGGTACTCAATCTCATTCCTACCTAAATATTTTCCCAATGTACTACATGTCTTAGATCATGCACATATCATTTCATATGAAACACATTGTGCACCCATATGTGACTCGAAAATGCCAATCGATAGGTTACTGGTTCTAATATTTCCAATATCTGGAAAGGTCAACAAAACCTGGGAGCCAATTTGGCACATGAAGTCCATCTTAAAGTGATTTTCTTGGGCCTGATTATCACATATACATGAGCACCCACTTCAAAATTCTAATAAGTTCTTTTTTCTTCCACATAAACCTTCCGAAGATCTTGGGCAACTTTTAGATTATGTTGAATCTTCTTTACTTCTCGTTCCATCTTGGCCAACATCTCCATGCAAAGCATTAATTTGGCTTTCGGACTGGTCCAGTTGATTGGAGTTAGATAGTGCCTCCCATATAACACTTGAAGGGACTCATTTTCAGAGAATCTTGATATCCACTATTGTATGTGAATTCCACTAGATGTAGATAATCTTCCCACTTTGTAGGTTATTGACTAATGTACATGCACAACATGTCTTCTAGGATTTTATTCACTCACTTTGTTTCTCCATATGTCTATGGATGATATGCGGTGCTAAATTTGATAAATGTGCCCAATCTAGTAAACGATGCCTTCCAAAAGGCTGAAGTGAACTTTACATCTCAATCTGAGATGACTCTTTTAGGAATACCATGCAACCTAAATGTTTCCCTCATGAAAATATCTGCAATTTGCACCATTTTTTAAGTAGGATGTATTAGAATAAAGTGAGCTACCTTGCTCAGTCCATCTACAACCATCATTATAGAATCATTATGTATATTCGTTCTCAGTAGCCCAGTAATAAAATTTAATGATATAACTTCCCATTTTCATTCCGGCACAAGTACGGGTTGCAACAATCCTACTAGATGTTGATGTTCCACCTTAACCTGTTGGCATTCCAGACACTTGGTTAAGTATTCAGTGATATTTTTCTTCATACTTGACCAAAAATAAACTTTCCTTATTGATGTCATCATTTTATAGTAACATGGGTGTCAAAAATAAGTACTTCGATGATATTCATCCAAGATTAACTCTTTCAAAATCATCTCATTCGAGATGTATATCTTTTATTTTAAAGTTTAAAGTTCATCTTTGCTAATCTCACATTCTCAGAGCTTTTGTTTATTTTTTTCTTCATTTTCTTTCTACCATAAAAATTCGTATTCAGGATCCTTCTCATTTGCGCCCCTTATTTGATCCTGAAATTTTAATTCTACTTGATTAAAGTAGAGTTCAAACACGCAATGTATTTTTCTGCTCAAAGCATAAACAACACGATTTTATTTTCCTTTAACATGTTGGATATAAAAATAAAATTTTCTTAATAATGCATTCCACCTTGCCTGGCGAGCATTAAAATCATCTTGTTTAAAGTAGCTGGTCAAGCTGTTGTAATTTGTTTTTAGCACAAACCTTTTTCCCAATAAGTAGTGTCTCCATACCTTGAGTGTGTGCACTACTGCTATCAAGTCTAGATCTTAAGATGACTAATGATGTTCACGATATTTTAGTTTTCTTGATTCATATGCAATGACCCTTCCTTCTTGAGATAATATTTCTCCTACTCCTTCCTTGCACGCATCATTTCATACCTCAAATTCCTTTATAGGGTTAGCAACTCTCAAAATAGGGGCAATAGTCAGCAACTTCTTTAATAGCCTAAAACTAGTTTGACATTCACTAGTAAATTTAGACATTCTCCCCTTTTGCTGCAAAGATGTAATAGGAAAATAAATTTTTGAGGATCCTTTGATGAAGTGCTTGTAATATCTGGCCAATCCCATAAAAGAACGTATGTCTTCTACATTTTTTGGAACCCTCCATTCCATGATAGTATTTATTTTCTCAGAATCTACTCCTATGCCTTCAGCAGAAATGACATGGTCTAAATATTGTAATTTTTCCTTGAAGAAATCACATTTGATGAACTTGGCATACAGGTCATGTTTCCTCGACATTTAGAACACTTGCCATAAGCGTTCCTTATGATATTCAATGTTTCTTGAACAAATTAATATGTGGTCAATAAATATCTAAACAATATTGTCCAAAAGGGGATGAAATATGACATGCATCAAGCTCATGACTGTTGTTGATGAATTGGTTAATCCATATAGAAAAACCACGAAATCATAGTGCCTGTATCGAGTTCAGAAAGTTGTATTTTAAATGTTTTCATCTTTAATTTGAATATGGTGGTAGCAAAACCTTAAATCTATCTAAGAAAATAAATTCACACCCTTCAATTGATCGAAAATATCATTTATACATGGCAACAAGTATTTATTCTTAACTGTTAATTTATTGAGCTACCTGTAATCCATGCAAATTTCCATCGTTCCATCCCTTTTCTTCACGAACAAAACTGGTGACCCCAAAGGAGATACACTTGGTCGAATATATCCCTTATCCAACAATTTGTGTAATTGAATTTTTATTTTTTTTAACTGAGGTACACTCATCCAATATGGTGTTCATAACACTGGTGCAGTACTGGGCATTAATTCGATAGTGAAATCGATATCTCTCTTTGGAGGTAGTCTAGGTATGCTTTCTGGAAATACATACATAAAGTCCTGGGTGCCTGGTATATTTTCTACCATAGGAGTATTATCCTTTGAATTAGAAAATCCCAATTAGATGGAATAAATATGGCATCCTTTTCTAATACATTTTCCCAAATGGGATGTTATGATATGACATAACTGTAGAGGGTTCTTGATTCCTTGCAACGTTTCCCATATTCGGCTCTGAAGTAAATTATCTTATCTTTACAATCTACTAGAGACCAGTGTCCTTCCACCCAGCCCATACCCAATAGTATGTCATAGGAACCCAAAGGTAAAATATTTAATTCTACCTTTAACTGTTGATTTCCAATTTCTAAAGAACAGTTTGAAACTTTATCACTAGCCCTTCTCTTTGCCCCAGTGGCTAGTTGTACGAGCTAGGGGTCCTTAAATTTATGGCTTTTAAGTTACACTTTTCTACTATATAAGGGCTTACATAGCTTAAGTTGGTATCAAGATCAGCCAAAACAGAAATAGTTTGTGAAAATATCTTACCTTCAATTTCTAATATGGTCGGTTGGTGGTCTTCTTCTCGGTCTTCGAGAGCTGCATTAATTATTGGTATATTTCGAGCCACATCCCCCACAGTAGAGACCTCTTGTAGGTTATTTTTTTTTTCCTTTCCCCCAATTGAGGAGAATTCTTGTAATAATGTTCCTCACTACATTCCCAACATTATAGATGGGGTCTCTAGGTCTATCCATGCTATAGATTGTTGGAGGCTTTTGTAGGTCACTCCTCTATTGGCCATTTTTTTCTGTTGATTTCTCCCATACTACCTGCTTCCTAAATTTCTTACAGTATTTTTAAAATTATGAGACATAGTATTCTTAACATTTGAATAATTTTTCTATCCTTTCTTTGGAGGCTAGTTTCTTCTTATTTCCACTTTCTCCTTGGACTAGTGATAGCACATTCATGCTTTTCAAATCACTTTGTCCATATTCTTTGGTTTTACAAATTCAATTCGTTCCTTCATGTGCACAAGTAGACTGCTCATAAATCACTAAACTTTAGCCTTCTCATCTCTCAAATAAGGTACATATCTTGGCAATGATGTGAACTTAGTTATGAATTCATCCATTATCAATTGTCCCAATGTCAAATCATGGAATTCTCGAGATTTTTCATCATATAAACGCTCTGTTAGGTACCCATCCTTGAAGTATTGTTGGAACTCGTCTCGGGTCACATTCTTGTCTTCAATACTTCGAACATTTTGACCTCCTCCCACCATAAGGTAGCTTTCTCCCTCAGTTGATAGATAGCAAAGCGAGTTTCGAGGTTTCTGTTATATTCATTAACTTGAAAATACTTATTCTTGTTAATTAGCCACGCTTCAGCCACCTCTTAGGCCTCTCTGTGGAAAGTAGGAGGTTTGATTTTCCAAAACTCACCTTGCAGTTCTACTTTCTGTTTTTTCATCTCTTTCTTATTTCACACATTTCTCGATTCTGATTCATTATATATATATATTTTTTCTTCGTTATGTATGAATTATTTCCAGCTTGTCATTATTTTGTCTTTTTTGTTCACTCTCTTCATGGGAGTCTCCTTCACGTCTTGGTGGAACTATCCCTTCGTTCTACCTATCAGAGAGGCTTTTGAGAATCCTCTCTTGTTGTTTCATCAGCCTTTGATTTCCGCTTCTCACTCTGACCATTTCTTCTTGTACCTTTTTCATTGTACTCAGCAGTATACTCATCTGACAATGATGTTCTTCAAGTAATCTGCTATTCTATTTATTTTGATCTACATTCAACTATACCCACATTTCTGGGTTCATTTCAAGATTGGATTGGGGATCAAGTTCCCTATTATTTTTTGGTACTTGGTGCATTGATCCCCTTATCATTTTATCCTTTCTAGAGTCTATGCATAATTTACACACAACATTTTTTATTCAAGTGACCCATTTGGGTCCTAGTGTATGAAGGTTGCTTAGATACCACTCGTGACATTCATAAGAAAAAAATTAATTTCTTTTCTATCCCTATTTACTATCTACTCTAACTAACTTGGGTTATAATTATTCAATATTTTACTTTCAATTTAAGACCACTATGAGATACATTTTCTTTTCTGGAAAAGAACTATATAAAAATCTCACATATCTAACTATTTATAGTACCATGTATTAACCCTTATCCATATTAACAATTACGAATAAATATTGGAGTTCACACATATAAATTATGTGCTATTTACTAGACTTACTATATAAATATTTTCTATTGTTCAACATAGATTCGAAGCACGACTTATCTGACAATTATGATCTGTCAACCACTAATCGATAAATTTGCGATTTCAGTTCATGGAAAATCTTGATTTATTATCATTATTATGATATTGTTATATTATTATACATCTGAATAATATCTAAGGTAAAATGGTTAATTATAACTCAATCCTCTGTGCCACTGTGCAATTAATTTTGTTTACACTTTCCATCTCTACCACCATTAGATCCATTGTGTGAATATTGATAGTGGAGGAAGAATTGGCTTGGGATTAAGGTAATCGACCTCCCCTCAACCATAACCACTTTCTTCATTTGTACTTTTTGAAGTTATGCCTCAAGCTCCGCCATTATGTGGCTTCAATGCCGCCATTTTTCTTCATTGAGCTGGTTCAAAACTTCTCCGCAGTTTAACGAATTATCCACTCCTCGGCACTGCTACAGGCAACATTGTAGGGTGAATCTCTAAGTTTGGTTTATAGAAGTTATAGCTACTATTTGGCTTTAATTCCATAATATTTCTCTGTTATATTAAGTGGGGTCTTAACTGTGTTCATAGAACTGCGAATTATACTTGCTTGTTTTTCTGTTCATTTGAGATTCACTGATGGTTTACTCCATGTGGATGATGAGATTTGGGTTTATCAAAATGAAAATTCATGGTGAAGGTTTTAAAACTCCTATTGTTGGAGATTCATGCTTCATCGCGGGCACAGTCACACAGGTGAGCCCATTCTACTGTTGTTATCATTTTCTCTTGTTTTCATTTAAAACCTTAACAATTATTTTTGAATGGCGGTTTGAATATTATCATTCTTCTTCCTATTTTAGGTTTATGAAACTGAGGTACCCATTTCCCATACCAAGGTAAGTCCATAAAATTATCTTGGGTCGATAGTTAATTCTTCTTGGTTATTACCTGGGGTTTGAAAATGTAACCCTAATTATTCTAATGTTGTCCTAAAATGTAAATTGTGACATTGTGCCTTTTAATTGTATGGAATTTTCATTCATGCCTTCATTCACTTAGTGATTACTTTCTCATTTCATTGTTGTATAGGTACCACGGGACTTTGAATCATTTTTAATTTAATATGAACCATTTTCAATTTCTGTGACTTAAGCTTTAGTTTTATAGACTTCTCGCTAAGGGCTTGCAACTATATTTTCATATTTATGTTCAAAACTCATATTAAAGGATATTCTACAGTCCTTAAAGATGGCTTAATATATAAAATTTCTCGTTATTCATATGTTCTTCTATGCAGGCAAATGATAATCGGTTGCATACTCGAGATTCGTCCAAGTTATGATTTTGAAATGTTGTTTTAAATTGAATATTCCCTTTATTCTTTGGTTAATGGATCAGTCGAGAAGTCTTTCGCCACAGAGATATTGTCAAGATAGTTTATATATATTATTGTAGCTTTTGTATACTTATTTACTCATAATTTTTAGTACTTTGGTAATGGTTGTAACTCCTACCTTCTTAGAGCACTGGCTCAGTATGTTTACTTGTTTTCTTCATGTTCGTAGACTATATTTCATATTGGGTTTTTCTACTCTGTCTTATCCCAATTTATTTCCTGCATGTAATTCTTCTATTCCCCTTTAGTGTAAGAATTACTCTTGTATTCTTTAAATTTTAAAACGTGAATGTATTGTGTATATCTTTATTTCAACAGAATTACTCTTTCTAGTAGATACATTTATATGTCAATAATAATACAATCACGGGGCATATATTTATTAAAAATACATAGCTATATTCAATATTTAAATTCCTTGGTAAATATATTGTTTTATTTTACTATCTAAGGTTGATGTCTAGACCATCATAAGTTTGGGTTACTCTTTGTATCCATAGTTCGATTATAGACGTTCAACGACAGAGGAGTGAAATTGTTGAGTCTGGGGTCCCAACCCTCGACAGACTAATGGTCTCCTTTGCAATTCTATTTTGACTCTTTTACATATAATTTCCACTTACTTTCTTGGATTTTCTACACCAACATAGTTATGATTTACACTATTGATATGTTTAAAAGGAAGTACATAAATAAACTTTTCTTAACAGGCTTCATTTGTACATAAATATATGTTTATATATACATCTATTTCCTTTTCCTTTTTAAATACTTTTAAGAAGAAACATATTGATACAATTCCTACTATTTTCAATTTCATCTGTTACGAAAATAATTATCTAGATAACTAGGAATCACAGTCAGATTGACATTCCTTCTTAACACCTAAGAATAAACACAATAATACTCCCAATATTTCTTAACACCTTTTTATGTTACTTATCTCACTCTATCTTGCTGATGATAGCCTCCCAACCTTGAGAAAGACAATTACGTACTCAAATCCCCCCGTGCTCCGTTCCATAGTACAACCTAGATATAAGTGTTTTCTGGAATAGACCTCAAGACTCTCGGTCTGGTCGCCCTTTCTAGATTCAGGTTACAGGGTTTCCACTGGTTCCAACCAGCTCCGGATTTACTCTCAGCCTCAAGCATCTTGGCTTTCCTCCAAATCCACGGAACCTCTTTTCCTCACTGGGATTTCTATTTTACCCTCTAAGGAAAAGGTAACTATATTTAAATTCACTTTTCTAACTACTCTGGAATCTTGGAATACTTTATCATAATTTTTCATGGAAAAATATTCCATAATTAATTCTTTATTCAAAGAAAAGAAATAAATTATGTTCATTACTAGATTAACTTTACTTGCTAATCTCATTTAAAATTAAATTCATAATCCATTTTTAAGAGAAAAAAAATTAGTTTAAGGATTAAATCTAGCTGTTACATCTTCCCCCTCTAGAATTAAACATTGTCCTCGTTTTTTTATTCCATTTTAGAAAATAGTTTTGGGTATGCCTCATGCACAAATCCTTTGTCTTACTATGTAGCCTCCTCCAGGCCAAAGTGCTTCCATTACACTTTAACTTGGGTGATGTCTTGCTTTTGAAGCATGATTTCTCTCTGATCAAGAATACGTTGAGGTTATACCAGAAATTTGACGTCTAGTTTGACCTGCAATCAATAAATACTTTAAGTCAATTAACATAAAATTATTCTGTTTTGGTGATTTAGTACTCAATATTATTCCTACCTTAATGTTTTACCAATGTATTACATGTCTGAAATCATGCACATATCATTTCAGTATTGATACATGAAATACATTGTGACCTTGTATGTAACTGGGCAATGGAAATCGATGGGACACTAACCCTACTCTTTTCGAGATTTGGAAAGGTCCACAGAACTAGGGAGCTAATTTGGCACACGATGTCCATATTAAGGTGTTTTTCTTTGGCCTGATTCTCACATACACATGATCAACCACTTCAAACTCCCTATAAGTTATCTTTTTGTCTGCATAAACCTTCTGTCATTCTTGGGAAAATTTTAGATTATTTCGAATCTTCTTTACTTCTTGTTCCAACTATGCCAACATCTCTGAGCGAAGAATTATTTTGGTTTCTAGACTGCTCCAGTTAATGGGATTTCGTTAGTGTTTCCCGTATAATGCTTCAAAGGGACTCATTTTCACAGACTCTTGATATCCATTATTGTATGAAAGTTCCACTAGATGTAGATAATCTTCCAACTTTGTGGGTTGTTGCATTACATACATGCACAACATGTCTTCTAGGATTTGATTCACTCGCTTCATTTGTCCATCAGTATGTGGATTATATGTGGTTCTAAATCTAATCTATGTTCCCAATCCGGTAAATAATGCCTTCTAAAAGGCTGAAGTGAAATTTACATCTCGATCTGAGATTATTGTTTTAGGATTACCGTGCAACGTAAATGTTTCCCTCATGAAAATATTTGCAAATTGCACCATTTTGTAATTATATTGTACTAGTAAAGTGAGCTACCTTGCTCAATATATATACAACAACCATTGTATAATCATTATGTAGGTTCGATCTTGGTAGACCAGTAATAAAATCTAATGATATACATTCCCATTTTCATTCTTGTGCAGGAATGGGCTGCAACAATCCTGCTAGATTTTTATGTTCCACCTTAACCTATTGGAATTCTAGACACTTGGTTAAGTATTTAGCGATATTTTTCCGTATACTAGGCCAAAAAAAACTTTCTTGATTATTTTCAGCCTTTCCTGCTAACCTGGGTGTCCAAAATAAGTACTGCAGTGATATTCATCCAATATTAACTCTTTCAAACTCATATGATTTAGGATGTATATCGTTCCTTTTAAAGTTTAAATTTGATCTCTTATAATCTCATATTCTGATAGTTTTTCCTGTTATTTTGCTTCATTTTATTTCTACCATAAAAAATGGTATTCATAACCCTTCTCAGCTACTTCCCTATATTTGATCCTGAAATTTCAATTCTACTTGATTAAAGTAGAGTTCATACATGCAATTAAGTTTTCTGATTAAAGCATCAACAACACAATTTTCTTTACACTTATCATGTTGAATATGAAAATAAAATTCACTTAAGAATGCATTCCGACTTTCCTGGTGCGCATTCAAATCAGCTTGTATTAAGTGGTTGGTCGGGCTACTACGATTTATTTTCAGCACAAACCTTTTTCCCAATAAGTAGTGTCTCCATAACTTGAGTGCGTGCACTATTGTTGTCAACTCTAGTTCATAAGTAGAATAACGATGTTCATGACATTTTATTTTTCTTGATTCACTTGCAATGACCCTTACCTCTTGAGATAATATTGCTCCTACTCCTTCCTTGCACGCATTGGTGCATACCTAAAATTCCTTTTTGGTTCAACAACTCTCAAAATAGGGGTAATAGTTAGAAACTACATTAATAGTTCAAAACTAGTTTGACATTGAATGGTGCATTTAAACATCCTCTCCTTTCATTGTAAATATGTAATAGGAAAAAAAAATTGAGAATCTTTTGATGAAGTGCCTGTAATATCCGAACAATCCCATAAAATAACATATATGTACTATGTTTTTGGGCACGCTCCATTCCATGATGGTCTTTATTTTCTCGAGATCTACTACTATGCCTTCAGCGGAAATGACATGGTCCAAATATTGTATTTGTTCTTGGAAGAAATAAAATTTGTTGAACTTGGTGTACAACTGATGTTTCCTCAACATTTCCAACACTTATCGTAAGTGTTCCTTATGTTCTTCCATGGTTCTTGAATAAATTAATATGTCATCAATAAATATTAGGATAAACTTGTCCAAAAAGGGATGAAATATGCCATGCATAAGGCTCATGAACGTTGCTAGTGCATTGGTTAATCCAAATGGAAAAACCACAAACTCATAGTTCCCATATCGAGTTCGGAAATTTGTTGTGTAAATGTATTCATATTTTATTCAAATATGTTGGTAACCAGACCTTAAATCTATCCTCGAAAATATAGTCGTGCCCTTAAATTTATCGAAAATATCATCTATACATGGCAGCGAGTATTTATTATTAACTGTTAATTTATTGAGATACCTATAATCCATGCACATTCGTATGGTTCCATCCGTTTTCTTCAAGAAAAACACTGGTGCTCCCCAAGGGTATACACTTCATCGAATATATCCCTTATCCAGCAGTTCTTATAATTGTATTTTTAATTCTGTTAACTCGGGTACTATCATCCGATATGGTGTGCGTGACACTGCTACAGTACTGGGCATTAATTCAATAGTGAAATCGATATCTCTCTTTGGAGGTAGTTCTGGTATGCTTTATCAAAATACAACCATAAAGTCCTGGACCACTGGTATATTTTCTAGCATAGGAGTCTTATCCTTAGAATTAGTGAATTCCACTAGGATGGCATAAATTTAGAATCCTTTTATAATACATTTACCCAATTGGGATGCTATGATAGGACATAATTGTAGAGGTTTCTTGATTCCTTCCAACTCCTAGTGTTTCCCATATTTAGCTCTGAAGTAAATGATCTTATATTTACAGTCTACTAGAGATCAATGTCCTTCCAGCCAGTCCATACCTAGTATTATGTCATAGGAACCCAAAGGTAAGATATCTAATTCTACCTTTAACTACTGATTTCCAATTTCCAAAGAACAATTTGAAACTTTAGCACTAACCCTTATCTTTTCCCTACTGGCTAGGTATACGAGCCAGGGGTCCTTAAATTTCTGGCTTTGCAAGTTACGCTTTTCTACTATCTCGGGGTTTACATAGCTTAAAATGGCATGAGGATCAACCAAAATAGAAATAGTTTGTGAAAATAACTTACCTTCAAGTTATATCATGGTCGGCTCCTAGTCTAGTTGTCAGTCTTCAAGATCTCAATTAATTCTTCGTATATTTCATGACACATCCCCCATAGTAGAAGCCTCTAATAGGCTAGTTTTTGTTTCACTTCTCCCACGATGAGGACAATTCTTGTAATAATGTACCTCACTGCATCCCCATCATTATATAGGGGGTTTCTAGGTCTGCCCATGCTCTAGTTTGCCAGAGGATTTTATGGGTCACTCCTCTTTTGGCCTTTTTTTTTTCTGTTTTGTCCCATACAACCTACTTGCTGAATTTCTTGTAGTAATTTTAAAATTACAATTACTGGTATTCTTGAAATTTGAATTATTTTTTTGTTCTTTCTTTCGCACCCATTTTCTTCTTGTTTCACCTTTTTCCTTGGAATGTTGATATCACATTCCTGACTTTTGAATCACTTTGTCCTTAGTCTTGGAGTATACGAATTCAATTCTTGTCCTAATTCTTCTTGGTTGTTACTGAGGTTTTGAAACTATAACCCTAATTATTCTGCTATTGTCTTTATAGGTAAAATTGTGACCTCACAACTTTTTCTTGCATGGTGTTGTCCTTCATGCCTTCCTATCCTTAGTGATGACTTCATCATTTCATTGGTGTATAGGTACCATTTTTTTTTTTTTTTTTTTCTCGTTTAGACTAATCCTAATCTTTCCATTTTTTCTCCTCCCATCCCACCCACGGGTTTCGAACCGGTGACCTTACATAACGGAGTGCCTTAAGAGTGCACCCCATCACCGACTATTCTACACCACGTGGGCGGTGTATAGGTACCGTTAGACTCTAAATCATTTTAAATTTAAAATGAAACCATTTTTCTCTCTAGAACTTAAGCTTAAGTTTTATAGACTTCTCACTAAATCCTTGAGGCTTTGTTTCCATCTTTATGTTCAACACTTGTTGTAAAGGATATTATAAATTATTTAAGTATATATTAGTATAGAATAGTTTTTGTTTTTCATATGTTCTTCTATGCATGCAAATGATCATCGGTTGCATTCTGGAGATTCCTCCCAGTTTTGAGTTTGAAACATTGTTTTGACTTGAATATTCCCTTTATTCTTTTCTTAATGGTTTAGCCGAGAAGTATTTAGGCA
Organism: Pinus albicaulis; assembly: GCA_034641835.2. NCBI lineage: Eukaryota > Viridiplantae > Streptophyta > Pinopsida > Pinales > Pinaceae > Pinus > Pinus albicaulis. The sequence goes on from CM076570.1 coordinate 1,022,630,871, forward strand.
CAAAGATATTTTCAAGTAAATTTATATATATTATTGTAGTTTTTGTATACTTCTTTACTCAGAATTTTTAGTACATTGGGAATGGTTGTTACTCCTTCCTTCTCAGAGCACCGAATGATTATCTTTACTTGTTTTCTACATGCTCGTAGACTATATTTCATACTGGGTTTTTCTACTCTGTCTTATCCCAATTTATTTCCTCTATGCAGTTCTTATGTTCTCTTTTATTGTAAGAAATGTTCATGTATTCTTTAAATTTGAAAATCATAATGTATTTTATATATATTTATTTCCACAAAATTACTCTTTCATGTAGATACACTTATATTTCAATAGAAATACTGTCAGGGGGAAAATATTTATTAAAAATACATGGTTCTATTCAATATTTCAATTTATTGGTAAATATACTATTTCAAATTACTCTATAAGGTTGAAGTCCAGACCAATATTTATTAAAAATACATGGTTCTATTCAATATTTCAATTTATTGGTAAATATACTATTTCAAATTACTCTATAAGGTGGAAGTCCAGACCATCGTAATTCTGAGTTAATCTTTGTATCCCTAATCCATGTATATAGATTGAACTAGAGAGGAGACAAACTGTTAAGTCTGGGGTCCCAACCCTGGACATACTAAGAGTCTCCTTTGCAATTCAATTATGATTTTTTTATATATAAGTTCCATTTCCTTTCTTGGATTTTATACACCAACACAGTTATGATTTACCCTATTAATACATTTAAAAGGAAGAACAAAAATAACGCTCTCTTAACAAGATGCATTAGTATATAAATATATGTTTATATATACATTTATTTTCTTTTTCCTATTAAATACCTTTATGTAAATATTTTTAAGAAGAAGCATATTGATACAGTTTCTACTGTTTTCAAATTCATCTATTACAGAAATAATTATTTAGGTAACTAGAAATCACATTCAGATTGACATTCCTTCTTAACGCCAAAAAATAAATAGATTAAGATTCACTATCTTTCGTAACACTTTGTTAAGTTAATCATCTCACTTTATTGTGTTGATGATAGCCTCCCAACCTTGAGAGAGTAAATTTTGTCCTCAAATACCCCCGTGCTCCACACCAGAGTAGGACTTAGATAATAGTTCTTTTTGGAACACACCTCGAGACCCTCAGTCAAGTATACCTTTCCAAATTCAGGTTACAGAGTTTCCACTAGTTCCAACCAGCTTTGGATTTACTCTCAACCTCAAGCTACATGACTTTCATCCAAATCCACAAGACCCCTTTTCCTCACTTGGATTTCTCTTTTATCCTCAAAGGAAAAGGTAATTGTATTTACTGCTTTTGTCTAATTACTCTGGAATCTTCGAATACTTTTTCATCAATTTTTATGGAAATACATTCCATAATTAATTCCTTATTCACAAAAAATAAATAAAGCATGTCCATTACAAGATTAACTTTACTTGTTAATCTCATCTAAAATTAAATGCATAATCCCTTCTTAGGAGAACAATAAATATCTTAAGGATTAAATCTATCTATTACATCTCCCCCCTCTGGAAGTAAACACCGTCCTCGATGGTTTATTCCATTTCATCCAATAGTTCTGGGCATGCCTCATACAAAAACCCTTCGTCTTCCCGTGTAGCCTCCTCTAGGACAAAGTGCTTCCATTGCACTTTAACTTGGGTGATGGCTCACCTCTAGAGCATGATTTCTCTCTGATCGAGAATACATTGAGGTTCTATCAGAAATTTGTTGTCTTGTTTGACCTGCAATTAGAAAATTATTTAAGTTATTTAACATAAGATTATTCTCTTTTGGAGATTCCGTACTCAATCTCATTCCTACCTGAATGTTTTGCCAATGTATTACATGTCTCATATCATTCAAATATCGTTTCAGTATCGATACATGAAACACATTGTGAATATTATGTGATTGGGCAAGGTGAATCGATGGACTACTGGTGCTACTCTTTCTAAGATTTGGAAAGGTCCACAGAACCTGGGAGCCAATTTGGCACACGAATTCCATATTAAGGTGATTTTCTTGGGCATGATTATCACATACACATGATCACCCACTTTAAACTACCAATAAGTTCTCTTTTTGTTTTCATAAACCTTCCCTCGATCTTGGGAAGCATTTAGATTTTGTCGAATCTTCTTTACTTCTTGTTACATCTTTTCCAACATCTCCCAGTGAAAAAATAATTTTGTTTATGGACTACTCCAGTTAATGGGAGTTCGACACCATCTCTCATATAATGCTTCAAAGGGACTCATTTTTAGAGAATCTTGATATCCATTATTTTATGTGAATTCCACTAGATGTAGATAATATTCCCACTTTGTGGGTTGTTGCATTACTAAATACACGCGCAACATGTCTTCTAAGATTTGCCTTGTTTTTCCATCCATTTGTGGATGATATGCAGTGCTGAATTTGATTTGTGTGCCCAATCCAATAAACAATGACTTCCAAAAGGCTGAAGTGAACTTCACATCTCAATCTTAAATGATTGTTTTAGGAATACCATGCAACCTAAATGTTTCCCTCATGAAAATATCTGCAATTTTCACTCTTTTGTAATTAGACTGTACTGGAATAAAGTGAGATTCCTTGCTCAGTCTATCTACAACCACCATTATAGAACCATTATGTTTGTTTGATCTCAGTAGACCAATAACAAAATCTAATGATATAACTTCTCATTTCCATTCTGGTACAGTTATGAGCGGCAACAATCTTTCTTGATGTTGAAGTTCCACCTTAACCTATTGGCATTCCAAACACTTATTTAAGTATTCAATGATATTTTTCCACATACTAGGCCAAAATTAAACTTTCATGATTGCTATCACCATTTTCTGGTAACCTGGGTATCCAGAATAAGTACTAGGATGATATTCATCCAAGATTAACTCTTGAAAACTCATGTGATTCAGTATATATGTCTTTCCTTTGAAAGTTAAAAGACGATCTCTTTTACTCTCATATTCTGATAACTTTTCCTGTTTTTATTCTTTATTTTCTTGTTGCCATAAAAATTGGTATTCAGGATCCTTCTCGGCTGCTTCCTTTATTTGATCCTGAAATTTGAATTATACTTGATTAAATTAGAGTTCATACACACAATGTAGTTTTCTTCTCATAGCATCACCAACATGATTTTATTTTCCCTTAACATGTTGAATATCAAAATCAACTTCAGTTATAATGCATTCAACCTTGCTTGGTGAGCATTCAAATAATATTGTTTAAATTAGTTGTTTAGGTTGCTGTGATCTGTTATCAACACAAAAAAATTTCCCAATAAGTAGTGTCTCCATATCTCTAGTGTGTCCACTAGTGCTATCAAATCTAGATCATAAGCGCAATAATGCTCTTCATGATCCTTTAGTTTTCTTGATTCATATGCAAATACCATTACCTCTTGAGATAATATTTCTCCTACTCCTTCCGTACATGCATCGGTGCATACCTCGAATTCCTTGTTTGGGTCATCAACTCTAAAAACAAGGGCAGTAGTCAAGAACCTCTTTAATAGTTCAAAACTAGTTTGACATTCGTTGGTCCATTTAAACATCCTCCTCTTTCGTTGCATAGATGGAATAGGAGAAGAAATTTTTGAGAATATTTCGATGAAGCGCATGTAATATTCGACCAATCACATAAAATAATATATATCTGCTACGTTTTTGGGCACACTCCATTCCATGATAGTATTTGTTTTCTCAGGATCTACTTCTATGCCTTCAGCAGAAATGACATGGCCTAAATATTATATTTTTTCTTTGAAGAAATCACATTTCCTAAACTTGGCATACAGTTGATGTTTCCTTAACGTTTCCAACACTTGCCATAATTGTTTGTTATGCTCTTCCATGGTTCTTGAATAAATTTTTATGTCATCAATAAATATCAGGACAAACTTGTTCGAAAAGGGATGAAATGTGACATACATCACGATCATCAACGTTGCTAGTGCATTGGTTAATTCAAAGGGAAAAACCATGAAATCATAGTGCCCGTACCGAGTTCAGAAAGATATTTTGTAATTTCCTTCATCTTTAATTCGAATCTGTTGGTAACCAAACCTTAAATATATCTTTGAAAACACAATCGCACCGTTCATTTGATCGAAAAGATCATATATACATGGCAGCGTGTATTTACTATTAACTGTTAATTTATTGAGATGCCTATAATCCATGCACATTTCCATGGATCCATCATTTTTCTTCACAAACAACATTGTTTCTCCCCAAGGGGATACACTTTGTCGAATATATCCCTTATCTAGGAATTCCTATAATTGGATTTTTAATTTTATTAACTCAGGTACACTCATCTAGTATAGTGCTTGTGACACTAGTATGGTATCGATCATTAATTCGATAGTGAAATCTACATCTCTCTTCTGAGGTAATCTATTATGCTTTATGGAAATACATCCCTAAAGTCCTAGACCACTGGTATATTTTCCAACATAGGAGTCTTATCCTTAGAATTAGCGACTCTCAATTGGATGGCATAAATCCGGCATCCTTTCCTAATACATTTACCCAACTGGGATGTTGTGATATGATGCAATTCAGAGGCTTCTTCATTCCTTGAAATGATTTTCATGTCCCATATTTAGCTCTAAAGTAAATGATCTTATATTTACAGTCCACTAGAGACCAGTGTCCTTCTAACGAGTCCATACCTATTAGTATGTCATAGGAACCCAAAGGAAAAAATTTTAATTCTAACTTTAACTGTTGATTTCCAATTTCCAAAGAACAGTTCAAAACTTTAGCACTAACCTTTCTCTTTGCCCCAATGGCTAGCTATACCAGCTAGAGGTCCTTAACTTTTTGGTTTTGCAAGTTACACTTTTCTACTATCTAGGGGCTTACATAGCTTAAAATGGCACTTGGGTCAACCAAAATAGAATTTTTTTTTGAATATAGCTTACCTTCAAGTTTTATCATGGTCAGGTGGTAGTCTTCTTGTTATTATTCAAGAGCTGCATTAATTATTGGTAAATTTTGAGTGACATCCCCCATAGCATAAGCATTTTTCACATTCGCTGGTGTTTCACTTATCCCATGATCAGGAAAATTCTTGTAATAATGTTTCTCACCGCATCCCCAACATTGTAGAGGGGGTTTCTGGGTTTTCCCATGCTCTAGTTTGCAGGAGGCTTCTGTGGGTCACTCCTTTGTTGGAAATTTTGTTTTATGTTGATTTCTTCCATGTTGCCTACTTGCTGAAGTTGTTGCAGTATTTTTAAAATTACTAGACCTAGTATTCTTAAAATTTGAATTATTTTTCTATCCTTTCTTTGGTGCCAAGTTTCTTCCTATCTCCCATTTCACCTTGTATTGTTTATAGCACATTCGTGCTTTTCGAAACACTTTGTCCATAGTATTCGGGTTAACGAAATCAATTATTTCCTTCATGTGGGCAGGTAGACTACTAAGAAGTCATTGAAACCTTTCCTTCTCATCTCTCAGGTAAGGTACATATTTTAAAAATGATGTGAATTTAGTTATTAATTCATCCATTGTCAATTGTCCCTAACTGAAATCATGTAATTCTCAAGATTTTTCATCACAAAAACATTTCTTTAGGTACTTATCCTTGAAGTATTGCTGGAAATCATCCCAGTTCACATGATGGTCTTAAATACTTGGAACATTTTTTACCTCCTCCCACCATAAGGTAGCTTTCTCCCTCGATTGATAGATATCCAAGTAAGCTTTGAGGTTACTGCTATATTGGTAAATTTGAAAATACTTTTTCATGTTAATTAGCCATGCTTCAACCACCTCTTTGGCCTCTCCATCAGAAGTAGAGGGTTTTATTTTCTGAAACTCACCGTGTAGTTTGTTTTTTTTTCATCTCTTGTTGATTTGACACATTTTGAGATTTTGTTTCATTATAATTTTTGTTTTATTGCTCAGCTATGTATGAATTCGTTCCAGCTTGTAATTCTTCTGTCATCATTATTCACTCTCTACCTAGGTGTCTCTTTTAGGGCTTGGTGGAACTATCCCTTGATTCTGCCCATCAGAGAGGCTTTTGAGAATCCTTTCCTACTCTTGCATCGGTATTTCATTATCTCTTCTCACCCAGAACATTTATTCCTATAAATTTTTCACTATACTCAACAGTATTCTCATCTGACGATGTTGTTCTTCAAGTAATATGCTGGCTTGTTTATGTTGATCTACACTCAATAGTATCCACATTTCTGGGTTCATTTTAGGATTGGATTGGTGATGAGCTTTCCTAGTATTTTTGGGTACTTGGTGCATTGATCCCCTTCTCATTGTATCCTCTCTAGTTTTTGTGCACAATTTACACACAAGATTTGTTCTTCAGGTGACCCATTTGGGTCCCAGCATATGTATGTTGCTCTCATACCACTTGTGACATTCATAAGAAAAAATTGGTTTTTCTTCTATCGCTATTTACTATCTACACTAACTAGCTTGAGCTAGAATTATTCATTATTTTGCTTTCAATTAAAAACAACTATGAAATAAATTTTCTTTTATCGCAGAGAACTATATAAAAATCACACATATATAACTATTTATAACACCACTTATTAACCCTTATCCATATTCAGAATTACCAATAAATATTGGAATTCACATATATGAATTATGTGTTAATTACTAGATTTTCCATATAAATATTTTATATGGTTCAACATAGATTAGAAGCACAACTGATCTGAAAGTTGTGCTCTGTCAACCATTAATCCATAAATTGTTGTGAAACCAATTCCAAAAATAGAAGAAAAGAGATATCAATGCCTTATAAATCAGCCACTTCGAGGGGGAAACCTCTATTACATTACATAAATGAAAAATTCTTAGATGATACAAATGACAAAACCTCGTTTCTATATATAGGAGTCCATGGGGCCACAATGTAATCCTATCCGACCTAATAATAATAATTTAAGGGCACAATAATAACAATATGTGGGTTACAGCGGTACAACAATAACAATAAGGGGGTTACACTAACAATAATAAGGGACTATACTAGTAATATAGGGACCTAACATGCTCCTCTCCTTCAAAAAAGTGTTGTCCACAATGCTTGAGTAGCTCCAGGTGCTTTTGTATAAAACTATCATCCTACCATGTAGAATTTTCAGTGGGCAAGTTCTTCCATTTGATGAGATACTCTGAAATTGATCAATATTGTAGTTGTCCAGTTCTTGTTTCCATGACTGCTTTAGGTTCCAATGTAGTTTTTCCTTCCTCATCAAGTTCTGGAAATACTATTTGAACTGGAATTTTGTCCCCTATAACCACTTTTAAGCATGAAACATGGAAAACTAGATGGAGTCACGAAGAACTAGGAAGATCCAATTTGTATGCCCTAGTTCCAATATTTTGCAAAACCTTGTAAGGACCATAGTACTTTGGTGATAATTTATTATCCTTCCTATCTTGCTTGAGGGACATTTGTTTGTATGGTTGTAGCCTTAAAAATACCTAGTCTCCCACATCAAAAATTCTCTCACTGCGATGTTGATCTACATGTTGTTTCATTTGATTTTGTGCCAAATTTAGGTTATCCTTTAAGAGTTGGAGAAATTCTTGTTGATGCTCGATGTGATCCTCCACTGCTTGAATCGTATAATTTTCCCTTAAGGAAGATTTGATGGATGGTGGATGATATCCATAAAGTGCCATAAATGGGGTCATTTTTTCTGTAGTATGGAAGGAAGTGTTATACCAGCATTCAACGAGAGGTAACCACTTGACCCATTGTGCTTGCTTATCAGATACAAAACAAAGAAAATATCCTTCCAAACATTTATTCACTATCTTCGTTTGACCATCGGATTGAGGATGATAGGATGAGCTATGAGCTAGTTTAGTACCCAAATAAGAGAATAATTTTGTCAAAAAATTTCCTGTAAAAATGGGATCTTCGTCACTTACAATAATCTTCTTGTTTATATGTAGCTTTTGAATTGTTTCCATAAATGCAGTAGCAAATGTACTCGCTTTAAATGGATGAGATAATGTACAAAAGTGTGCATATTGGTAAGTATATCAAATACCACCGTGATGACACTCCTTCCTTTGGACTTAGGTAAACCTATGATAAAATCCATTGAAATCTCCTTCCAACGTTGACTTGGAATGGATAAAGGTTGTAGAAGACTCGTGGTTTTAATTGTCTCAACTTTATTTTGCTGGGAAACCAAAAATTCCGCCACAAAATTTTGAATATCAGATTTAAGGCCGCAAAATTCACCCTATGGTAAGTTTTTAATAATCCCAAGTGTCCTCCTAAAGGAGAAGTGTTCAATTCCAAAAGAATATTTTGCTTAGTTGGGAATTCTTGCAAATATATAAGTGATCTTTGTACCACAAGGAATCATTTTTCCAACTAAATGTATTAGATGTACTAGGATCTTACTGCAACTTTTGAATGAGAGTCCACACTTCTTCATCCTTATTCCATTCATAACTTACTTCCCTTATCCAATCTGGTTGGATAATTAAAATGGCGCAATGCAATTCTTCCACCTCTTCATCCTTTCTTGAGAGTGCATCTAAAAAAAAACTTACCTTCCCTTTTTTGTAGATGATTTCAAAGTCATAACCCAACATCTTTGTGACCCATTTTTTCTACTTTTTTGAAGATAGTATTTGTTCCAAAAAGTGTTTAAGACTATCATGGTCAGTTTTTACCTTGAAGTGTCTTCCCATTAGGTAAGCTCTCCATTTATTTAGTGCATGTAGTATTTCCTACATTTCCTTGTCATAAATAGCCTTTTGTGAATACTTTCCTTTGATTGAACAACTTTCAAAATAAATGGGTCTTCCTTATTGCATTAAAACAACACCAATTCCATTTCTTGAGGCATCACATTCCAAAATAAAGGTTTTTTTGAACTCTGGCGTAGCTAATATTGTTGCTAGGCACATTTCCTCTTTAAGATGTTCAAAGGCCTTAGTTGCTTCAGGAGTCCATGAAAATGCATCTTTCTTTAGTAATGTTGTTAATGGTGATGCTATTCTCCCATAATTCTTAACAAACCTGCGATAATACCCTGTTAACCTGAGAAATCCAAGCAACTGCTTTATGGTTGTGGGGACTTTCCATTCCTTAATGGCTTTAATTTTGTTAGGGTCTACCTTAACACCCTCGTGAGATACAATATGACCTAGATATTCCACCTTTTGTACTCCAAAGAAACATTTGGATGTTTTTACATATAATTGTTTCTCCTCCAATAGTTTGAGCACCCTATCAACATGTTGAACATGATCCTTCCAAGACCTGCTACAGATTATTATATCATAAAAAAATACTAGCACAAATTTTCTAAGGAAGGGTTTGAAAATGGAATTCACAACTTTAAAAATGTAGAAGGTGCATTGGTCAGGCCAAAATGCATGACCAAAAATTCATAATGACCTTCATGATTTCAAAATGTTGTTTTTAGAATATCTCCAGTCTTCATTCTAATTTGACGATATCCTGAATGAAGATCAAACTTGGTAAAATAAATTCCTCCATGTAATTCATCCAATAATTCATTAGTCACAAGAATGGGAAATTTATCTTTAATAGTGATCTTATTGAGCTCCCTATAATCTGGACACATGCGCTATGATCCATCTTTCTTGTGCACCAATTACTACTGAAGCAGAGAAAGAACTTTGACTAGGTTGAATTATACCAACATCTAACATTTCTGCAATCATACATTCAGTTTCGCTCTTTTGGACATAAGGATATTTGTGAGTCTTGATTGTAATGTTCCTTTTTCAGAAACATTGTCAATCGACAAGCAAATCTATTCCAAATATAGACTAAAGGGGTATTTACTAGATTTGTCACCTTCATAAATAAGGATGAGCTACAAAGGCTTCCTGGCCCACTATCATACTCTGTCTATAGTGTGTTGTCAGGGGACAATATCCCCAAGAGGGAAACACAAAAAGATTTGGAATCTCTCATGATAACCCAAAAATGCAGCTACAGCAATATAAAGACATAAACTAGAAGTAGCAGTGAACAAACATTATGCAAAAATATATGTAACCCTTGAGCCATTTTATTATGAAATAACAACAACAAAATGATACAATGAACATCAAAGGAATAAGGCAAGAAGTCTTCCATGAAAACATATGCCAAAATACACAATGCTGCATCATAGCAAAATACCCATGAATAATAACTGCATATTCATAGAAGGGAGACTGTTGTACTGAGTGAAAAAAAACATGGATGTGCATATTCATGACTCATACATCATTGGGAGAGAAGATCTAAGATCGAAATCACTACCTCAAGTCAATCCTAGAATGATTGGCTGAAATATGCAAAAATGCTGAAATGTCAGAGTTGCTAGGTAGTAACAAAAACACAATACATCGAATGGAATGGAGAAGGATGAATGGCTAAAGCTGATGAAGAGACCTTCTCCTTTGGAAATTTTAAGTGCAAGGCTGATCCCTACACCAAATATCTCACCCTCTAAAATGTCTGCAACACCCTCACTGCAAATATGCTCCAACTAGAACGTAGTCTATGAGAGGGTCTATGCTGTCACTGATGGAAATGGTTAGCCTCCTACCAATGCTGGTGGAATAAGCTTTGGAAACATCCTCAATAACCTCTCGGAAGTAGATAACTTCCCTCCTCTGAAATATCAGCTTGAAATGGTGTTGTAGGAAACCTCCAGCAACATCCAGCTACACTGCATAATAATCTACTACAAACACTGTGTTGATGAAAATGGTTGATGATATGGCCTGAATGCCAGAATATGGAGGATGAGTGCAATCCATCATGTCCTCCTCCAGAAGGAGTGGAAATCCTAAATAGGACTCCCTCGTGCCCGAGGGCACTCCAACTCTGCTAAATAGAAAGAGGCAACAATTTGTCTCAATAGAAAAATAATCAAATGATCCAAGATAATCTCAATGGGCTACCTTGCCTCTCTTTTAAAAATAATGAAGCCTCCATCTTCCTTCCTCTAGAAGTTTCCTCCCTCATGCAATATTCCTCCACTAAAACTGCATTGTCCCACTTAGTGCTCTCCAACTCATGCAAATGCAGTTTGACTTGGTCAACTAAGCCTTGTCCATTTGCATTTTAACCTCTTTCACACATGAGGGTGTGAAATCCAGCTCCATGATGATCCATTTTCAAATTGTAAGGGATTTTATTCCTATTTATTACGTGAATGGGTCACTTTACCCATTTTTATTTAGTAAAACAAAAATATGCAACTATAATGTTCCATTTTAGCTTGAGGCTAAAATTGGGAACATTACAGTCCTCCACTGCCACATGTTGTTTGTCCTTAAGCAACTGCATAGAGAGAACAAAATTACTCCTCCCTATTCTCTTGTGGCCTCCTCATCCATTGTCCCACCACTGCTCAAATATGCTACAACAAATCTGCCCTTCAATGCTCTCTCCCAAGTATCAAAACTGAAGATGATGCTCCACATGGAAAGATAGAAGGTGTAGTGGAATCCTTCCTGCTAGAATGTGGCCTCCTTAGGGTAGGAGTGATGATATGCATGGGATAATTCTGCTCCCAATGATTATCCTCTCATCCATGCTATCATCCAAATGAAAATCTCAATCCCCGGTTTCTGCAATGTGTTGGGGCTGAATGGAGAGTGTGCTTGTGCTTCTCAAGATGGTCCTCTCCCCATTTGAAGTGTTCATGGGGCTTCCTCTATCCTTGGGCTGAAAAATTATGGCCTCCAAGAATGGCCCAAGCCATCCCATTAAGAAAATCAGCCATGAAATGCCTCTGCAAATTCTCCAAGTGGTCCCTCCCACAAGAAGGTACAAGTAGCAATGTGGCAATCATGGTTTGCCCATGGTATCTCCCAGAATATAAAACATGTACAATGTGGAGAATCATGCTCCCAATGGGATATATATACAATACTCTCCAAATAATTCTCCTCATAAATGTACACCAGCATAAATACGTATGGAGAAATATGCAATAGAAACAAGTTGTCATAGGACAACCGGAGAGTGGTTCATAGTTCCACTCAGGGAACCTGCGCAGTGCCTCCTTGGCCTACCTAAAAATCAAAGTAACAAGTGCTATACTAGCCACTTATTTTCTGCCACAAAATCTCCTCATAAGATGAAACATGAGAATACAAATTGGTGCCAATGGTGCACACCATGCAACATGTGGCTTCCCCCACAACCATCACAAAAATTGGCCAAGATCAAGGATACAAGTAGCTGTAAGTACATTATACCATGTGCAAGAAGGGATGATCCTCCTTGATCAATATGCAGCTCATATAAAGTAAAGAGGTACATAATGTGAGATTATACATTCTCTACCATGTACTTGAGACCTTGAGCTGAAATGGCTCATCTAAATTCTCTCCCTCTCCTCCAATGAGTAAGGGAATGGTTGTGCCAACCTATCCAAAAACAACCGGACTCTGCATCTATCCATATGATGATGTATATCATGCTAAATGCCCTCCAAAGTGAACTCCTCTAGCCAATCAAAGTATGCCTCCAAGTGCATTGCTAAGAAATCCTCATGTGCAACATGCAATAATCTCTCCTTGAAACTAGAAACTCTAGACAAGCATATCCTTCCATTACAATAGATGACCATGTCGTCAACCATGTATCTATCATCTCCCTCCTGGTCATCAAAATCATTCATGCACCAAGATCGTGGTGAATACTCAACCAAAGCTAAGTCCTCCATCCTGGATCAATCCTCCACATAGATAATGCTGGTGTTCTGCAATATGGTGCTCCATCACGCTGCTACCTATTACCTTGACATCCCCTCATGCCAAAATCATCCTCCAAGTTTCTTCCATGCCCATCATGTAGCTACTCATGCTCAAAAGAAATGAGATATCTGAAAATAAGCCTCCCATGAGAGACTATCACCTCTAAGGAATCTCTCGATCCTGGGTAATATAAGCATAATTGGCCTCCATCTCTCTCAAAAATTCTATGGAGCAGTCATCCTACATCATGAAGATGCAATCCTCTATCCTTGCAGCAACATCTTCCAGCGTAGTATGACTGATGAGAGTCAGTGATGCTGAAAATGAGAGAGTGTCTCCCTCTTCCTTGAGTCTATCCCAAACTCTATGTGCTGTGCTGAACTCTCCCAAGGTTTCCACCTCCTGAAATCAAGGTGTGAGGCCCCAAATGTGGAACATCCGACCTCCTCTGCTAGTCTCCTTGGTGCAATTTCTCCATGCAGTGAGACACCATCATCAAGAGATGATTGAATGTATGAATGGAGAAAACCCTACATGCTTCCACTGCGCAATCCAATCATCTCCTTAGGTGCATCAACCTCATAAAATATACAGGGTGTGTGCTCCTCATCACATGATGTTGGTCATCCTCCCTATCTTCTCCTTCTATCTCCATAGCTCTGCACCCTACTATCAATGGCACAGATGTATCATGAGTTGTGCCTTGATCTCTTCATGGGAGATCCTGGGGAATTTCTTGCAAAGACACAAGAATCCCTCTATATGGAGCAAGAGCTCTTGTTTCCTCTGCATGAGGCACTGGATCAACTCTAGCTATACCAGCACAGTTTCCTGCCTCCTCATCAATGTGTAGAGGAAAATTTTCCAAAATTTGATCTCCTTTTGAAAAAGAGACCTCCATGCTCTCCTATGCAAGAGTGTGAGATGGATACCTTGCCTCCAACAACGTATGATGCAAGATGCCAACCTTCTCATCAATGTTCTGAAGTGGATCTGAGTTTATGTTTCCTTCCCTTACATGCAGAGTCTTGGTTTGTTTCTCTGCATATGTTTCAGATTTCCTCCTAACAAATCTTTCCATCATTGCTTCAATGAATCTAAAATAGAGAGAAGTATTTACATCCTCTAAATAACATGACTCAAATATCCACCATGCGTATGTTTTACCTCTCAAGTGAAACGCTGCAAATCTAATAGCATCTCCTTGTTGAACCCTTAGTTAAACTGAGAGGGGGGTGGTCAATCAGTTTAACACATTCATGGACTTTTAAACCTTTTTCATGAAAAATTATTTACACCTTAATTTCATGTTCAGCTTAATATGTGAGTAATATTAGAATGTGAGCAGCAAGCATTAATATAATGTAACATCAGACTTAATAAGAGAGAAACAATTATTAAGAAGATGATATAAACCGAGTCAATACATAAACACCATGAACAAAGACACCAGATATAAGTTGAAACCGATAAACGAATAAAACCACATCTTATTATTGTTGTGATGCAAAGGCAAGTTACAACTCCCTCTCACCACTAATTTTCTCTAGGCACCAACCTACAGGAGGCTCCTACCTCAATTTCGCAAGCTACAACTTGCAAGGAAGCTCCAAATCCCTCTAAACACTGATTTTTTGTAGGCACCAACCTACAAGACGCTCCTACCTCAATTCCGCAAGCTAAAACTTGCAAGGAAGCTCCAACTCCCTCTCAATTTTCTGCAGGCACCAACCTACAAGAGGCTCCAACCTCAGTCAGCTGCAACTGACATCTATCAAGCTATAAATTGATAGGGAAGCTCCAACTTCCTTACTCTTTCAAAAGAAAAACACTTGTTGATTTACCTTGGATATCAACTCTGTTATGTACCTTCTCCTCTATTATCCATCAATCCTCGTATCTTCCCTGCATCATCTCAACATCTTCTTGGATTCTCAATTAGCTCCTCCTTCTCCACATCCTTACTGCTTCATTTATGCATTCTCATACCTCACTCTCTAGCCTCTTTAGGCATCTCCAGGTGATATCATTTAAAGATATTTCCTTATGACTGTTTGTATTCCGCAGGGAATTTGAAATTGATAGCCATACGTCTTAGCCTTCTTCGTTCTCATTTCTTTTCTAGCTCACTCAGAAAAATATAACTTTATGTACTAATTTTAATATTACAGTAGGATTTTTTTTTCTTCCAAGGACTTTCCAATGTATCATAAACAATATAGAATCAATTAAAACATATACATTCAATTTTTCAATTACATATATCAATATCACTGTCTTCTTTCCAACACTTGGCTTCCTGGATTTGTCTTTTTTGATGCTGTCAGGTAACTGTTCTGCATACTCTCTTCACTGTTTTCTACATATTCTCCAGCTTACTATGCTTTTACACCTGTCAAATTCATTCCTTTGAATATTCCTATTCACTGTGTATGTATACCTATCGAGCCCACAATCTCATTCATGTGTAACACCTGTCAACGCCTGTTCACTGCAATTTTGAATCTGTTGAATATATAAAAATTTTACTAGTTTAGTTCCCAATAAATCTCAAGGTCTTGTGCATATAAAAATGCCTTTCCAAAATTTGATCCAAGTTACTTCCAAAATCTGGGCAGTTCAACATTCCATTTTATATGCCGGCAATTTTAATTAAATACCCCAAATAAAATCAGTGTGACAAATTCAATGATATATCTATCTTCCTTAAAGTTTCAAATCTGAGACTTAAATTACAACTCTCTGATGGTCATAATGCAGCAATATCCACTATGCCTGAAAGTAGACGCACCCAACTATAATTTCTTATTTGACAATGTACTCATATAACTTTGTGAGCATAATTTTTATGTGGCCTAACCTCTTTATGACAACCCCGATATATATATATATGTGTGTGTGTGTGTGTGTGTGTGTGTGTGTGTGTGTGTGTGTTTCCCAAAACAAAGGTTATAACATATTAATAAGCTAATGTATCATTCTGACCCATTTAACTTGAATATACACCAATACACAATCCCTTTCATGCGAGGTTCGGCTTATCATATAATATATATCACACACACACACACACACACACACACACACACAGAGATATATATATATACCGCCATACATATGTATTCACCAAACAAGCGTTATAAACATTAATAGGTCATGGCTTACGTTAGACCCCTCAATCTTCAATGACTAATTATCAATGTCTTAATGCTTTGTGCAACCCACATGCACAACCCTCTAATCATATGGTTCAACCATAGTATAACCCCGTCACGCATACATATCGAACAACCAATGCTAAAATTTGAAACGTTCAGGCCCCATAGCTTTATAAACCCTTCTTTTCTATTTGTTGATGCAATTAATCACAACTGAATTCTTTCAATTGCGATTGGATCCTTTGTAAATTTCTCGATGATATTGATCACAATCGCATCCTTCTATGGGATGTTCTGATGTTCCCCCCTTTTTCCGATGTGATGGCATACGTTTTAAGCCGGACCTCAAACAGATATGAGTCACCATTCATAAACACATCGGGTCTACAATTTCCATCGGGACTTTTGTTAACATGTTCTGCTGTTATGATCTTCTCCGCTGCGATTTGTGAGGGTCCCACAAGGTTAATAAATTCTTCTTTCCATTCAGTTTATTATAATGTATGCGTTTGCCAATGGTTTAAAAACCAACACTATTCATCAGCCCACAATAATTATATCACTTTCCTTTTCGTTAACACTCCTCATACACTTATCGGTTTTTATTCAAAGGTTTGAATCATTCACATTTAAAAGTCAATTCAAATCATATGAGCCCCTGATGTATTAAACTTCGGCCCTACACTCAAAATTTAAATACATATTCCAGATATCATTTGCGAAGTGTTTTACATTATATAACTCTTTAATGTATTAGCATAGTGTATATCGGTTGTATTAAACCTTTGGTTTAATATCTCTTCCAACCCTCGCATACATATATGTGTCAACTTGCATCAAAAATATAATCTGCACATAAACCTTTATAATAAACAAATTATCATCACGCTCACCATTGAATATCAAAACCATATATTAGATTAAAAAGATGGCCTCACATAAACGAACCTTATATTAAGTTTCATACATTGCACAATCGCGATGGCCGTTTATTCCAAACACTAACTATCAGATGGCCCAGGGCGTTATCGTGTTATTTTTCCTCCCGAACATTAACGTGCCCAAGTCACGCGATAAAAATGGTTTTACCAAATCACCCGAGGCCACGCGTCACACAAAGACTTAGATCGCATTCCAGATATAAAATTTACTTACCAAGTTCAGGGCCACGTGATACTGCTGGTATTGGAGCTCTAGTTTTACTGTTCATCCAAGGTTCCATTAATTCATGGTTCCAGTTTTAATAATTCCATTTCAACGCTTTGTTATAAGGTATTTCCGCCTTTGTTATTTTTCTAACTTTGTTAATACTGTGGCTTTATCACTTTTCTTCTGATTTCTAGTTCCCCTCTTTAAAATAATTGTCTTCCTCTGTGTTAACCCCGTGGCGTTACTTCACCAGTATCGACCACAGCATTCAATGGATTGACCATCATATGATTCAACCATAAAAATGAGATATTTAAACCTTCGAATTCACAGTTAACGCATGCTTCTAGTTTTATATGCAAGTTAGGTGGTTCAAACCTACAATCGAGCCTAAATGAGATTCAACCCTATCATATACAAAACCTCTACATAGAGATTCATTCAAAGCATTGCCCATACAATTATTACTGTGCCATCACCTAATTTCACAAGTTCCTTTGTGGGTTCACTGTATTATTACTGTAATTTCCTTAGTATATATATAACCTCACTCACTATACTCCACACTAATTCCATGTACAGAGTTAAACATAATTGCACATAGGAGCCATTTATACTCCCAATTACAGAGTCTCATCGTACCCATGCAATGCTGAACAATTCCTCCCATAGATACAAATGAATCCACCTACAAACACTTCTTCTTGTCTTGGTAGAACTTATTCTTCTCTTAACTCTGCCCTTTTTTTTTCAAAATACAATGGCCCTCCTTCTGTCCTCACTACTCTGCACCTTGAATAGCTCTCTTCTTCTTTGTTATCCTCTACTCCTTGACTGATGCTGCTCTTTAATTCTCTTTTTGTTATCTCTGCTACCTCTCTTTTTGCTTCCTCTGCTCCTTGGCTGATGTTTCAAGTTCTCCTCCTTTGTCGTCTCCTTTGCCATCAATGACAACATTTCCAACAGTCTCCCCCCTTGGCATTGATGGCAACACATCCACCGATAATCCAATGCTTCCTCCAAGTCTTCCTCTGCCTAGCTTCTTTTAGAAGACCCTTTCTTCTATTACCTACTTTTCCTCCCCCTTTGACATCAATGGCAAAGGGTTGCACTTTTCTCAGTGTAGATTCTGTTTTTGCATTTCCTCTCTCTGATTTGTGTTTAGACCTTCTTATTCCAACATTGTACCCTGCTGCTCTAGACTAGTGTACGAGAGTTTTTGAGAGAACACTTTAGAGGATAATTGAACTTGAATAAACATTCAGTCTCTTTCTGATGTAGTGTGCCAATAATTTTTTTTTGAGGAATATTGTAGATGGAATATGTCTTCTTCTGCAATACTCATCTGCAGTACAACATTTGTTCAATTGTGATGAAGCTAATATATCATGTATTGTTGTGGTTCAATTTTCCTGCCTGTTGGTGATGATATGTGCTAGAATGCTGATGATGATATTACACTTAGTGACTAAAAGATCCTTGCTGCTAAAGTGAATCAATGAATAAAACCAGAGCCTATAGTTTATTGTGAGAATAGGCAATATCTTTCAATATAAAAGACCAAGTAACTTTCCTGCTTGTTCAATGATTTTTCAAAACAAACCCTTGAGGCTAGATACATTCGGTGTATTAGTCAGTCTTATTTATCAACCCTGCAATTTTTTTATGAAAAAGAGGGGTATGTGTGTCAAAGATCACTCTCTCTTTGAATGATGAAATACTACCAATTCCTTTCTGCTGAAGTATGCTTGTGATAAATCAGTAACAGATTTTTGAGCTTCAACTATTAGATCAGTACAACTAGTATTTCATACATCCAATACTTTAACTATTATATCATGGTGATTTCCAGCAAAGGCATCTTCAATTTGTTTGATTGATATCTCCTCCAACAGATTTCACACTGTTTATGCATAATCCTTGATATTATTTTTCCTTAATCCTTTGATCCTAAGGACCTATACCACATTGCTGCTCCATGATAACTCTTGATATTATGTTGATAGACATGCTGCCTACTCCATGTACCAAATGATATTGCCTTGATAAAATATGCAGAGATTTCAGTTTAGCTTGCGCATTTACCCACAATCTAAGACATCTTCAATTTCTATACTACGAATCTTCATGGGATGATTACTCAAAGATTTGTCACTTATTTAACTTCATTCCTCCAAGGGGACTTTTCATAGATGAATGATGTACTAAATTAAAGATAATAGGCTCTTCTCTTACTCATTCTGCTTAATGTGATAATGCGATCATTACTTAATGTGCTGATGTTCTTTCCACCACCAAATCTTCTTACTGTCTTCTCTTCTTCCATCAGTCTGTCTGCTATTAAATACTTCAGATAATCTTTTTTTTCTATAGTTCTCTGTTAGAGGAATTTCCTTTCCTTTATCAATCTCATAGTTTTTCTGATTAGAAGGATCTCTTCTTAGACTACTTTCATGGGGTCTATATATGAACTTCTCTCCCCCTAGGATGTTGCTTCATATTTGTCATTGTTTGGATATTTGTTTTGTTTTCTAGAGCCGCTCCCCCTGAGACTATGCTAGATTCATTATGTTATTGAGATGATAGGCTCCCCTTTTCTCTTTTCTTTCCATACTCTATTGGGGTTCATCATAATGTGTGTACTCCTTTTTGATTCATAGTTTTGTTTAATTGGATTGGATTTCATCATCTGTCTACAGTTCTTTAATATATATGGCAGTTTACAGTCCTTTTCTTTGTGACCAATTTTTAGGCATACATAACATCTTATTTTATCAAAATACATTTGAGCTGGAGTATAATATTTTGTTCCCCTCTTTGAACATAATTTACAATAAACAAGTTTATGTCCAAAATTATTGCATGCATAACAATAGCCATGGAAATGATTTGTGTACTCTGTGAAAGATTGTCTTTTCCCTTTGCTTGCTTGAGGTGTTATTTTCATTTGATGCATCTTTTGCTGGTTAAAATTGATTCTCTTTGTCTTACAATGTGCTACTTCATGACCTAGTTTGTGGCAGGAGAAACAAGTGATACTTCTCATAGGAGGAAAGAACCTTCTTTGAAATCTTCGAAATTTATTCAGTTCATCCTCATGTGTGTATGAGCCTTTTTCAGCTAACTGTTTCATCCTCTCATTCTCTGTCCTTTCATGTTGCTTCTTGATTCTATTTGTTTCTCTACAAATTATGTTCTTTCTGGCTTCTAATACTGTAGGAATCTTCTGAGTTGCTTCATTGTCCTTTACAACTTTTACAAAAATGATATTCCTATTATCTTCAACCTTGGACTTGCTGGTTTCTCCTTCATATCCTATCCCAGCCTTTATGTGAGGTGAGCTTTGAGTGTTGAGAATTTGTTCCAACTGTCCAGAGCCTTTCATTAGAGGTGTATTCATTAATAGTTTTCTTTGGGCTTTTTATAAGTTCTTTCTTAGGCTCAATACTTCTTCTTCCAATTTTTCACATTCAAGACTTTTCTCTCTCATTTGTTCCAGCAGACTGTCTTCCACTTTCTTTGCTTCTTCAAGATGTGTCTTCAGTCCTCTAATTTATTTCTTATCTTCATATTCTTTCTCATCACATATTTGCACTATTGTCTTAAGGTCTTTGTCTTCATTCTTCAGTATTTATATTTCAGTCAAGGCTGTGTCAAGTTTGGCTTTTTCTTTAGGAGCAATTTCTTCATGGTTCTTACTACCATTCACACTAGTAGGTACCTCATTTGATTGAATACTTTCCTTTTGACCTGAAGTTTTCTTCTTCTTAATTATCTTCTCCTTCTTGACAATGCAGTCCTCTGCATCTATTCCATGCATGAAATGCAATCTGTCCCATATTTATTTTCCAGAGTTTAAATCCATTATCAACTCAAGGTCCTTGTTATGAAGACTGTTATATATCACACATTTTGCCTTGGCATTCCTCTGTTTTTCCTTCACCGTGGGGGATTCTGTGCAGTAACCATCACATAAAAGCCTCCATACCTCAATTTCATAAGCCAATAATCCTCTTTTAACTTTATCTCTCCATTCAGGAATGTTTGTTGTATTTAACCCAGATACATTTTGACAATCCATGACTCAACCATATCTCTTTCAAGCCTTTAATCTTACACCAAAGGAACCTGCTCTGATACCAATATTTGAACCCTTAGTTAAAATGAGAATGGGGGGGGTGAATCAGTTCAACACATTCATGGACTTTTAAACCTTTTTCATGAAAACTTGTTTACACCTTCATTTCATGTTGAACTTAATATGTGAGTAATCTTAGAATGTGAGCAGTAAGCATTAATATAATGTAACATTAGACTTAATAAGAGAGCAACAAGTATTAATAAGATGGTATAAACCAAGTAAATACATAAACACCATGCACAGAGACACCAGATATAAGTGGAAACCAATAAAGGGATAAAACCACATCTTATTATTGTTGTGATGCAGAAGCTCAACTCCTCTCGCAGTTGCCAGGCACCAGCCTCTGAGGCTCCTACCTCAGTGTGACTACAACTTGCAAGGAAGGCTCCAACTCCCTCTCTGCCCGGACGTTTTGTAGGCGAGCCTGCAAGAGCTCATGCCTCCAATTGTGACAACAGGAAGCTACAACTTGAAATGGAAACTCTAGCATACCTCTTCCAAAAGCAACATTGGTTACCTTGGATATAGTGTGTTTTTGTGCCTTTATAATCGAACGCTGGTCCTCGTATCTACCCTGAATCATCTTAGCATCTTCTTGGATTCTCAATTGGATCCTCCTTCTCCCCTACCTTACTGCTTCATTTCTACATTATCTTACCTCACTCTATAACCTCTTTATGCATATCAAGGTGATATCATTTATAAATATTTCCTTATGATTGTTTTTATTCCTCAGGGAATTTGAAATTGATAGCCATACCTCTTAGCCTTCTTCCTTCTCATTTCTTTTCCAGCTCACTCAGAAAAATATAACTATATGTACTAATTTTAATATTACAGTGGGATTTTGTTTTCTTCCAGAGACTTGCCAATGCATCAAAAACAATATAGAATCAATTAAAACATATACATTCAATTTTTCAGTTACATATATCAATTTCACTCAGTCTTATTTCCAGCACTTGGCTTGTTGGATTTTTCTTTTCTGATGCTGTCAAGTAACTATTATGCATACTCTATTCACTGTTTTCTGCATATTCTCCAGTTTACTATGCTTTTACACCTGTCAAATTCATTCCTGTGCATATTCCTATTCACTGTGTATGTATACCTGTCGAGCCCATAATCTCATTCAAGTGCAACACCTGTCAACACATGTTCACTGCAATTTTGAATCTTTTGAATATATAACAATTTTACCAGTTTAGTTCCCAATAACTCTCAAGTTCTTGTGCATATAAAAATTCCTTTCCAAAATTTGATCTAAGTTACTTCCAAAATCTAGGCAGTTCAACATTTCATTTTCTATGCCAGCAATTTTAATTAAATACCCCAAATAAAATCAGAATCTGGCAAATTCAATGATATATCTGGCTTCCTTAAATTTTCAAATATTAGATTTAAATTACAACTCTTTGATGGTCATAACGCAAAAATCTCCACTATGCCTGAAAGTAGACGCACCCAAGTATAATTTCTTATTTGAAAATGTACTCATATAACTTTATAAGCAGAATTTTTATGTGGCCTAACCTCTTTATGAAAACCTTGATATATATATGTGTGTGTGTGTGTGTGTGTGTGTGTGTGTGTGTGTGTTTCCCAAAACAAAGGTTATAACATATTAATAAGTCGACATATCATTGCAACCCATTTAGCTTGAATATACGCCAATACATAATCCCTTTCATTCGAGGTCGTCTTATCATATAATATATATCACACACACACACACACACACATATATATACTGCCATACATATGTATTCAACAAACGAGCATTATAAACATTAATAGACAATGGCTTACGTTAAACCCCTCAATCTTCAATGACTAATTATCAATGTCTTAATGCTTTTTGCAACCCACATGCGCAACCCTCTAATCATATGGTTCAACCATAGTATAACCCTCTCACGCATACATATTGAACCACCAATGCTAACATTTGAAAGTTTCAGGCCCCACAGCTTTATAAACCCTTCTTTTCTATTTTCCAATGCGATTAATCGCAATTGAATTCTTCTGATTGTGATTGGATCCTTTGTAATTTTCTCAATGCGATTGATCGCAATCGCATCCTTCTATGGGATGTTCCAATGTTCTGCCCTTTTTCTGATGTGACTGCAAACCTTTTAAGCCGGACCTCAAACACATATGAGTCACCATTCATAAACACATCGCGTCTGCAATTTCCATTGGGAGTTTTGTTAACATGTTCCGTTGTTATGATCTTCTCTGATGCGATTTGTGAGGGTCCCACAGGGTTAATAAATTCTTCTGTCCATTCAATTTATTATAATGTATGTGTTTTACAATGGTTTAAAAACCAACACTATTCGTTGGGCCCACAACGATTATATCACTTGCCTTTTCGTTAACACTCCTCATATGCAATTGCACTCTCAATAGTTACACATATTTACACTTATTGCTTTTTATTATAAGGTTTGAATCATTCACATTTAAAAGTCAATTCAAATCATATGAGCCCATGATGTATTGAACTTCGGCCTTACACTGAAAATTTCAATACATACTCCAGATATCATTTGCGAAGGGTTTTACATTATATGACTCTTTAATGTATTAGCATAGTGTATATCGATTGTATTAAACCTTTGGTTTAATATCTCTTCCAACCGTTGCATACATATATGTGTCAACTTTCATCAAACATATAATCCGCACATAAACCTTTATAATAAAGAAATTATCACTGCGCTCACCATTGAATATCAAACCCATATATTAGATTAAAAATTTTACCCCACAAAAATGAACGTCATATTAAGTTTCATACATCGCACAATCGCGATGGCCGTTGATTCCAAACACTGACTATCAGATGGCCCAGGGCGTTATCGCGTTATTTTTCCTCCCGAACGTTAACGTGCCCAAGTCGCGTGTTAAAAATTGTTTTACCAAACCGCCTGAGGCCACGCGTCACACAAAGACTTAGATCTCATTCCAAATATAAAATCCACTTACCAAGTTTGGGTCCACGCGATACTGCTGGTATTGGAGCTCCAGTTTTACTGTTCATCCAAGGTTCCATTAACTCATGGTTCATGTTCTAATAATTCTGTTTCAACATTTTGTTATAAGGAATTTCCGCCTATGTTATCTTTCAACCTTTGTTAATACTATGGCCTTATCAATTTTCTTCTGATTTCTGGTTCTGCCCTTTTGAATAACTGTCTTCCTCTGTGTTAACCCCCTGGCATGACTTCACCAGTATCGACCACAGTGTTCAATGGCTTGACCATCGTATGATTCAACCATACAAATGAGATATTTAAACCTTTGAATTCACGGTTAACGCATGCTTCTAGTTTTATATGAAAGTTAGGTGGTTCAAACCTACAGTCAAGCCTGAATGAGATTCAACCCTATCATATACAAAACCTCTTCATAGAGATTCATTTGGAGCATTTCCCATACAATTATTACTGTGCCATCACCTGATTTCACAATTTCCTTTGCGGGTTCACTATATTATGACTGTAATTTCTTTAGTATATATATAACATCACACACTATACTCCACACTAAATCCATGTAAAGAGTTAAACATAATTTCACATAGGAGCCATTTATACTCCCAATTACAGAGTCTCATCATACCCATGCAATGTTGAACAATTCCTCCCATAGATACAAATGAATCCTCCTGAAAACACTTCTTCTTGTCTTGGTAGAACTTATTCTTCTCTTAATTCTGCCCTTTTTTTTTCAAAATCCAATGGCCCTCCTTCTGTCCTCACTACTCTGCACCTTGAATAGCTCTCTGCTTCTTTTCTATCCTCTACTCGTTGACTGATGCTTCTCCTTAATTCTCTTTTTGATATCTCTGCTACCTCTCTTTTTGCTTCCTCTTCTCCTTGGCTGATGTTTCTGGTGCTCCTCCGTTGTCATCTCCTTTGCCATCAATGACAACATTTACAACACTCCTTTGGAAACTTTGTGCTGCTGCAACATGGTCTTCATCTCCTCTACCCATGCTTTGGATGAACATGTAGGTGAACCTCTGAAAGTAGATAGAATAAATATATCTTGTTGCTCGCTGTCCTTCACCTTATACTTGGAAAATTCCATGAAAGTGAGATGATCTATGAATGCCAGAGTTTGAGACTCAAACTCCTTCTGAAAATTTTCAAGAGTTTTCCCCTTGATCACCTCTACTCATTTTCCCATCTCCTCCATGACCAGCTGCACATGTGACTGCACTGTGCATCAAAGGATGTGACTGCATGTTCACATTCCTCATCAGAAACTCTATAGTTTGTTTCTGCTTCAAAACCTTGTGGATATTCTTCAAATCTCTCCCCTTTCTTTTGCTTGCGGCTCCCATGAAAGCCCTAGGTGGGTTGAGGGAGAAGCTTGGCTAGTTCATCTCATTTTTCTTCCTTCTTCTCTAAAAACTGGAGTCTTACTCATATTCTTAGATGGCATCTTGGCGAAGATCCACAGGCTGAGCCAAGATTATGATTTGATACCATTTTAATGTTCCTTTTTCAGAAACATTGTTAATCGACAAGAAAAACTATTCTAGAGATAGACTGAAGGGGCATTTACTGGATCTGTCACCTTCATAAAGAAGGATGTGCTCTAGAGGCTTCCTGGCCCACTATATAACTCTGTCTATAGAGTGTTTTCAAGGGACAATACCCCCAAGAGGGCAACACAACAAGATTGGGAATCTCTCAAGATAACCCAAAAATGCAACTACAGCAATATAAAGACATAAACTGGAAGCAGCAGTGAATAAAAATTATGCCAAAATGTATGTAACCCTTGAGCCATTTTATTATGAAATAATAGCAGCAAAATGATACAATGACCATCAAAGGAATAAGGCAAGAAGCCTTCCATTAAAACATATGCCAAAATACACAATGCTGCATCATAGCAGAATACCCATGAATAGGGACTACACAATCATAGAAGGGAGACTACTGTACTGAGTGAAAAAAAACATGGATCGACATATACATGGCCCATACATCATTGGGAGAGAATATCTAAGCTCCCAATCACTACCTCAAGTCAATCCTAGAAGGATTGGCTGAAATATGCAAAACTACTGAAATGCCAGAGTTGTTGGGTAGTAGTAGCAACTCAATACATGGAATGGAATGGAGAAGGCTAAATGGCTAAAGCTAATGAAGAGCCCTTCTCCTTTGGAAATCTAAAGTGCAAGGCTGATCCCTACACCAAATATCTCACCCTCTGAAATTTCTGCAACACCCTCACTGCAAATATGCTCGAACTAGAATACAGTCTATGAGAGGGTCAGCACTGTCACTAATGGAAATGGTTGGCCTCTTACCAATGATGGTGGAATAAGCTCTGGAACCATCCTCACGAACCTTTCGTAAGTAGATAAATTCCCTCCTCTGAAAGATCAGCTCGAAATGGTGTTGTAGGAAACCTCCAACAACACCCAGCTACACTGCACAATAATCTGCTACAGACACTGCACTGATGAAGATGGTTGATGCTATGGCTTGAACTCCAGAATATGGAGGATGAGTGCAATCCTTCGTGAGCTCCTCAAGAAGGAGAGGAAATCCTAAACAAGACTTCCTCGTGCCCGAGGGCACTGCAGCTCTGTTGAACAACAAGAGGCAACAATTTGTCTCAATAGACAAATAATCAAATGATCCAAGATAATCTCAATGGGTTGCCTTGCCTCTCTTTTAAACATAATGAACCCTCCATCTTCCTTCCTCTAGAAGTTTCCTCCCTCATGGAATATTCCTCCACTAAAACTTATTTTTCCCACTTAGTGCTCTTCAACTCATGCCAACACAGTTTGAATTGGTCAACTAAGCCTTGTCCATTTGCATTTTAACCTCTTTCACACATGAGGGTGTAAAGTCTAGCTCTATGATGATCCCTTTTCACATTGTAAGGGATTTTTTTCTTGTTTATTAATCAATGGGTCATTTTACCCATATTTATTGAACAAAATAAAAATATGCAACTATAATGTTCCATTTTAGCTTGAGGCTAAAATTGGGAACATTACATTGATGTTTGGAGGAACACTTCCTGGAATCAAATGAATAGCATGATCATGAGCACGAATAGGTGGGATTCCCTTGGGAGTATCAAACACCTTGGAATGAGTGTCCAATACTTTTTGGAGATCTGGAGAAATATATGATTTTGATGCTAGAACTTCTAGCGAGCATAATTGTTAAATTACGCCCCATTGTTCTTTCTTCAGAAGATTTGTCATGACATGAAAGCTTATTATCTTTCTTGGCTTCCCTGTGATACCCTGTAATTCAATTTCCTTTCCTTTCGAAAAAATTTCAAGAAAATTTCTTCAAAATTAAGATCTACCGTCCCCAAATAGTGTAACCATTGTACTCCTAGTACAACATCAACACCTCCCATTCAGATGGAAAGAATTGGACTATTCAACACATATTCCCCCATGGCTAGCTTGGTATTATGGAATTTTCCAGAGAAATTTATAGTTCCTCCATTTTCAACCATCACTTGACATTTTGGTGTTGGCTATAGGAAATAATTCAATTCCTTGGCTACCTTAAAATGAATAAAATTATGGGTACTACCCAAGTCAATCAACACTATTACCTTTTTCTTCTTGATATGTCCTTCTATCTTGAGAGTTTTAGGGGTGGTAATTCTGCCAAAGCATTACATTATATGGTCAAACTCATTTCTGCTTCTTCTAGGGTTTATTCCTGGTGTATATCCTCCACTTTGGAAGTTTCTTCTTGATTTTTTTCCTCCTCTTCACAATCTATGTAAAATAATCTCTTCTCAGCACACTTATGACCTTTATTGTATTTTCTATCACAACTATGGAAAATCCCTTTTGCTCTTTTTTCTTCCAATTGTTGTGGTTTGAACCTTGTAGGTAGTGGAAGTCTAGGAGCAGCAACACTTCCACCTTGATAGATGTGAGTGGTAGGCTTCCTTGTCACCATAATTTTACATTCAATTTTTCTTGCAAACCTGAATGCCTTCTCCAATGAATATGTTCCCAAACATGAACTTCATGTTGGATGTTATCCTTTAAAGTCCCTATGAAGACATTAGTCATGTGTTCGTCTGGAATATTAGTTATCCTTATATTCAATTTTTGGAAGTCCTCAATGTGCTCCGCAACTGAATCCTTTTGTTTGAGATTTATCAATTGGCTAAAGAAGGTGTTGCTCTTTGTATCTTATATTTTTCATAAAAATGGCAGTGAAAAAAATTTTAGAGCCGCCGATACCATACAAATGTATTTTGTTCTAAATGTAAAGTTGCAATGTGTACCTTTTGTGTGTTTTGTACATTATTGAGATCAAAATATTTCTCCATATGTAGTATCCATGTTACAGGATCCCTGCCATCAAAATTTCTCATATCCATATTTGGAATATGGTGGTTCTTCAATCCAACATTAGAGTTTATGAAATCAGGATTAACATTTATTTTGTTCTCATCGTGAGTTTCCTCTACTATATTTTCACCATTACGAATCATTTCTTGTATCAACTTTTTCAAACCTTCGATGTCAACTTTTACATAATTCTTCATGTTTTCCTTGTTTTCTTTCATTTTTTCTTCCATGTCCTCCATCTTAGCTTCTGGACCATCCATCTTAGTTTCCATGCCATCCAACTTAGCTTCCACGCCTTTCTTCAAACCACCCATCTTCACTTCCATGCCTTTCCTCAAAACTTCCATTTAATTTTTTGTTGCTTTTTGCGAGAGCGAAATTTGATGGACTTCCTCTTGTAATTTTGGTAAATCATGTTACAATTCTTCATCTTTATGAGCCATAGTAGAGTATTCTAAGGGCTTAATGGGTGTTGAATTCCTTTCAAGAGGAGTTTCAAAACCCAATACTGAAATATATGCTCAATATGCCCTTGGAATCACTTCAAACAAAGCTTTTACACAAGACTTATGCAATGTGGAAACAAATACACACATTTTTCTTGCTTTTGAGGAGCTTGATATTGAAACTGAATTATCTTTGTGATTTTGGATCTTCAATATCTAAAATTTGGCCCTTTGGTAGCCCTTTGAATCCTCTTTTGAATGCCATAGGTCTAACTTGATTTGGATTCTTCAAGAAAAATTTATGTCCAATCTCCCACAATGACCTAATTATGGACTGGGTCAATAGAGCAAACTTGTACAACTTGCCACATGTCACTATTTCCTCCTTCAGCTTTGAAATTGATAGACATGAAACTAAAGTTTGTGCACTTGTGCCCACCTTTTACATCATTCCAATCCGATGCTCAGAGAGACATTTATAAAGATATTCCCATGATCACCTCTTTGATATGAAATTCGGGAGCCTAAAAGAGCCCTAACTTCCACAGATCATATCTCCGAAAATATTGCAAACCAAGGTCTAAAAATTTTCGACGATGTTCCTCACGAGCTCGCTTTGCGCTTTAACAATTTCAACTTCTGAACCTTCATAGAAGACCAGTTGTAGTGAAAATTCCACGATGACCTGTTTCGAGCAGCGAAACCCTAGAATCCAAAGCTCTTATACCAAATGTTGTGAAACCAACTCCAAAAATAGAAGGAAAGAGAGATCAACGCCTTAGAAATTAGCCACTTTGAGGGTGAAACCTCCAATACATTACGTAAATGAACAATTCTTGGATGATACATATGACAAAATGCCCTTTCTATATATAAGAGTCCATGGGGCCACAATGTAATCCTAGCCGACCTAAAAATAATAATTTAAGGGCACAATAGTAACAATTTGTGGGTAACAGTGGTACAAAAGTAATAATAAGGGGGTTACACTAACAACAATAAGGGACTATACTAGTAATATAGGGACCTAACATAAATTTATTTGCGCTTTTGATTGATGGAAAATCTGGATCTAGTATCATTCTTATGACATCGTTATATAATTATACGTTTGAATAATATCAAAGGTACGAGGGTTAGCTATAACTTGATCCTCCATACCACTATGCAATTAATTTGGTTGACACTTGCCATCTCTAGCACCGTTAGATGAATTGTGGGGATATCGACGAAGGAGGAAGAATTGGCTTGGGGTTAGGGTAATCGACCACCCCTCAACCATAACCGCTTTCCTCATTTGAACTTTGTGAAGTTCTACATCAAGCTCTGTCGTTATGTAGCTTCAATGTCCCCATTGTTTTGCATCGAGATGGTTCAAAGTTTCTTCACGGTTTAACGAACTGTCCACTCCTCAACACTGCTACAGGTAACATTGTACGGTGAATCACTTCATTTGGTTTATAGAAGTTACAACTATGTTTTCACTTTCATTGTATGAGCTTTCACTGTTATATTAACTGGGGTCTTAACGGTGCTCACAGAACCTCGACTTCTACTTTCTTATTTTTCTATTCATTTGAGCTTCACTAATGGTTTACTCCATCTGGATGATGAGCTTGGGGTTTATCAAAGTGAAAATTCATGGCGAGGGTTTTAAAAATCTTATCGCTAGAGATTCAAGATTTGTCTCCGACACGGTCACATAGGTGAGCTCATTCTATTGTTGTTATAATTTTCTCTTGTTTTCATTTACAACTTTAGCAATTATTTTTGAATGAGGGTTTGAATATTCTCATTCTTCTTGTTGTTTCAGGTTTGTGGCACCAAGGTACCTGGTTCCCATACAAAGGTAAGTCCCTGAAATTCGCTTGGGTGGATAGTCAATTCTTCTTTGTTGTTACCTAGGGTTTGAAACTGTAACCCTAATCATTCTACTATTGTCCTTAAAGTTAAAATTTTGACCTCGTGCCTTTTACTTGCATGTCGTTTTCCTTCATGCCTTCATGTCCTCAATGATGACTTCCTCATTTTGTTGGTGTATAGGTACCACGAGACTCTAAATTGTTTTTAATTTAAAATGAAATCCTTCTGGTTTCTATGACTTAATATTAAATTTTATAGACTTATCACTGAAGCCTTGAAGCTATGTTTTCATCTTTATGTTCAACACTCGTATTAAAGGATATTATACATTCTTTAAAGATGCCTTAACATATAAGAGTTTTCTTTTATTGTATGTTCTTCTATGCATGCAAATGATCATCAGTTGCGTTTTGGAGATTCCTCCCAGTTTTAAGTTTGAAACACTTTTTTGACTTGAATATTCCCTTTATTCTTATTTTAATGGTTCAATGAGAACTCTTTCGACACAAAGATGCCAACTCAATTTATATATATTATTGTAGTTTCTGTATATTTCTTTACTTATAATTTTAGTACTTTGGGAATGGTTGTTACTCATGCCTTCTCAAAGCACCGACTGGGTATCTTTACTTGTTTTCTACATGCTCGTAGACTATATTTCATACTAGGTTTTGCTACTCTGTCTTATCCTAATTTATTTCCTGTATGTAGTTATTTTGTTCTCATTTAGTGTAAGAACTGCTCATTTATTGTTTAAATTTGTAAACCTGAATGTATTGTACATATCTTTATTTGAACATAATTAGTCTTCCCTGTAGATACATTTACATGTCAATAGCAATATCGTGAGGGGGGAAATATTTATTAAAATACATAGTTGTATTCAATATTTCAATTTCTTGGTAAATGTATTGTTTCAGTTTACTGTGTAATGTTGATGTCTGGACCGTCATAATTCTGGGTTACTTTCTGTATCCCTATTCTGAGTATAGAGATCGAACAAGAGAGGAGACAATTTGTTCACTGCGGGGTACCAACCCTATCCCAACCCTTAACAAACTAATAGTCTCCTATGCAATTCTATTATGAGTTTTTTATATATATGTTCCATTTACTTTCTTGGATTTTCTACACCAACACAATTATGATTTACCCTATTAATACGTTTAAAAGGAAGTACATAAATAAAGTTTCCTTAATAGACTACATTAGTATATAAATATATGTTTATATATATAGGTATTCCATTCTTCCTCTTAAATACCTTTATGTCAATCCTTTTAAGAAGAATCATATTGATACAGTTCTTACTATTTTCAATTTCATCTTCTACAAAAATAATTATTTAGGTAACTAGAAATCACACTCAGATTGACATTCTGTCTAAACACCTCAAAATAAACACAGTAAGATTCACAATATTTCTTAACACCTTCTTAAGTTACTTATCTCAATTTATCCTGCTGATAATAGTCTCCCAACCTTCAGAAAGGCAATTACGTCCTCAACTCCCCCTGCGCTCCGCCCGAGAGTAGGACTTAGAGAGAAGTGCTTTCTAGAATAAACCTCGAGACCCTTAGTCTAGTCTCCCTTTCCAGATTCAGGTTTTCCACTAGCTCCAGTGAGCTCAGGATTTACTCTCACCCTCAAGCCTCCCAGATTTCCTCCAAATCCACGAAAACCCTTTTCCTCAAAGAAATTTCTCTTTTATCCTTAGAGAAAAAGGTAATTATCTTTAAATGCTTTTGTCTAACAACTCTAAAATCTTGGAAAAAAATTAGTTTTTATGGAAAAGAATTCCATAATTAATTCTTTATTCAAAAAAAAAAGATCATGTTCATTACTAAATTAACTTTACTGGTATAATTTAAAGATTAAATACCACTGTTACACACATAAATTTAGTTATAGTGTATCGTCGGCTATCACTGATCCCCCCATTAGGTCGTTAATTGGGTAAATAAGTTTGAGGGGGTAAAAATGTTTCAGCGATTACGACTCATAATTAGGTGATAATTTTTTTCCATTTATCTGAAGTCATAGCCATCATAGTCACTATAATATATTCACCCGAAAACCCATTTGTTTAGGATATATGGAACCATATCCGAAATAAATAATTCTAAAAAGTAAATTATATTCGAAGTGTTGATCGCATTTCGCGAATAGAATTCTCAATCTACATTGTGGTAATGGTCTGGTTCTGAATTGACAATTAAAAAACCATGTTTATATATATATATATATATATTCACAGTGTTGATCTCATTTCGCTCATCGAATTCTCAATCTGCATTGTGGTCATGTTCTTGTTGTGAATAGAAAATTAAAAAAAATGTTTTAAAAAAAATGTTGTGACTATTGTTCTTATACCGTCAATTATATCAGGTTAGCAACATTCACACATTTAAAAGGAAACATTTTTTCTCTTACAAAAATCAATTCACATTATATCAACTCCGCAATATTCAAACATTTAAAAGGAAATAATATTTTTCCATTTTCAATATCTTTCTTACCCAAAGTCATTCTCTTTGGATTCTAATATCTCCTCTATCTATTCCTGGGATCATATCTTTGTAAATATGTATATTAAATTTATATATATATATATATATATATATAATAGTTAAGATACTAATGTTAAATAATATAAAGGATATTAATTTTTTTTTAATTATTAATACAATCACATTAAAAATATTAATATAATTGACATAACCCAAAACTTAATTTATATTTACTATTAATAAATCTAAAAAATAATAAATATTATAATAAAAATATCATTATAATTAATAATCATTATTAATTTATATTAATTAATATTTAATCTTAAATATTATTCTATTATGATCTGATAATAATATGAATGTATATGTTATAAATTTTTCTCCACATTTTTCTTTGTTTACAAAAAGTCCATTCTTCTTTTATTTTAAATAAATGAAAAGGGAAATTCAAAATTATAATTATTGAATAGAACATATTTTAAAATTATGTAATATATATATATTTTTTAATTAATTAACTAATTTTTATAATTAATGAGTAATAATAAATATTATTATTATTATTAACATTATTATTATTATTTTTAAAAAGTTAAATAATTATTAAAAATAGTTAATACTTTAAATAAATGTTAATAATAATTTATTTATTTATATATAAAACTAAATATAATAATAATTAATAACTTATCTATATATAAAATTAAATATAATAATAATTAATAATTAATTTACTAATTTATAACAAATAGTTAATCTTTAATATTATTTATTGAAAATATATAAAATAATAATAATAATAATTTTTATAATACTTTATTATTATTAATTATTAATTAATTAATTAATAATTATTAAATAATACTAATAATAAATAAGAGTAATATTTAATTCATTCATTTTTATTTAGTAATAATTAATTGACTACTTATCATTATTATTTAGAAAAAAAGTTAACTCAATTATGGTCAATTATGGCTCATCATGGTTGACCATGATTGATTTTCATATTGAAACAATCTTGGTGAGAATGTGTTGTTGGAACATGGTTACCACCATGGTTGATCATGTGTTATAGGCCATTTAGTCACATCCAATCAATGTGAGCCTCTTAATGCGATCACTCAACATCCTATTCTCATTGTCATAATCTTGCACAAAGCCCTAAGCATGTGCCTTTCATCCCTCAAAATTTCAACGCTAAACTACCCTATCTAAGCCAGTTTGAGGACCAACACTCTATGAAGGCCTACTCGAGTGTGCTTACCTACAACTTGCTCCATTGCGGCCAACGTTGTTCCCTAGCAGGTTTCACTCCATTTCGCTAGAGATGGTTCTAGAATTCCGAGAGAATTAAAGGATTTGTGAAGCTTCTCCTTATAGGAGTTTCTAGAATCTATTTCAACTACTTAACTTGGATTGACACTTGAATCCTATCCTAACCTAATTTGCATTTTTTACCTTTTATCCTTTGATCCTATCCCTCCCTTAACAGTGTGTGTAAAAACCTTATAATGGAAATTAGATAAGAACTCCCAACTTACCCTTCTCTTATATATATTTACCCTCTCATATGAAAGATGTAATGGTTGGATTTGGAGAGTGATTATGCCCTTATGTTGTTGCAGTAAGTAGTTATTATCTCATACATAGTGTGACTGGAGGTACATTTTTTGACAAGAAAATGACAAGTTAACAACTTGGAGGAGCTCTTCTACAAGATCAACTATCACTAATGGTTGTAATATCCTTCCATTTATATCAATGTTAATAATTATCTTTTTCCCATATTTAATGTTGTCATTTCACTTAATTCAATACCACGTTGATCTATTAAGTAGAGTATTTAGATGATGTTGCATATATCTCGTAGTTTATTGGCTTGTGTTATCTGACCATACAGGATGTAATTTTGGCGATCAGAGCTAGAATTGGAGCTTTGAAGCTAAATAAGGAGTAAAGTGAGCGATAGTTTCCAGGTAGGCCTCACTCTATCATCTATGTAATTTAAGGAAAAGAATTGGGTTCCTTGTCTCTTTATTGTTCTAGGTTGAAGACCAAACCTAAGGGTGATACCTTTGTCTGCAATCATAAATCTTGCATAAAAAATTGGTGACCAATAGGGGAACTGAGTATTCCCTTGTTTTCTTCCCTGTACATTGTGTTTGATTGCCTCTTTGACAGAGCTTTGTTGTCTTATCCAACCAAGAAAAAAACTAGGAAGACCTTTAACTAAGTTTTAATTGAATATTTTTTGTTGGAACTTTCTATTACTTGATCACCACACAATATGTTCTAGAGATAGTGTGTTTCCATGCACCATAGCCTTCTTTGCATCTACTTTGAAAATCACCTTGGCCCTTTCAACACCTTCTATGGTCCCAGTTTGATGTAAAAATTTCTTTTTTTCTGATTTTATCTCTGATTGAATTTCTTCCAGTTGGCCCTCCTTGTGTCCTTGAGTGTGTCTTAGTCTCTCATAAAACTTCATATTGTTTTCTTTTATTTTTTTAATTCCTTTGATAAGAATTTGTTTATAATTTCCCTTTTTCATTTCATTAAGTCATTAGCAAATTGAATTACTTGATCGATGAGTGTTTGAAGGAATTTGTGATTTATTCAACATTATTAATATTTTATTTATCAATAATTATGAAAATATTTTAGTTTTCATCTGAAAATTAAGTGGAATCCAAAAGAAAAATATTATGCATCATGTGTTCCATATAGGACTTTGATTTTGATTGGAAACTTGAAGTTGTCGAGATCGATAATTGCATCACTTGTTTGTTGCATTGTTGAATGATTTACTCTTCTCCTACTTAGTTAGGTCTTTCATTTTTAAAAGGAAAATGAAAAGAATTATTTTTGTGATATTAGTTGCATCATAGGTGTGTTGAGGTGACATCAAATTTTAAGCCTTGAAACTAAAACATAATTCAATATGAACCTTAAAATTAACCTCAATTAACCTAAGGATAATTTGAAACTTAATGACACACATAGAGCTTTAGGCTAGAGACATGCTTTGACATCATTACACGCAAAAGTTGCTGTTGTTTTCCATTGTTGCATCTTGGGGGTGAAATCTCGTTCCACGTACGTAACTTCCATGTATCTTCAGTTATATCAAATGACACTCCACGCATGAAAATATATGGGAATAATCTCATCGAACGGTTACACATTAGACAACACAACTATAGACTAAGCTCCTACGTACCATAAAGTATATTTTGGGAGTCCCCTATAGGTTGCTATCCATCCATAGGTAATTGACTCTATCACCTTGTATACTATGATAAACCAAACACAACATTCAGGGAGATTGGTCGCCATATGGTAATTCCTTAGTTAGCTGAGGTGTATATTGCAGTTCAAAATTACTTGGTAAACATTTTTCTTTGTTTACCCCTTTGTTTTATTTTGTATTGTTAATTTCTAAAATAAATTCATTTAGCACGAAATAGCATCCTCCCCATGGAATACCTCCTTTGTAGATATTAGGTTGAGACTAATGGCAATAGTTCTCGAGTCTACCAATGAAGGAAGCCCCTCTAATGAGAATCTTGGTCCTTTTCCTTCTTTTGGAAAATTATTAGTGCTCCTTATATGGCTACGTTGTCCCTTCCCATATTTACCATTGGTTTTCCATTGGGTTATTTTTTACCCCTATTTTTCTGAACGTCTAAACTTTTCCTCAACCAATTTCACCTCCACCTGTACAGTATCAGCCTCATTTTCAGCCTAAAGTTGACCATTTTCCTCCTTCACCTTTTCTTTCTTCATATCATTCTTCCTCCCCATATGGTGAAATTCTTGATTCTAGTAACCAAAGGGCTAAGAGGAAGAATAAGAAGAAAAATAAGCAAGGTGGAAACTAAGAAACCATTCAAGTATATTTTGGGAACAAGTATATTATGGGGGACCGGTATAGGTAGCTACCCACTCATAGGTAATTGATTCTATCACCTTGTATACCATGATAAACCAAACACAAAATTTAGGGAGATTGCTTGCCATACAACAAGTCCTTAGTTAGCCAAGGTGTATATTGCAGTTTAGAGTTACTTGGTAAAATTTTTTATTTGTTTAACCCTTTTTTTTATTTTGTATTGTTAATTTCTAAAATCAACTAATTTAAAGTGGAATAACATCCTCCTCATGGAATAACTCCTTAGTAGATATTAGGTTGAGACTAATGGCAACAATTCTCGAGTCTATAATTGAAGGAAACCCCTCTTATGAGAATTGTCATCCTTTTCCTTCTTTTGGAAATACTGGTGCTCCTTATATGGCTATGTTATCCCTTCCCAAATTTACCATTGGTTTTCCACTTTCATTATTTTTGACCCCTATGGTTCTTAATGTCTAAACTTCTCCTCAATAAAGTTCACCTCCATCTGAACAGTATCAGCCTCATGTTGATCCTAAAGCCGACCTTTTTCCTCCTTCAACTGTTATTTCTTCATCCCTTTATTCCTCCTCATCTGGTGAAAGTATTGATTCTAGTAACCAAACGGTTAAGAAGAATAAGAAGAAAAATAAGAAAGGAGGATACAAAGAAACCATTGATACTGATCCAACTCATATAAAGGAACCTTCCAATCAAATTGTTAAAGTAAAACGCCATGCCTGTTATGTAACGGTGATCACCTTCATACAAATTTTCCTCGTATTCCAAAGATATTAGAAGTGTGGGCCACAAGCTCACATCAACCTTTTTCATCAACCTCTATAGGTCATGCTGATGAGAAACCATCAACTAGTGATAGTAAGCTCCACGCAAAAAAAGTTAAAGTAAAATTTTCGTGTAGGCTATGTGAAGGGAATCATCCTATTAACTTTTTTTCTAATATGGATGAAGCCTCAAAAGTATTTTAAAACCTTATAGATTCTCAACCATGACTTCTAGCTGGTTACGAGAAGCTTTTTCCCAATCCTCCGCTAGTTGGTGAAGTGATTGATCAAAATATGAGTCCATTCAATCCAAATCTCTTCTAATGTGAATCCCATGAGTTTGTTCCTGACCAGCCATTGGTTGAGAAAACATTTGACTCAACTCCACATTCAGTTGATTGTACCTTTCTCATAGAGAGTGAAGTTACTAACGCTCAAGTTCTTCTCATTTCATCAGATTCCAATGAACTCTAGGAAATCCTCCCATTCCAATGGTACAAGGGGGGTATCATCCAATTAGCATAGCACTAGTGGGCAGTTTTCCAATTCCCACCACACCCCCTCCAAGTAGCATGGTCGCTTCCTTTGATTGGAATCAAATGACAATATATCGTATTCCTTATTACATTCCCTTCCAAATTATAGCATATGATCATAATGTAGTTGTACCTGGCACAATAATATATGCAAGTGCATTAGTTAGTATTATGTGCTCAACTACTTGGAAAGGTTTAGGTCTGCTGCAGCTTGTGCCCATTACCAAAAAAAAAATTTTTTTTACAGAGGAACCTGTCAACTGTTAGGGATCCTTCATAATTTTCATATTACTCTGGGAGGAAAAGTCATATATGTCGATGTGATGGTTTTGGAAGGCCATTTGGATTTTAATTTACTAATTGGGAGTGACTATGCCTATGTCATGGGTGCTCTTCTTTCTTCCCTTTTTCATGTGATTTGTTTCCCTCATGAAGGAATAATCGTGACCATTGACCAAGGTTCATTCATTAGTCCTAATTTGACTCATAGTCAATTAGAACCACTAAATGGTCCATATATGGAAGTGATATATGCCTCACCACATGTTAATTATGGGGCAGTTGGTTCCATGCCAGCTTCTACTGATGATCTAGTCGGTGATATAATGCACCATGTAATGGGGGCATTGGGGCCTGATATTTTCATTAGATCCCTTGATATGTATGCCTTCTAGAATTTGTTTTCCCCATATTATGAGAACCTCTTAGAATCTATGGCCTCTTATGGGCCATGATCAAGGATATGAGCAAAGTTCCTTGTCTTGTGTCAAGCTCGTTAAAAAATGAAACAAGGTCCTGTGATCAGAGTTTCTTACCTTATGTCATGCTCGTTAAAAAATGAAACAAGGTCCTCAAATAAAAGTTCATTTTCTTGTGTCAACCTCCTTAAAAAATGAAACAATATTTTTAGAGAAAAGTTCCTTTTCTTTTGTCAAGGTCCTTGAAAATTTAAATGAGATTTTAGGAGAAGAATGCCTTTTCTTGTGTAAAGCTCCTTAAAAAATGAAACAAGTTCTCTACAGAAAATTTCCTTTACTTGTGTCAATCTCTTTAAAAAAATGAAAGAAGGTCTATGAGAATAGTTATTTTCCTGTTTCAAGCTCAATAAAAAATGAAACAAGTCCCCTTCCAAAAGGAGTCTTTCATTAGATATCATGAATTCCCAATCATTTCTTTCACTTGATCTCATAAATGAACTTTCATTCCATCCACCTCTTAGCCACCAGTAGTCTACTTAGGTGCCTAAAATGAAGCTTGGGGTGGCATGTACCTAGAATTGAGTCATTATGCCTCAGGACATGGACATGTATTCCAAGGATAGTTTTTCTTTGTTTCAAGCTTATGTAAAAATTAAACCACTCCAACCTTATTTTTTTCTCATGTTTCAAGCTTATGAAAAATGAAACCCATTTCAAGCATACTTTCCCATGTTTCAAGATTCTTTAAAAATACAACCATTCTCAT
Organism: Pinus albicaulis; assembly: GCA_034641835.2. NCBI lineage: Eukaryota > Viridiplantae > Streptophyta > Pinopsida > Pinales > Pinaceae > Pinus > Pinus albicaulis. Next base: position 1,022,670,969 of record CM076570.1, read on the forward strand.
TTTACCTCTTGTGATTGCCATTTTTATCAACATGTTTCTCCCATATGAGATTTTTTTTTCATTCGTTCCATCATTACCATCTTCTTGGTCGATCATACACTTTCACTTGGTTTTTTTACTATTTCCTAGGGAACATATGCAATGGGAGGTCTTATTAGTGAACCTCTTTACGTTTACATGTTTTGAGTAGTTCCATCATGAACAGAACTAATATTTTCCATTTATACCACTCATTCCTCCAACTAGAGTCCACTTTTAGCTCCTTTTAGACACCCAAAATATGAAAATATTGTCAAGCATTTGTCCTTTTGATCTCGTGAAAGTAAACAAAAAGACATCTACTTAGTATAAGTTTCATCCTTTTCCAGAGAGAGATAGGATAACTACAAAAAATGAATACCTTAGTCAAACATGGCTAAGCAGTTCTCTTGATTATTTTTTTCTAACTTTTTGGACTCGAAGGACTATTTACAAAAAGGAACATCTAGAGTTTTCTTTTCCGCCTCTTTTTCAAACTCTTTCAACATGAAAAATATTTGAAGTTTTACCTTCACTAGACTCATGAAAACATCAAACATTGATGGACTTATGAACATGACGAGGTTGAACCACTCCCTCTTAGGATTCGTTAAAAATACCTGGAGGGATTTCATCCTCCTCAAGCTTGTTGAAAAATAAAGAGGTATTGACTAGTGTGGTTGGGGAAATTCAGAAAACAGGGGATTCCATTTTTCCAAATGATAGCAAGTTGCTTTTGAACATGAAACTTTCCACTTCATCCACATGGCTATTAGGTTCGGTACTCTGCCTATATTTTGTTTATCATACCATTTTGAGGGCCTTCATTTTGGTTTTGGTTGAATTCTTCCAAATTCCTTTAGTGTCGCTATGTGTTCAAGAGAAGTACTTATGTTGATCTCTACTACAATACTCTTAAGCGTTCATTTCATGTCTAGTTCTATACTAGATTATTTTTATCATTCTGCCTCAATCGTGATACACATTTGTGTTGTTGATGGGGGATAGATTAATATCCTCTTACGACGGGTCACTTCCTGTCAACATCAACACATCATCCAGGAAGTTCACTTAGGAACATCCCTTTAGTACCTTGGTTATTGCATACATCAATGGAAATATTCCTCTCTCTCAGTGACAATTTTACATCAATGGACTTCGACTGAAAGACTCTGTGTGGTGTTTGACATTTGTTTGTTTACTCATATCATACTGATTCAATCATAGTACCTTGACAGCCATTAACATCATCGATGGTTTTCTATTGCATCTGTTAATGACTTACATCATGAACTGGTAACCAGGTGGTGTCTATCATTTTTGAATTTAGCTCATTAATTTAGATGGTTAGACTCATATATTAGTTGCTTGTGTAAACAAGATAGAATACCCTCAGATCTAGTTCCATCCATCTGGGTTGCAATTTCAAGAGTTATAAAAATATCACACTCTATGATGGTCATGATCACATAGACATTCATCTAGTCACGAGTCCATTAGTTTCACCTATGGACGCATGTATTTATCATTAAAGGTTTTATGTTAGCTTATGGGCTATGTATGGGTATGCCTCCCTCAACATCCAAATGTCATGATAATTGTTTTGTAAGAGATGGATATCATTGGTTGTCCTTGCTCACTAGTTGCCACAAGGTAAAGCACTATAGTCATCACTCAACAACTCTGAATTTGCGCTTTAGCGGGAATTTTTTATAAGCCATTTTTTCACATCAAATCAAAGTGAGCCTCCTAATGGGATCAATCAACATATTATTCCCCTACACATGTAGCTTTCATCCCTCATAATTTCAATCCTAAACTTTGCTATCCAAGCTAGTTTGAGGACCAACGCTTTTTGTTGGCCTACTCAGGTACATTCACCTAAACCTTTCTCTATTTTGGCCAATGTTGGTCACCCACAAGTTTGCCCCCTTTTCACATGTGTTGGTTCTAGAATTCTAAGAGAATGAGTGGGATTCCAGAAGTTTCACCTTGTACGAGTCTCTAGAATTTGTTTCAATTACTTACGTTGGATTGACATTCAGATCTTATCCTACCCTAATTTGGAGTTTTCACCACTTTTCCTTTGATCCTATCCATCCATAAAAGGTGGATCCAAAACCTTATAATGGTAATTGGATAAAATATTGAAACTTACCCCTCTCTCCTATATATTTACCCTCTCATATCCAAGACATAATTGTTGTCTTTGGAGATTGATTATGCCCTTATGCTTCCATAGTAAGTATTAACATATCATCCATAGGGTGACTGGAGGTGCATATTGTGATAAGGAAAGGATGAGTTAACAATTTGGAGCTCTTATACAAGATCAACTGCCTTTTATGGTTGTAATCTCCTTTTATTTCTATTAATGCAAAGAATTCTTTTTTTCCTATATGTTTTGTTGTTATTTAACTTGTTTCAATACCATGTTGATCTATTAAATAGAATATTTAGATGATACTACAAACTTCTCGTAGTTTCTTAGCTTAAGTTATCTGACTGTGTAGTATCTAATTATGGTGATCAGAGCTAGAATTGGAGCTTCCAAGCTAAATAAGGAGTGAAGTGAACACACTTTCCAGGTAGGGATCACTCCATTATATATCTACTTTAAGGAAACAGATCAGGTTCCTTGTCTCTCTATTGTGCTAGGTTGACCACAAAACGTAAGAGAGGTACCTTTTTCCGCAATCGTAAATCTTATATAACAGCATGATTGACCATCACTGATAATTATTGACAATGGTTTATCATGATTGACGATGGATGATGATGCTTGATTTTCTTATTAAGACAATATTTGTCACAACGTGGCGTTGTACCATGGTTGACCATGCTTATATACCATATGGATTTATATTAAAAGAAAGGAATAATATTCTAAACCCCATGAATAATTTTATACCCTACGAATATGAACCCTTATATTAATAAACCTAAGGGGTTGATATGATAAACCCAAGGGAATAATAAACCTAAGGTATTAATAAGAAGAACTAGGGCATAATATTGAACCCAAATGATTAATATTGTAAACCAAAGGTATATAGATCTTAAGATAAATATTTCAAACCCTAAAATAAACATGGTTGACCATGGTTGGTTTTCATATTGAGACAATCTTTGTAACAATGTGACCTTGGACCATGGTTGATGATGATTAATTTTGATATGAATATAATATTTGTGCCAATGAGACATTGGACCATGGTTTATTTTCATATTGAGGTAATATTTGTCACAATGTGACGATGGTTATTGACCATGATTCACCATGGTTGACCATGTTTGACTTTTAATATGGTTGTGCTATCACAAGCACATTAGTAAATATGGTTGATATATGCGAAAGGATTATATCAATCACATGCACAACCACATTAGTAAATATGTTTTTATATACGCCAAACACATATAATTATGATTTACCATAGTTGATCATGGTTGATACATTTTACTTAATAGGTAAGATGAAAATTCTCATTAATATAAATAATAGATTGATAAAATATTTACTATTAGAATTAGTATTATAATACTATAAATTTTTATCATACATTACATTTTAATTATTATATATTCATTTGTTATTTATGTTAATATTAAAGTGTAATTAAATCTGAGTTGGAGGTCATGGCCAAGCTAAATACTAAATTGGTGTATGAGATCCCTAAAACAACCTTGTACATATCTCGAGGTTTATATACCTTAGGTTTGTAATATTAATCCCTTAGGTTTAATTTTATTCCATTGGTTCTATAATACCTTGGGGTTTTCATATTAATCCCATAGGTTTATTATTCATTTTGGTTTATAATATCAATTCCTTAAGATTTATTAATCTAAGGATTCATATTCCTACGGTATAATATTATTCATAGGGTTTATAATATTAATTATACAGTTTAATATCAATCCCTTGAGTTTATAATGATCGTCAATCATGGCCCAATGTCTCAATATGAAAATCAACCATGGTCAACAATAGTCAACAATTATCAACCACGCTCGATCATGGCCAACCACCATTCAACGTCACATTTAGATAAATATTGTCTCAATATGAAAATTAACCATGGACGATGATGATTAACCATGCTCACTCATGCTCAATCATTAACAATAATGGTTAACCATGATCCAATGTTGCATTGTGACAAATATTATCTCAATACAAAAATCAATCATGCTGAACCATGGTTCAATGTCGTATTGTACAAAACATTATGGAAATATGTAGATAAATATTGGTCAATTATGTTTTTCTTAACATTTGTAATATTTATAAGAGGGTTTATATACCTTGATTTATAATATTTATTTTATAGTTTATCATAGGAATTTTTTAATATGAAAATCAATCATATTCAACCATGGTCTACCATGGTCTAATGTTGCATTGTGAGAAATAATGACTCAATATGAAAATATATGATGTTCAAGCATGTTCAAACATAGCATTGTGACAAATATTTTCTCAAAATTAAAATCAATCATGATAAACACGGTAACCCATGGTCCAATGTAACATTATGACAAGGATTCCCTCAATATGAAAATTTACCATGGTCAACCATGTTCCAACATTGCATTGTGACCAATATTGTCTCAATATGAAAACCAACCATGGTCAATCGTGGTCAACTATAGTCATTAACCATGGTCATATTGTGAGAAAGATTGTCTCTTGGTCCAATGTCACATTGTGAAAAACATTGTATCAATATTAAAATCAACCATCGTCAATCATAGTCAACATGGTATGTAAGCGTGGTCAAACTCTGACAAACATTGTATCTTGGTCCAATGCCACATTGTCACAAACATGGTCATCCATGGTCAACCATGTTCCATGGTAGCATTGTGACAAATATTATCTCAATATGAAAATAAACCATGGTCAACCATAGTCAATCATGTTCAACCATGGTCGCATTGTGACAAAGATTGTCTCTTGGTCTAACGTCTATGACAACATGGCCATCCATGGTCAACCATGGTCCAACATTGAAGTATGAATAATATTGTCTCAATATGGAAATCAACCATGATCAACTATCATCAACCATTGTCCAACATCATATTCTAAGAAAGTTTACCTCAATATGAAAATTGATCATGGTCAACTATAGTGAAACATCTAATTGTGACAAAAAAAAATTCAACATAAAAATCAACTGTGGTCAACCATGTTTATTTTAGTGCTAATAATATTTATCTTAGGGTTTATAAACATTGGGTTTATAATATATATCCCTTGGGTTTAATATTATTCCCTTGAGTTTAAAATCCCTTGGTTTTTTAGTATTCATCCCTTGGGTTTATTATTACCTAAGGTTTATAATATTTATCTTAGGGTTTATATACCTTGGGTTTATAGTATCAATCCCTTGAGTTTAATATTATTCCTGTGGGTTTATAATACCTTCGAGTTTTAGAATCAATCCCATGGGTTTATAATATAAATCCCTTAGGTTTATCAATCTAAGGGTTGATATTCCTAGGGTATAATATTATTCATAAGGTTTATAATATTAATGTTATGCTTTACTATACATCCCTATGGTCTGTAATCATGGTCAACCATGCGCAAACATAGTCTAATGTCACATTGTGACAAATATTGTCTCAATATGAAAATCAACCATGGTCAACCATGGTCAAATGTAACATTTTGACAAAGATTCTCTCAATATGAAAATAAACCATGGTAAAATATGGCCGACTATGTTTATTTAGGATTTTTAGTATTTATCTTAGGTTTTTTATACCTTGGACTTACTATTTCCTTCAATTTATAATATTAATCAATTTGATTTATTAATTTGATTTCATTTTCTGAGGTGTAATATTATTCATAGGTTTTATAATATCAATACTTGGGTTTAATATAAATTAGTTGCATTTATATCATGGTAAAACATCATCCAACGTTACAATTGTACAAATATTTTCTAAATATTAAAATCAACCATGGTCCAATGTTGCAATGTGACAAAGATTGGCTCGATATGAAAATCAATCATGTTGAACCCTGATCCACCATGGTCAAACATTGCTTTGTCAAAAAGAATGTCTCAATATGAAAATGAACCATGGTCAACCATTTTTACTTTAGGTTTTATAATATTTATCTTAGGGTTTCTATGCCTTGGATTTAATATTATTCCCTTTGGTTTATAATACCTTGGGGTTTTATAATTAATCTCTTGGGTTTAGTATTCCCTTGGGTTTATTAGTTTAAGGTTTCATATTCCAAGGGTATAATATAATTAATAGAGATTATAATATTAATCCTATGGTTTAATGTAAATCCCTTGTATTTACAATCATGGAAAACCATGGTTAATGATGGTCCAATGTCACATTGTGCGAAAAATTGTCTCAATATAAAAATCAACAATGGTAAACCATGGTCCAACATTGCATTGTGACAAGCATTCTCTAGCTATGAAAATCAACGATGGTAAACCATGGTCAACCATGTGTTATTTTAGTGGTTGTAATATTTATCTTAGGGTTTGTATATCTTGGATTGATAATATTTATCCCTTGGGTTTAATATTATTCCTTTTAGTTTATAATCCCTTGCATTTTTTATAGCAATCCCTTGGGTTTATTATTCCCTTAGATTTATTAAGCTAAGGGTTCATATTCCTAGGGTTTAATATTATTCATAGCATTTATAATATTATTCTTTAGGTTTAATATCAATTCATGGTCAACCATGGTCCCACATCACATTGTAACTAAGATTTTCTCAATATGAAACCCAACCAATGTCACATTGTGACAAAAATTGTCTCAATATGAAAATGAACCATGGTCAACCATGATAAATCATAATAATAATCATAATTATACACCTTCGATATATATCAACCATATTTATTAATATTGTTCTCCATGTGGTTGATTTAAGCCTTCGGCGTATACCAACTACATTTACCAACCGCATTAAAAGTCAAACATGATCAACCATGGGCAGTCAACCATGATTAGCCATGGTCAATAACCATGGTCACATTGTGACAATAATAAATATAATAATAATAATAATAATAATAATAATAATAATAATAATATTATTATTATTATTATTATTATTAAATATAATAATTAATTAAGTAACATTATTTTTAAATAAACAATTTATATTACGTAATTTAAAGTTAAATAATAATAAATAATACAAAGTAATAATTATTAATTATAATTATCATAATAATATTATTGCAATTTTTTGTATTGTTATATATTTATCAATGGTTAATACAAATGAATGTTTACTTTATATCAATCACAATAATAAATTTAATGTGGTTGTGCTAATCATATTTGTTTTTATTATAACTGATATTGTTTTTTATTTTATAATATATATATATATATATATATATATATATATATATATATATATATATTAAAAATAAAATTAATAAATATTAGAAATTTTCGGTAAAAATCACATATAAGAAATTTGTGTCGACGCATTTCGAGCCAGCCAGTGTGGTTCATCATCGGGACAAGATGAGAAATCTCATGAAGAAACCTATTTAAATAGAAAGGGACAGCTCCATCTAACCATTGGAAAAACAACTAGTTTGACTTGAATAAAAGATTTTTTTTCTTTTCAAATTTTATTAAAATTTATTTATAGTTCTCAAATATTCTATTTGAAAATAATTTAATATTAATAATTAATAAAATTCAAAAATAATTTAAAATTATTTTTATTTAATTATATATGAATATAATTTAATATTAATAATGAGTAGTTCTTAAAAATAATTTAAAATCATTTTTATATTTAATTTACTATAAATCATCAATAATTTTTGAAATAATTTAAAATTATTTTTAACATAGAACCCTAATAAAAAAAAATAAAAAAAATAAAAAATAAAAAATAAAAAAAAATAATAAATAATAAAAATAATAATAATAATAGTAAATAAATTAATTAAAAAATAAAAATAAAAAATTAATAAATAAATAAATAAACAATAAACAATAAAAAGAAAAATAAAAATAAAATAAAATAAATAAAAATAAAAATCACAATCGAAAATGAAAATTAACAAAAATAAAATAAAATAAAATAATCAAAAATAAATACAATAAAATAAAATAAAATGGAAAACAAAATACAATTAATAAAAATAACGATAATAATCGTTAAAAAATAAATAAATAAATAAAGTAAAATAAAAATAAATAATAATAATAATAAAATAAATAAATAAATAAATAAATACAAATTATTAAACTAAGAGTGAAGAGGAGGAATCCAACATCTACTAACACTCCACCCATCATCTCTATTAAGGTTAACTTGCCTCTTTTCAATTTCCTAGGCTTCCCTCAACTTTCGGTGGTGGAAATGGTCTATCTTTGCAATAACCTCAGTATCTTCAATACAAATATGATGCTTTGTTTTTTCCGCATGCTCTACTAAGGCAGAGGATCTAGATCTACCATGTCTGAGGTCAGCAACATGCTCATTAATTCTTTGATTAATGGACCGACCAGTTTCACCTATGTAAGGTGTCCCACAAGAACAAGGAATCAAAGAAACACCCTTACTATCCAAAGGGCCAATCGGGTCTTTAACCGACCTAAGAGAACTTCGAATAGTGCAGAGAGGCCTGAAAGTTGAAGACACATTATGTTTCTTCAAGATCTTAGCAATTCTATCAGTTCTATCCAAGGTACCACTGATAGAATTGCTAAGATCTTGAGGAAACATAATGTTTCTTCAACTTTCAGGCCCCTCCGCACTATTCGAAGTTCTCTTAGGTCGTTTAAAGACCCGATTAGCCCTTTGGATAGTAAGGGTGTTTATTTGATTCATTGTTCTTGTGGGACGCCTTACATAGGTGAAACTGGTCGGTCCATTAATCAAAGAATTAATGAGCATGTTGCTGACCTTAGACATGGTAGATCTAGATCCTCTTCCTTAGCAGAGCATACAGAAAAAACAAAGCATCATATTTGTATTGAAGATACTGAGGTTATTGCAAAGATAGACCATTTCCAGCACCGAAAATTGAGGGAAGCCTTGGAAATTGAAAAGAGACTAGTTAACCTTAATAGAGATGATGGGTGGAGTGTTAGTAGATGCTGGATTCCTGCTTTTCACTCTTAGTTTAATAATTTGTATTTATTATTATTATTATTATTATTATTATTTTACTTTATTTATTTATTTTTGAATGATTATTATCGTTATTTTTATTAATTGTATTTTATTTTCCACTTTATTTTATTTTAATGTATTTATTGTGTTTATTTTTTATTATTTTATTTTTGTTAATTTTCATTTTTTTTTTAGAGTTCTATGTTAAAAATAATTTTAAATTATTTCAAAAATTATTGATGATTTATAGTAAATTAAATATAAAAATGATTTTGAATTATTTTTTAGAACTACTAATTATTAATATTAAATTATATTCAGATATAATTAAATAAAAATAATTTTAAATTATTTTTAAATTTTATTAATTATTAATATTAAATTATTTTCAAATAGAATATTTGAGAACTATAAATAATTTTTAATAAAATTTGGAAAAAAAAAAAAAAATATATATATATATATATATATATATCTTTTATTCAAGTCAAACTAGCAGTTTCTCCAACAGTTAGATGGAGACCACACTGGCTGGTTCGAAACACGTCGACACAAATTTCTTATATGTGATTTTTACCAAAACTTTCTGATATTTATTTTATGTCTCACAGAAGCCAAATTCCTAATAATAAAATTAATGGTTAACTTTCATTTAAATTAAATACATTTCTTAGAGATTATAGGTTTTTCTTTTAAATAATAACAATACAATAAATATTTTGAAATTTATATTTAATCTGAATATAAATTTATTAAGTGAATCTGAATAATATTTATAAATTTAATTTAAATCTATTTTTATGTTCTTCAAAATTAGATACTGACAGTAATAACAAAATGATTTATAAATTTAAATTGTAAATCATATAGTAATTTTTAAAATAATTTTTTTAAACTTATTTTGTTTCAATAATTTGTTTGGTTATTGCGTTCACATGATATGTCTCCATAGATTTTAAAATCTAAAATAAAGTTACTTGTAACGGAAATATATCTTTGGGAGTAGAAAACGGGGTAATATTTTTATGGCAATTTAATAAACAGCAAAATAAATAAGAAACAATTCATAGAAGAATCCACAATATGAAATATGCATTCCATACCGGAAACCTGCAACCAATTTTTTCAAAAAACTGGCGGATGCGCCAAACACACTCGGCCAGAAATCGATGCATTATTACCGCGAAACGTTCTCGGATCATAGACTTGCAGTTCCTTGTCATGTCAGAGGGCGAAATGGGTACGCGGGACCTCAGAGTCATGGCCTTGCAGTGTATGCACAAAATAAAATTGAAGATATGCACAAAATAAAATTTAATAACCTACAGCATGAAAGTCAATCTAATTTAGGAGGCAGACTGAAGAAGTTCTCCGCCGTGCAGTTAAATGAAAAAACGCTTGTGGAGTAGGACAAAATGAGAGGGAGGTCTTTAATACGGCTGGCCATTTGAAAATCCGCCTCATCCTCCTACACTTTAGCAACGTGAATATCACCGGCCGGTTGGCAGTGGATGCAGCATGGAAAGCACATGAAGTGTTTAAATAATGTCAATATGAAGCAGCTGCAACTGTCTGCCTGTGCTCATCATGCGCACGTGAACACAGCACAACACATTCCCACTTATACATCAAATTTCTGTTCACTAAACTGTGCACATTTCTTTCTCGATACTAAGCAAATCACACAACCAGCAGTCTGCTTGCAGCGTAGTGATGCATATGAATGCATTTAGCCATTACTAGCTTCGTACGTGATCAAATCTGATAACTGCAAATATCAGGATAACCATAACTGGACAAAGCGAAAGGTGCATGTGAATGTAGAGATCGTGTCAAAAAATTTCAGGGTCTGTGCAGGATATCCCACGATTCCTGATATTCGAAGAAACCTAAAATTATGAAATTAATTTCTTCCCACCATGTTCAATGTACAATAAGGAGCGGAATACTTCAATAATGTATTTTTTTTTAATATTGAGAATAAGAGCCTATGGTTGTCCACACCTCCTTCCGCATTATCTCTTATTAGCAATTTCAACTTGAAAATCAATGGTAAGAAAAACTTTACGAAAGGATAAGAAATTTTCCTATCCCTTCCTCAAGCAAGCAAATTTTTCAAAATTGGGATATGTATAGGCTTTTCCTTTTCTTAATATTTAGCAATATAATATAATATGTTATTAAATCATTAGTTTTTACATGATATCTATATGTCCCTCAAACATTATCACCATTTAATTATATTACAAAGGTGTGTGTTAAAAAAAACGATATTACTTATAACCTCATTTGAGAAAGATCAATCTCAGGAGGAGGAGAACATTGGATATTATGAATCTAATTATAAGGTCATAACATCATGCCCTATAGCCTAGAAAGAAATATTTGAATTTTACAGTTACATAAAACACCTAAATTATTTTTGGTTAGCTAGGCATGTAGTTGTTATTGTAAGTATTTCCCATAGTTTACTTAAACACCTTGATAGGTTATTGCCAAAATTTGTTCCAAATACATCCAAAATACTTGAAAATCACATGAAGAAGTTTATATTAGCTATATAATTAATAATCATTTAACATGATGACATCACTTATCATCTTTTCTCGTACACCTTTGAGAACAATTTGTCCATATCGTATTCTTGAGTAGTTGCTAGATGTCTCACAAGCTAGAATATCATCTAGAGTTTCCTTCTAGAAATTAGTGAAGATCTAGTCATGAATTTATCCCTCATAACAAAGAAGTTTGTGATGTCCATGCAACCTACCAAAAAAATTTAAATACCTTGTGCATAGTTTTATGTCAAACATAAATAGGACCAAGGGAGGTGCACAATCTTACATTGATATGTAGAAAAAAATCTTTGCAAACACTCTACCTACCCCCATGTCCATTTTGTTGAAGAGATCCACTAGAGAAAGCCTACCTTAGATGATTATAGAAGTTGAAATGGTCCACTAAAAAATTATGGGTCGCAAGGAGAATCATTTTAAGAGGGATGAACCTAGGAAGGGAATAAACATGAATAGGGCCAAGCCCAATGTAAAGCAAAAAAATAGAGAGTTCCCTAAAATAGGACATATCGAAAGAATCATTTATAAAATCACTAATAAAGCAATTTATATCAAGAAAAGCATAGGGAAAATCATAACTAACCTATAACCCTATATATCATTCACTAAGAAGGAAAATCCTACTCCTTTTTTCCTCCTCATCAAGATATGAAACTAGCTTTAAGGGAATTCAACATAGATTTGGAAGATGTCACCATAAACCATATGTATATCATCAGTAAAATCACTCCAAAAGAACTTATATCTATTTAAAAGATGCCTCTAAATCAATAGCCAATAGATCTACAAATGAGTATTTTCCTAAAGAAAATCCCACATTAACACATCATAACAATTCTTATAAATTTCTTAATGATACATAACTAGAAAAAATAAAAATAAACACATTGAAAGAATACCACTCACCATCTCACTTGTAATGAATACCCTCTTTCCCATTACTTTTACTTCCTTCCCATGCATCACAAGTAGAATACAAAGTGTTAGAGAAAATGAGTAATATAAAAGCTAATATATCATTAATGGGTGTATATAAAATGAGACTAAAATAGTGGCAACTAACGATTAAGGAAATTCTAAAAGATCCACTTGATTCCATGGGATGATCACTATACAAGTATTCAACAATCTTATTAGAGGAGCAAGAGTAAAATTTTCCTATCACTATTACCACTAAATTTTCAATCAAATTGTCCACAAGTGTTCCCGTGACTTATGCGCTTCTTAATATATATATATATATATATATATATATATATATATATATATATATATATATATATATTCTCAACAAACTTTATACTTGACTTAACTAATAAATATACAAAAATTTACTATTTAGAATAGATTTGTATATAATTAAAATGAGAAAATATTTTTAGTTCACATGGTGTAGCTTAATAGTCACATTGTTCAAAAGTTATTGTAAAGCAAAAAATCATGAAGAAAGTTTTTTATACCATTAAAAATAAGAATATTTATATACATAAATATGTTATAAACATATTTAAGAATTGATGTAAATCTATCTTAAGTCTAAATTTATGAAATCGTCGAAGACTTAAACATTTCCTCAAATTTTATAAAAAATTTTGACATTTAAAAATTTAATTGCTCAATATGGTTAATTAACAAAAAGTTAAAATAAAAACACACTAATTATTATATATTTTAACCTTATTAAAGAAAATAAAAAACATTTATACCAAAATTAAAAATAACAATAGTTATAAACATAAATATGTAAAAATTATAAGCATATTTAAGAATTGACGTAAATCTATCTTAACTCTAACTTTATCAATATTTAAAGCTTAAACATTTCCTCAAATTTTATAAAAATAAATTGACATTTAAATATTTAATTATTCAATAAAATTAGTTAGCAAAAAATTAAAATAAAATCACACTAATTATTACAAGATTTAACCTTATTAAAAAAAAAGTTTTTACTAAAATTAAAAACAAAAATATTTATATACATAAATATATAAAAATTATAAACATATTTAAAAATTCACATCAATCTATCTTAATTCTAAAATTATCAATTTTTTAAAAAATTAAACATTTCCTTAAATTTTATAAAAAAAATGTCATTTAAATATTTAATTACTCAATATATTTAATTAAGAAAATTTAAAATAAAATCACACTAATTATTATAAATTTTAACCTTGGGGAATATTAACTTACAATTTAACCTTATGGAATATTAACTTACAAAATGTAACTGATGAAAAGAACAAATTCCAAATTTTATATACAATTTATAAAAAGTAAATATTAAAAATGAAAATAATTGTAACATTCATTTAGATTGAATATGGTTCTTAGAAATTATACGGAATTTTTGGATATTCTTACTTTTATGTTGAAATACTGTCAAGAAGCGTTCTACGTTTACATAATTGATTCAGTTAAAATGCTGTAAAAAAATAGATTTCAAAAAAATATATAATAATATACAATTATTTTGAAATTTATGCTTAATTTGAATATACGTTTATTGACTAATATGAGTAATATTTATGAATTTAGTTTAAATATATTTTTATATTGTTCAAAATTAAATATAAAAAATAATTCTAAATTTAGATTATAAATAATATTTTGATCTTTAAAATAGTTTAAAAAAAAATTACTTATCCTGTTTCAATAATATGAATATGAATATGAATCGGCTGTAATTCTTACATAATATGAAATATGAAGCAGCTGCAACTGTCTGCCTGCATCCGTCATAATTTGCACGGGAGCAGCTCGTTCTCGACATATACATCTAATTTATGTTCACGAAACCTCGTTCTCGACATATACATCTAATTTATGTTCACGAAACCCTGCACATTTCCTTCTGCAGACCGAGCAAATCATACCCTTGGCTGCCTCCTTGCAACGTAGTAATACATTTAACCATTACTAACTTGGTATGTGATCAGATCTGACAACTGGAGACATAACTAGACGAAAACGAAAGGTGCATGTGGATGCAGAGGTCGTGTTAAAAAATTTCACGCCTTTGCAGGATCTCCCAAGATTCCTTTATACTTTATGGCGTAAAGCATAACAACTTTTATACCATTGTTTAGAATTACAATAATATTTATTTACACTTGAATAAGGTGGGATAATGGCGTGAATTGATGGTTTTAATTAATATAATATTAATATTATAAGAATTATTATGACCATTTAATATATTTACAGAAATTATGTTTTGCTCAAGTCATCTTATCACTCCAACATAAAGAAGAGTGGTTTTAAGATAATATTTGGGATCATTTTTGGGTGAATCGAGATGATTAAAAAAAAAAAATGTAATTGTGCATGGTTTTAAATATTGTCTTTAAATTGGTGTTTCAAATTATTGTATTAAAAAAATTGTTTTTATTTTTCTATAAAAATAATATATATCACAAGTATTATTGATTTTTAAGAGACAATTTCATTTGTCTCTCACAAAACAATAGTTGAGTTTAAAGACATATTGTCTTCCCAAAGACAATGTGACTATAGTCTCTCTAGAGAGAACAAAAAACTATATTTAAACACAATACAATATCAGTTTTTTCTTTTTAGAGACAATATAAAACAATGGATCCAGAAAAAATAGCTTATCGTTGAAATAAATCAGTATGAAAAACATTTAATTAATTCATATTAGGACATAGTGGAATCAAACAACCATCCTCCTACTTATAAGAGAGATGCTCTTCCATTGAGCTAGAACCCTTTTAAAAGTTATGTGAGTTATAGTAGTCCTTGAAATTGCATATATAAACATTTATTTTTAAAAAATGTTTTAGACATAATAACATAATCTTTGTAAAATCTATAATCTGCAAACTAACTAAAAATTCTTGTGACTATAACTGCTAGTACATAAATGGATTTATTATTTTTAAATTAACTAACTATTTTTACTATTTTTTCAAACTTTTAATTAAGTAACTCTTTCCCTAATGAAAATCAAACCTACTTAGAAGATAAGTGGAATCCTCTGTGAAGAAGAAAAAAAGAAAACCCAATTACTAGGAGTCTTTACCAGAAACATGTCAAACACAATTGTGTGGTCTATAAAGATAGAATATAGACCACATTTGGGTTCCGAATATACCAGGTACATGTAATTACTACTGCATTTTCTAACAGCCACATCAAACTCGTAGCAATGAAAGATGATGTTCATAACTCCTTTACAATAAGAAATTCACAGCACAATTAAGAAATAATAAACACATCTATAATCTCTCTGACAAATACATATAAACAGAATTTTGGGTTTATTACTCTCAAACATTATTTGTAATTTTAACATTGTAAAGGATCGATAAAAACTAATGTATAGAAACTTTGGGTTTATTACCCTCCAACATTATTTTTAATTTTAACATTGAAAAGGATTGATAAAAACCAGTGAATAGAAACGAAACAGGTGATGGAGTATCGGAAAGATACAAAAGAATTGAAAACAACGACATAATAAATAGACCATTAGTTCCATAATTAGCAGTTCCAATATGTTTGGAGAAATATTGTCTAGTTCCTAAATACAATAGTAGCAAGAAAAAAAAACATAAAACCTTTTGTAGCTTTGGTTATTGCATATTCTTCAAATCTTCAATGTTGTTCGTGTTGATAATAAACCAACTAAAAATATAGTTAGAATTTTAAGAATCATTGTAATACCATAACTTAATTAATTTAAAATACAGTTTGCATACAAAAATTTATAAGCTTCTCAAAATTAAAGAATCACTCAATCTAAGAGAGAGAGGAGGTATATCTGTTCAAGCCTATCACAAGAAATTACTTGTTTTTATGACAAATCTAAGTCTAATTCCTCCACTTCTATGAAAGGAACTTTGCCAATGGAAGGAAAATAGTTAGAAAGAAGGGAATCTAACAAAATATAATCAGATATAGCATTATTTCCTACCATGATCGTTGGTCATTAAAAGTAAATATACATGTCAAGATAAGAAAATCAACTAGGATAGACATACCTCTAAATCAAAATCTAAACACCCATAAAAGTGAAGTAGTGGATGGAACAAATGAAATATTTATAAATGTGACATCTATATTGCATGTTAAGTATGTGCAAGGAAAATATGAGGCCCTACCTCAATTAAGAAATGGATTGTCAAAGACATAGTCTTCTAAAAGACAACATTTTATTTGAATCAAACTCAACAGAGATACAAATAATAGATTGTACATCAATATCAAAGGAAGATAAAAGCAGAGGAAGGCCCGCTTCATAGAAATAGAAGAATGGAAAAATAAATAAAGAATATCCTTTATCCTTCAAATTAGACAATCATTATTGAAAAACGCATGCTTATAATAGAAACAAGAATGATTATCATAGGAGGTCAATCCCAACTAAATAATTCCAAAAACATTTCACTATAGCTGATATTTAGATAAACAATGATGGTTGGAATATCAGGCACCCCAAAAAATGCAATCCATAACTAGCAGCCACTAGATAACATTTTCGTTTGTGTTTTATTGGCCAAATATTAGTTGGAGTACCGTACTGCAAAAGTTTAAATTACAAAAAAAATTCAACTCATAACAACGACAAATAACCCACATTTTTAGGTGATACATTCCATATATTCATTTAAAACAAAATTGAAATAAGTAACACAGTTATAAAGAACCAATTAGCACATTCTACAATCTGAGACTCGAAGGAGTTCATAAGAAATCATGTAAGAATAAATGTGAAAATATCCAACAAAAATAAAGTTGGAAATGAAAAGCCCCTACTTCTGATATGTCTTCTCCAAGACATGATAAAATGAGTCTCCATAAGTATGAAATGTGTCAATATATGTATCCGAACCTCATAATCAACTAGTAGGAGTGTGGAAAGAGAGATAAAAGACTCAATGGGCCTCCAAGAGTGGATGTTAGGGTCTCCAAGTCAAGAAGTAATCTCCAACCAAGTAAAAGCACCAAAAAGCTAGGGTTTGAGCCCCTATAATGTCTCGAAAAAGCATGGTGTTGTCAAAGACATCCTCAATCTATGAGACAAATTCTAAGTGTACAATGTACCTGTTAGGACCTTGTAATGTACCTTTTTGCTCATATATTTTTCCTTCATCCCATCATTTTCCAATTTGTATTTAAAGCCTATATCATCACTTTAATCTATTCTTCCAAAGTTATATAATGTTTCCTCTCTTTACTATATGTTTAACTTGTTTTACATGTAATTTTACATTACTTTCATACTTAGCCATTAATCAGAAATATATAGTTACTAAAACAATTGGAAGACTTCAGTTAATTCATCGTTGCTATCTAAAGACTGCATTGCTGAAACAGTCAACAGTACGCAAATCCCATTGCTGAAACAATCTGTGATTTGCGATGCTAAAACAGTATTTCAGATATGGCAACAATAAGAAAGGATAATTAAGGCAACTGTTACACTGGCTGTAACAACTGCACCTCAAAGCTAGCACCATCCTAACCATTGTAAAAATATATTTTCTACAAAAGAACAGAATATCCTATTCCATTATAGAAGATCAGATGAGGTTAAGAATAGGATTTGTATGATGTAATTGAAAGTGTAATAGACATCTCCTCTTTAAATAGAGGAGACAACAGCATTAGAGAACATTACAGATTACGGAAGGTTTAACTGAAAGGGAATTATAGAGAAGGAACCTGGATCATTATGTAATGTGTTACATTTGACAAATGAATAAGAGATTGTTCTGAGCATTTCTTCTTAATTCCTTTTTCTCGGGACTCTTGTGAGAAGGAAGGGGCCCACCTTCCTCACAAGATTCACCCATTAATGTCTGTAGTGTGTTAATCGTGATTTTCATTTATGCCTTGTTAAAAATCAGTTTTGCTGAAATCATTTATACATTATTGAAACTCTATTATCTATTGCTAAAACTATATTTCCATTAATTGTCGCATTGTTTTCATATGATTCATTCCTAGGTAATCATTAATTATTTCAATTTCGTAATCTTTTTTATAGAATGAGTTTGTGAAAGCGTGGTAGTCAGAAACAGGTGTTAAAGATTCCTACTTGGGGAATAGGGTCTTGTTCTCTGTTATAGCATAATTGGTCTTTTCTCTGCAAATTGGTTTCTTTTCCTAGATTGTTGTTTTCTTAATGTAATCTAGGATTCTTCTGATAATTATTTGCAATAGAAATATTTCTTTCGCTATAAATCAAGGTAGAACTTCAGTTTGTTTCAAGCAAGGTGTGATTAGTGTAATTTTTACTACAACTTTTCATTGCTTTGGAGATTGAGCATATACAATGTGTGATTGCCTTTCAAATAAACAAACATCCCTGGGTTGACAATTTATGTAGCACTTGATTGTTGAGATTAATAAGAAATTAAAGTGACCAAAATTTTGGCGCCGTTGCCAAGGAAGGAAATTATATGTTTCAAAAGAATTAATGTTTTCCTTTTAGATGTGCATATTGCATGAGAGAACATGGAACCCACAAGAAAACTAACCCTATAGGTGGCAAGGGAAAAGGAAGGGGAGGAAGAAAGACCTTTATTGACGAGATCATATCAAAATCTGAATCTTCTCAGAGGCTAAGCTCTCGAAGGCTAAAGCCTCAACATTCCGCTCAATTGAACTACGAAGCAGAATAAATTATGAGCCCTAAAAACATTGAAGAAACAACAGAAAATGTTGAGGAGCCAGCACAAAGCGTTGAAGAGCCAGTAGAAAGCATTGAAGAGCCAGCAGAAAACGTAGAGGAGCTAGCATAAAACATTGAAGAGCCAGTAGAAAACATTGAGGATCGAGCAAGTGCAGTAGGAGATCAAGCAATGGAGGGGAATAATGATGGATTCTTCGGCGGTGGACAAGTAGATCCTGAAGGAGAGGGAAAAAATGAGAATTCTATCTCTACCTTGGGGTTCCCTATTGGTGATCTCCATAGAGGAGAAACTCCCATGAAGAATATCCCACTTTTAGCTTTACCTAACTTTCATGGTTTATCTTCTGAAGATCTTGATGAATTTCTTTTTGAGTTTGATATATTATGTAGAAGTTACGATTATGTTAGCAATGCCCAAAAATTGAAGCTATTTCCAGCAACATTAAAAGGAAACGCACTAAGGTGGTTCATGAGTCTTGGAGGCCATGTAATCACAACTTGGAATCAGATGAATAAAAAATTTCTGCTCAAATATCAAGACTACTACCAGACGAGAGAAAAAAGAGAGGAACTATTTAAGATGGTACAGAAGGAGGACAAAAATCTGGAGGACTTTGTGGAAATACTACAATATAATTTGCAGAGATCCAATCATCCCAATGTAAGTAAAGTTATTCTTAAAACAATATTATTAAAAGGAGTAAGGGATGACTGTCTTGATATGCTAAATATGCTTGGTAAAGGGGACATATCTAAAGAATCATATGATGAAATTGTTAAACTTTGTAAAAGATGTCCAAGAGGAGCTACAAGGAACAGGTCAAATAGCAGGGATACCACATATTCAAGAGTTCAAAAATCAGCCATTGGAGGGGCAACAAGAGCTGAATAGGTAATTTACTTGAGGAATTTAAAACTGAAATTTTGAGTTCTTTTGCCTCATATATTGACACCTTGCAGGTTAAGAAGAAACAAGCCGAAGTAGAAGTGGCTTTGTCTATCTTTTTCCCCAAATGCAGAGATAAACACCCACTAAGGGAATGCCCATTGGACAAGGTGCCAATTTGCACCCTTTGTGAGAAGGATCATGAAACACAATAATGCCCTTCTTTACCAGGAATAAAAGCAGCATTGCAACCAACCAAAGAAGAAGATGAAGCGGTCTATCTGTTGACACAGAGAAGGCAATGGAAACCGCGAGGACAAGGTATGAACTCTAATATGTCATTTACATCTTCTAATCATTGGAACAATTATCCTTCTTTTAGTCAATAAAATTACCCTCCCTTTAATCAAATGCAATACCCACCCTTTAATCAAATGAATAACCCAACCATGCAACAAACAAACCCTCCCTTTGTAGACCCAACAATGTGGACTCCTTGGCCTCCACAACAACAGTCTTACTTTAAACAATGGAATCCAAATTGAAGGGGCCAACAACTCCCGTTTCCAAATCAATTTATTCAATTTCAGCAACCACTCCCTCTACCATCAAGTGCTCCACCGAATAGTCAAATGATGAGACCCCAGCTACCTGTACAACCAAACCCTAACCCCAATAATAAATTTATGCAGGTTATTGATACTCAAAACCAGCCTATACTTCCTGTTTTCCCTGCACAATGCAATGATATTCATTTATGATCTGGGAAAATAGTTGAACCCATTATTGATGACATTACCTCTTCCAATTCTGATAAGGAAGAAACAAAAAAATGTAACTCACATGAATAGGTACTACCAACCTCTAATAAGGTTACTAGAACAACAGAACCACCATTCCCTGAGCGTTTAGCTTTATCTAAAATGCTTGAGCCACCTGCTTTCAATCTTCTAGGGGAATTACAGAACCTTTGTGTTAAAATTCCACTCTTACAAGCACTGAGATATGTACCAATTTATGCAAGAACTATGAGAGATATTTGTGTTAAGAAACCGAGTAGGAAAGCTAAAGATCCCCTTACAATTCATGTTATGGGTGATCTATCTGCATTAATGTTCAGTAAAGCTCCCCCAGTTAAATATGGTGATCCTGGCCATCCTACTGTCATGGTGAAAATTGGAAAAAAAATAATGTCTTGATTTATGGTAGATTTAGGTGTTGCTATGAATATTATGACCCTTGAAACTTCACAACTCTTACAGCTAAAGAATGTAATCAAAGATGCACCAACCATTCTAGATTTAGTTGACCGGTCTACAATCAAACCAGAAGGAGTTATTGAAGACCTAATCATCTCAGCTGAATCCTGGAATTACCCAGCCGACTTTGTGGTGTTACATACTAAAACAAAGTTGGGCGGACATCATCTAATTTTTGGAAGGCCCTAGTCAGCCATAGCCGATGCCTTTCTCAGCTATAGATCGGGTTGAATGAGAATTTCCAATGGATATGAAACTAAGCAGCTTACTCTCTACCCTCAGGCTACACCCATGATTAATAATGATAATTCTGTATAGATGGACTATGATGATCATGATACTAAACCTATTTTTACTATCGGACAAGCCTTAAGCCTTAAAGATACAACTGAGGATGAGGTAATTAATAATTTTATTTTTGAACCCTCCTATGTGATTCTAGAAGCACATAATCAGTTGGCTGCACTTTTGAAATCAGATACCCAGGAAAAGCTTAAACCTGAATATCTTCCTCAAATATCAACCACCATCTCTTCTAAAAGTATACCAGTGGAAATTGAACCTGGCAAAACACTGAACATAAACCCCAATTTGAGAGTTGTTGAAACACAACAATTAATGAAGTTACTTCTTGAAAATAAGGAAGCATTCACATGGGACTATATGGATATGAAGGGAATCTCTCCTGAATTATGTACTCATTGTATCTATCTCAAGGAAGGTTGTCGACCAATCTGTCAACCTAAACGACGAATGAACCCTAATTTAAGGGAAATTTTTAAAGAGGAACTTCAAAAATTGCTTACCGCAGGGTTTATATATCCTATATCTGATAGTGAATGGGTTTTCCCATTGGTAATAGTTCCTAAGAAAAACGGGAAATGGAGAGTGTGTGTAGATTATAGAGCCTTAAATAAAGCCACTCAAAAAGACCACTTTCCTTTACCATTCATTGATCAGGTGTTAGATAGCTTGTCAGGGAAGAAATTCTTCTCCTTTTTAGATGGGTTTAGTGGGTATAATTAGATCAAAATTGCACCCCAAGACCAAGATAAGACGACTTTTACTAGTCCTTGGGGAGCTTTTGACTATAGAGTTCTCCCATTTGGACTATGTAATGCACCAAAAACCTTTCAAAGAGAAGTTATAGGAATCTTTTCTGATATGATTAATGACTCTATGGAGATATTTATGGATGACTTTACCCCTTATGGTGTGTCTTTTGAGGATGCATTACAAAATCTTTAGTAAGTACTTAAACGATGTGTACAAGCTCGCCTCTCCTTAAGTACTGAAAAATGTTATATGATGATGAGTGAACGAGTAGTACTTGGACATTTTATTTCATCTCAAGGAATTCAGGAAGATCCATCCAAAATACAAGTCATTCAGAACCTTCCTATTCCTAAAACACAAAGAGACTTGAGAAGTTTCTTAGGACATGAAGGATATTACAGGAGATTTATCAAAAAATATTCCAAAATAGCTTCTCCTTTGTTTGTGTTACTTATGAAAAATGTTGAATTCAAGTGGAAAAATCTTTGCCAAGAAGCATTTGTTGAACTCAAGCATCAGTTATCTACAGCTCCTATTTTAAGGGGACCTGATTGGGCACTTCCCTTTCATATATCCTCCGATGCTTCAGATACTGCAATTGGAGATTTCTTGGGACAAGAGGAAAACCATCTTCCTTATGCTATCTACTTCATTAGTAAGAATATGACTCCTGCTAAGCTTAATTACACAGTTACCGAAAAGGAATTTTTAGCAGTAATTTATGCTATTAATAAATTTTGACATTGCATTACTGGTTACTCTACTTTTATCCATACTGACCATTTGGCTATTAAGTATTTAATGAAAAAATCTATCACAAATTCTCAAGTCACCAGATGGTTATTTTTATTACAAGAATTTGATATTACAATTGTAGATTGACCAGGAAAATAAAATGTAGTTGTTGATTTCCTTTCTCGGTTAAAAGATGATGATAATACTCTAGTAGATTATTCCTTCCCCGATGAATATTTATTTGCAATATCTACTCACTCACCATGGTATGCAGACTTTGCCAATTATCTGGTCTCAGGGAACTTACCATCACACCTATCCCATCGATAGAAAAGAAAAATCATTCAAAAAAGTGCTTGGTATAGCTGGATAATTGGGTGTCTTTTCTACACAGGACTTGATCATGAGTTCCAAAGATGCATTAGAGAAGTTGAGGCTTATGATGTACTAAAATCTTGTCATGATGGCCCTTATGGAGGGCATTTTGCTGATAAGATAATGACACATAAAATTCTTAGGATGGGTTATTATTGGCCCTCACTCTTTAAAGATGCAAAGAAATATGTACGGGCCTATGATAGCTGTCAGAGAATGGGTCAACCTAATCATAGAGATGAAATGCCATTAAACGCCCAGGTAATACTTGAACCATTTGAAAAATGGGCCTTAGACTTTTCTGGACCCATTAATCCTCCATCCAACCAAAGAGTTTATATATTGGTTGGCACAGATTATATGAATAAATTGGTGGAGGCTAAAGCACTCCTTAGAGCTAATGAAGAAGTTGTCCTAGCTTTTCTATTTGAAGAGATCTTTGTTAGATTTGGAGTGCCTAAAGAGCTAGTTATAGATGGTAGACCTCCTTTCACTTCTCATGGATTTAAAGCCACCCTTCAGAAATATCATACTCATCATAGAATGACTACACCATACCACCCCCAAGCCAATGGGTAGGTGGAAAGCACAAACAAAGTAATATAAGTCATTCTAACAAAAACAGTGAAGGAAAACTAAAAGGATTGGTCTCAAAGGCTCCCTGAAGCGCTATGGGCTTATAGAACTACCTGACGAAATACTACAGGATTTTCCCCCTATGAATTGGTTTATGGTAAAAGTGTTGTTTTTCCTGTGGAATTTGAAATTAAAACCTTAAGGACTGCTTTAGTTGTTAACCTTGATTTGATTAATCCATAGACAGCCAGGTTGCAGCATCTTCATGAATTGGATGAAAGAAGATTAGATTTCATTCATCAGACAACTCTAATCCAACAACAAAGAACAAAATGGCATGATAAAATCATCAAGCATAAGCAATTCCAAAAAAGTAATTGGCCTTTATTGTATGACTCTCGGTTTCAGAAATTTCAAGGGAACCTACGTACAAGATGGCTAGGACCATACGAAATAGATATTGTTTTCCCAATGGAACAGTAAGGCTCTTAACAATTGATGACTCTAAAAAACCATTATTAGTAAATGCTCATCGGCTCCGTCTGTACCAGTGCCCCATTTCCAAAGAAGATTTTAAGGCTACTTGCATGGCAGATTCACATTTTCTCTTTTTATGGGAGTCTCATGCCCCTCATTGAATTTAATTTTTCTGAATTGTATTTTTAGCATTATAATTAGATTTCTTAACTAATAATCCCTCTCAAGGGTTGGCATGTTACATTTTGTTATTTTGCAGATTCTCGATTCAAGAAAAGCTTACGAAGAAAGGAAAATTTCACTACAAGAATATCCAAGCTTCATTTTTTGAAGCATTTCTCCTCTTACTTCAATCCATTCATAGTTCATTTCCCATCTTCTAGTTTTCTTTCAACATTCCATCATTCATCCCCTCTCAATTCTTTTCCCCTTTTCATATCATTTTTCCGTTTTTCCCATCGCTGAAACAACACTCTTCAACAACATTGTCCCTATCTTTCCCATTGTTGAAACAACACTCTTCAGCAACATTTTTCCTATCTTTCGCATTATCGAAATAGCACTCTTCAACAACATTTTCCCTATTTTTCCCATTTCTGAAACATCACTCTTCAGCAACACTTTACCCACTTTTCCCATTGCTGAAACACCATTTTTCTTCAAAGACATGACTATGCAGAATCACCTGTCATGAAATTATCTTCTTCAATTATTTCATTCTCACTTCTCTTATTTCTCATGCTAATCTTGTCCTTTCACTGCCTTCTCCCATGATTAAACAAACCTCTAATATAATCTCCCTCATGTTTCAAAAAGCTTCCAAAGTTTCTTCCATAACTATTTCCGATCTATTATGAGCAAGCACTATATTTTTCGAAGTACGAATTAAAGGTAAACATGAGGTATGTAAATTTTATATGTATGTACAATTAAACTATGGTTAATGAGAAGATTTTGTTTATTATCACCACAATCCCCACACAATTAAAGACATCATTTCAGTCGTAGTTAGGGGCAGAATATCGAAACTTTATGCCATCATTTCACAACAAGTCGATTACCGTCATTTTTCTTACTTATTACCTCGTCTCTTCACCATAATTCCATGTTCTCATTCATAAAACTTAGTCTGTTCGAGTGCGGTAACTTGACTCTTTGAGTATGCATTTTACCAAAGCTGATTAGCTATGGGAGGACCTGATATTCGACATGAAACTACCATGATAGCCCTGCTAGAAATATACCGAGAGGTATATCATATTTTTCATCAGGAAGGCTGGGTAGGATATTTTCAGAGGCTTCAAGAATTTGACCCACGACAGGTTCTTGAATTTACACTAAATATTCAGGAAGATCATTCTATAGTTCAAGGAGTTCGGATTCTAGTCCTAGAGGGTGACATAACATAGGTTTCAAGCCTCCCTATCATAGGCATTCAATGGTTCAGCTAGAAAAATAGCATTCTTAATGCACAACAGGATTTTCTCCTGCTAGGAGAACAAGTTGAGCCTAAAGGTCGGGATGTCCGACTCAACTCATTGCCACCTCCTTGGCCGAAATTTGCAGAGTTTTTTAAACATTACCTCACCTGCGAAGGCTGGTACCAGGTAGTTTACCAGCATGATTTTGTCTTGTTAAATCATTTATGACATGGTATATTGTTGAATATTCCTTATTATTTACTAGGATGTCTTAGAATATATGTTTTATTATTGTAGACGGGTAAAATTCCCCCTTCTTTCCCTCACCCATCACCGTCTCATCTAGTTACTAATCAAAAAAAAAAAATCTCAACAAAACCTTCCCTTAAATAATCTACCCATAGACCCTCAGCAAGTTGCTGAAAATCCTTAGGAAATTGCTGAAAATTCCAAAGAACAACAACCATAGAACACCCCTGACCCTTAAGAAATTCCACCCACAGAACCAATTGATCCAATTAACTCTCCTACCATACCAAGTGCATTCCATGATTTAGCAAAATCATCTGATCCTATTGTTCATATCTCTAGTGGTGATTCTCAATAAGATAACCCCTGCTCCTCTATTCGAAAAAGGAAAAGGTGAACCACGACTGCCTTTCTATTAAAAACATGAATGAGGGCCTCAACCAAAGCAACCACTACTTCTAATATCCCTTCCCCACAGGAAAAATCCACCCATGAAAGGATGCAAACTACCACTTTTCCTGCCTTTTTACCTAGAAGATTAATGAGGGCGTCAACTGAAGCAACCACCATTGACACTTCCCTAGACTCTCAACCCATTCTTCTAAAAGCCCATACACCACCACAATCCAAAATCCTGGAATATTTACCTGTCTCACCCAGGGGCACTGAAACACAAAAACCAGATGCCCAGGGTACTGCGACATCATTTTTCTCAGAACAAGTAGCTGTCACACAAAAACCAGCTACTCATTCAGTAGCTATCACACAAGAATTAGCTAATCATTCAGTAGTTGTCACACAAGAACTAGATATAGCTTCCACACAAGAACCAGCTACAGTTGAAACACAAGAACCAGCTGCTGATGCACAAGAACTAGATGCCCAGGATGTTGCACATCACGTAGTTGTCACACAAGAACCAACTACTCATTTAGTAGCTGCTACATAAGAACCAATTATTGAGACTGTGACTGTTACAGAAAATCCAGTCACCCTGGCTTCCCTCTTACAAGAAAATGAGTTTCTAAGATCAGAACTGGAAGCCTACAAGCAAGAATTGGTAACGGCAAGGGAAGCCTATGACAAGGAGCTTAATTTGTATACCTTAGCTCACACAACATCCATGGCAGAAAAAGAAAAAGAAAATGATCAGTATAAGGAATACATGTGCAGCCAATGTGGGAATATTTATCATCAAGAAGGATATAAAGTAGTTCAAATCCCAATGTCAGGAGCATCTACGTCTTCTACAGTCAAAGAGGAATGCCCTATTGTTACAGAAGAACATTTAGGGCCTTCAAAATTTTCATAAAAAGAAGCCGATTCACAAGTACCCTTCCCTAATGTAACTGATTCTTCTACTCAGACTATACCTCAGCCTACCACTTGAAATGCTGAAACACAAACTAAACCATGGGATGAGCTGGAAATAATGAAAAAGTGGAGGAAAGAGTATGCCATTTCGCAAGACAAAATATTGCAGGAGCATAAATCACTTTGGTAGAACCACATATACTCAAACTGGGAGGCTTTGCAGCAAACACTACAACAATCACGCGCTCACAAGAAGCAGAATAAAGAGTTAAAAAGAAAATTACTCCTGATGTTTGATTTGGTACAAAAACTATTTGATACCAGAAAACCATCTTTGAATTACTCTCTTTTCCTTGTAGAATGCCCTACATTCTTTCAGATAAAAGAAATCAATGATGGAAGGCCCTATAACATGTTTAAATCTAAATATTTTGTGAAAAAATTTGCAGAGGCCTCTACTAATGACCAGCATTTACTGTGTGAATTATATCTTCACAATGAAGCCATTCCTGAAAAAAGAAACCTTAATCTTAATCCTCTTGTTGGCGATCTCCAAATTTGGGCATTTTCCTCTTTCCTTGCCAACCAGATTACATGGCAAACTGCTTTTCTAGCGGCTAGGCATAATGAAGATAACTGTCTCCTCTGGATGCGGCCAGGACCACATAACCCTGCCACCTTTGTTGCAAAATATTATCAACTTTTTCATAAACCAGGAATGATTCAACACATGCGGCAATTTCAGGAAACAGTACTCCAGGACTGTCAACACTTTATTAAGGCCAAATAAACTGCTGCTTTAAGAGAAAATAACATGCTTTGGCAACAATATTCTAAGGAAAAGTAGGAGTATAATCCTTTCAGTCCGACTAATCTTGTAACAACAATCTCCAGGGTACTAGACTACATCAAGTGTGTTCAAAAATGTGCTGAAAAATGGATAGGGTATCACTTTCATTTTCCTATTATGTGGATGCCAATAGAGGAATATCATGCTCATCATAGGTTGGCCAGAAATGATGAAGTAGTAGCTCGGAAAAAGCTGAGAAATGTGCAAGGGTTCAGAGCTTCAACAGACAATACCTTCTATAGCTACTGCATAAGTAACTTGCACGCCAAGAGCCAGTTTCTGGTTTTTGATTCAGATTAAATTTGTTTGAGGACATGCAACCTTTATATTTGGGGGGGATGTTAGGACCCTGTAATTTACCTTTTTGCTCATATATTTTTCCTTCATCCCATCCTTTTCCAGTTCGTATTTAAAGCCTATATCAT
Source organism: Pinus albicaulis (assembly GCA_034641835.2). NCBI lineage: Eukaryota > Viridiplantae > Streptophyta > Pinopsida > Pinales > Pinaceae > Pinus > Pinus albicaulis. The sequence continues at coordinate 1,022,699,997 of CM076570.1, forward strand.
CACTTTAATCTATTCTTCCAAAGGAATATAGCGTTTCTTCTCTTTACTATATGTTTAGCTTGTTTTACATGTAATTTTACATTACTTTCATACTTAGCCATTAATTATAAAAATATAGTTGCTAAAACAGTTTGAATACTACAGTTAATTCGTTGTTGCTATTTGAAGACTGTGTTGCTGAAACATTCAACGGTATGCAAATCCCGTTGCTGAAATCGTCCGTGATTTGCGATGCTGAAAGAATATTTCAGGTACGGCAACAATAAGAAAGGATAATTAAGGGAGATGTTACAATGAATGTAACAACTGCACCTTGAAGCTAGCACCATCCTAACCATTGCAACAACATCTTTGCTATGGAAGAACAAAATATCCTATTCTAGTATAGAAGATCAGATGAGGTTAGTAATAGGATTTGTATGATGTAGTCAAAAGTGTAATATGTGTCTCCTATTTAAATAGAGGAGACATCAGCATTAGAGAACATTACAGATTACAGAAGGTTTAGTTGAAAGGGAGTTACAGAGAAGGAACGTGGATCATTATGTAATGTGTTATATTTGACAGATGAATAAAATATTGTTCTGAGCATTTCGTCTTAATTCCTTTTTCTAGGGAATCTTGTGAGAAGGAAAGGGCCCACCTTCCTCACAAGATTCACCCATTAATGTACGTAGTGTGTTAATCGTTATTTTCATTTACGCCTTGTTAAAAATTGTTTTTGCTGAAATCATTTATGTATTATTGAAACTCTGTTACCTATTGTTGAAACTCTATTTCCATTAATTGTCGCATTGTTTTCATATGATTCATTCCTAGGTAATCATTGATTATTTAAATTTGGTAATCTTGTTTACAGAATGAGTTTGTGAAAGCGTGGTAGTCAGAAACAAGTGCTAAATATTCCTACTTGGGGAATAGGGTCATGTTCTCTGTTATAGAATAATTGGTTTTTTCTCTGTAGATTGGTTTCTTTTCCTAGATTGTTGTTTTCTTAATGTAATCCAGGATTCTGGTGATAATTGTCTACAATAGAAAGAGTGTTTTTGCTATAAATCAAGGTAGAAATTTAGTTTGTTTGATGCAAGATGTGATTAGTGTAATTTTTACTACAACTTTTCATTACTTTTGAGATTGAGCATATACAGTGTGTGATTGCCTTTGAAATAAACAAACTTCCCTAGGTTGAAAATTTATGTAGCACTTGATTTTTTAGATTAATAATAAATTAAAGTGACCAACAGTGCCTACGAAACTACATGTGAGGTTTGAATGAACATTAGAATGCCATGGGTACAAATTCTTCCAAATATGTAACATACACGACCATTCCATATAAAAAATAAAAATTACTTTTACTATGTTTGTAATATAGATGGGCTTAAATATGCAAAACTGGATCCCCATAATTAATTTATATCTATGGAGAAATATACATAATAACTTGTTTTAAAATTATCTAAAAAAAATTTGACATATATTAATACTATTTACAATACCCAGTTTCTTTAACACCAACATATCAAATTACTTTTTTTCAACCTTACTCTATGAATCATATGAGTTTATAATGAAATTTTGATTTCATTTCTCATCGTATCCTAGTTAAATTTAAATGTTTTTGGTACTATGGTACATATACATAACCCCAAAGGGAATGAGGTGCTTTGACAGCTCACCAGTGTTGATTGCATATTTATCATTTTAATAATCACATCTATGTCGATGGTTAAATCCTTAATGTCAGATAGGTTAGGGTATCGTGCATGGGATTCTGCATTCAAGAGGGGACACCTGGCCCTTCAATCATCGTTTGATTTTAGGCTAAATAATCAACATTTGTGATAATTGAACTCCGGCATAGAGTAATGACCCCTCCAAAAATCCTAATTGAATTCTCATTGTGAGTTTATGCTCTGCGGCATTTCCCTTTGCAGCCTCTATGCAACTCCACCATGCTTAGTTCTTTGGCTCATCCACTGAGCGCTGGTGGCCTCACTACCACTGCAGTTAAAGAATTGATCTCACAACCCTGTGATACCATTTTCACTATTGCATGGCGTATTTGATACCCATTTCCTAAATTTTATACTGAGAATTTGTTTTCTCGCAGTTTCCCGTGTGCAATTTAGCATTGTGTTGAGTTCTGTCCCATGACTAGTTTTCTACCTTACAATTATGGTTCGAAGATAAAATCTATGCTTCCGTTTGCTAAGTACAACTACACGCTTGCCTAAAATGGTAAGTTCTCCCCAAACACATATTTTTACACAAGTATTTTTCTCCAAATATACTTATTTGTTAACGTATCTTTGTTTTCCTCTGCCTTTTCCCTTGCAGGGTTGTTGTCATGGTCTGCGGAGCTAACTACTAAGGTAATAGCAATTTTCTGCCTTCTTCTCTTCATTTTCTTGGTTATCTCTTCATTTAGAGGTGTAGCCTCCAATTCTAAGGGGTTTGTGATCTTGCAGGTAATCTCTCCGTGGCTCCATGCCAGAGGTTACATACATGTTGTCATTTCTCTGTGAAGCCACAATTGTTATTCTAAATCCAGTTGTCTCTCCTAACATGTACCGTAAAACCTTTCATGTTTTTGGCGTAAGCATTAGAAGCTTAGATCCATGATATATATCGTTTATATGAGATTATATATTGGTTTTATAGACTTCGTTTTCTTGTACCATCTCATTTTAATATATTAGCAGAAGTTATGCCAGCGTAAAAGCCACATGAAATCCTTTTTCTGGAAATTAATGTTTAGTAAATTAATATGGTTACCCCAGGTTGTCAGTCCAACATCTGGCGTGGCCAATGAGGTTAAATCCTCTATGTAACTAAGTTTTATAAATCCTTTATTATGGACAGTACTTAGCTTCAAGTTTTGTGTGAAAATATTTATCTTTTCTTTTGAGTTTGGAATCCTTCTTAAAGATAGAATTTCATTCTTTTCTTTTATCGTTCTAAGATTATAATATATATGATATGATTTTCTGAATATCCAACATTCTATATTTTTCTTACATGACTATTGTTTCAGTCAGAAAGATTGTTTTAGAAAGACTAGTCTTCATTTCTTATCTGTAGCAAATATTTAGTATTATATTCCTTCAATAATTTCCACAGAAGATGTTTTCTATATGGAATTTATATGTCACTCTAGTTATGTAATTTTTCGAACTTCATATTTATCTCTCCTTAATGCATACAAGAAATTTCCTTTTTCTATTTTTTTTACTATTCTAGTTCCTCATTTTAGTTAAGGTGTCCAGACCAGCAACAAGTGGATTTTTTACTCTACAGCTCCATTGTCCTAGATTATGATAGAGTACTCGTCAATAACTAGTTCTGGGGTCCGGGGTAAAAATATCTCTCATAAAGATGTCTACTATTTGAAAAGTTTTATAAGTTGACTGTACATGTATAAAGTGTGTTGTTTTACTCAATCTATCAACCAACACCATACTGGATTCATTGTGACTTTTTGATCTTGGTAAACTAGTAATAAAATCTATAGATATGACTTCCCATTTCCACTAAGGCACTGGTATAGTCTGCAACAATTCGGCTGGATGTTGATGCTCCACCTTAACATGTTGACACTCCAGACATTTGTTTAAATATTCCACAATACTTCTTTGCATACCAGTCCAGAAATAGACCTTTCTAATTATTATTAGCATTTTCTGGTATCCTCGGTGTCCTGAGTAATTACTGCACTGATACTCATTCATGATCAACTCCTTTAAAGCCATTCTATTTGGAATATATATATTTTCCTTAAAGGGTAGCATTTGGTCCTTGCTAACTACATAGTCAAAAGGTTTTTATTGTCTTATGGCTTCCTCCACTTGTTGCCATAAAGATCGGTATTTAGGATACTTCCCAGCTTCATCTTTTATCTAATCTAAAAATTTACATTCAATTTGATTATAGAAAATCTCATACACACAATAAAATTTTCTCCTTAACGTATCTGCTACAACATTTTCTTTACCTTTTACTGTTGAATATCAAAGTCAAACTCACTTAGGAAGGCACTCCATATTTCCTGATGAGAGTTTAGATCAACTTTCTTAAAGTAGCTAGTTAGGATGCTATGATCGATTTTAACACAAATATTTTTCCTAGCAAGTAGTGACTCCATACTCGGAGTGAATGCACTATCGCTGTGAGCTCTAAATCATAGGCTGAGTATCACTGTTTGTGCTCTTTTAATTTTCTCTATTCGTAGGCAACCACTCTTCCTTCTTGTGATAAAATTTCCCTAACTCATTCCTTACAAGCATCAGTACAAACCTCAAATTCTTTGTTGGGGTAGGCTACCCTCAACTCCAGGGCATTGGTCAACAAATTTTTTAACCTTTCAAAAAAAATTTGGCACTCATTAGTCCATTTAAATAATTTTCCCTTCCTCTATAAAGAGGTAATTGGAAAAGAAATATTTGAGAATCCTTCAATGAATATTCGGTAGTATCCAACCATCCCATAAAGGAACAAATATCTACCACATTCTGGAGTACTCACCATTCCATAATAGTCTTAATTTACTCTAGATCGACTGTTATTATTTCAACGGAAATGACATGGCCTAGATACTGTATCTACTCTTTGACAAAGTCACATTTGTTGAACTTGGCGTATAGCTGATGTTTTCATAACATCTCCAACACTATCCTTAAGTGCTCCTTGTGCTCTTCCATGTTTTTTTAATAAATTAAAATATCGCCAATTAATATCAGCACAAAACTGTCCAACAAGGGGTGAAATATCGCATCCATCAGCCTCATAAATGTTGTTGGTTCATTAGTTAAACCAAATGGTAATACCACAAACTCGTAATTCCCATATCTGTTATGGAAGGAAGACTTGTAGATATCCTCATCTTTTATCCCGACCTGGTAATATCCAGATCTTAATTCTATATTTGAAAATACAGTGGCCCCCTTCACCTGATCAAACAGGTCACCAATCTATGGTAATGCGGATTTATTTTTTATAGTCAATTTATTGAGCTGTCTATTGTCCATGCACATTCACATGGTTACATCTTTTTTCTTTACAAATAGCATTGGTGCTCCCAAAGGGGACACACTTGTTCAAATGTACCCTTTTTCCAACAACTCTTGCAGTTGCATTTTCAATTCAGTTAGCTCTGGTACACTCATTTGATATGGAGTCCTTAAAATTGGTGATTCTCCTTGCATTAACTCAATAGTGAAATCAATATCTCTTCTTGGAGGTAAAGTTGGTACATCTTCTGGAACCACGTCCATGAAATCCTGTACTACTGGTATTTTCTCCATCATAGGAGTCTTCTCCTTAGAACTAGAAAAACCCACCTGAATGGCATATAACTGACATCCTTTTCTAATACACTTACTCAATTAGGAGGCTGTAATAGGACACAGCTGTACGGGTTTCTTGATTCCTTATATCTCTTAATTAGTTACATATTTAATTATATAATATATAATCTTCTCTTTACAATATACTAGTGTCCAATGTTTCTCCAACCAATCCATTGCCAACATCACATCATAGGATCCCAACGATATTATATTTAGATCCACATTTAACTATTGGTTTCCAATTTCCAATGTGCAATTTTGAAGTTTGGCAAAAAATTTACTTTTCTCTCTAGTGGCTAGTTGTACGAGCGAAGGATTTTTGAATTTTTCACTTTCAAACTTTCAGATTTCTACCATTCTAGGGTTTACATAAGTTAAACTGGCACCGGGGTGAGAAAAAATAGAAACAGGTTGCGAAAGTAGCTTACCTTCCAGTTCTATCATCGTTGGTTGATAATCTGCCTGATGATATTTCAATGTTGTGTTAATTAGGGGTATATTTTGGGCTACATCTCCCACTCTAGAAGCTTCTTGTTGATTAGCTACTATTTGTCTTCTTCCTCGCTATGTGAAATTTTTGTAGTAATGAGCCTCGCCACACCCCCAACACTATAGAGGTAGTTTTTGGTGTTGTCCCTTTTTAGGTTTACTAGAAGCCTCTATAGGTAAACAGGTCCTTGCAGCATTGTCACTAAATTCATTTCTCTCAAACTATTTTCTCATTGAATTCGTTGTAGCATTTTTGAAGCTATTAGTCCTAGTATTTTTGAAATTTGAACTACTTTTTTTCCCTTTTCTTGGCTACCAGTTTTTGCCTAGTTCTCCTTTTTCCTTGGACTGTTGGTAACACATTCTCACTTTTCAATTTGCCTTGTCCATGGTCCTTGGTTTCACAAATTCAATTATTTCTTTTATGTGGGTCGGAAAACTACTTAAGAACCGCTGAACCTTAGCCTTTTCATCCCTTAAATAAGGAACATATATTAGTAGGGAAGTGAACTTGGATATGTGCTAATCCATTGTCATTTGACCAAACTTCAAATCATGGAATTCTTCGGACTTTTCGTCATAGAAACAATCTGTTATATATTTCTGTTTAAATTATTGTTGGAATGTATTCGATGTCATGTCCAGGTCTTTAATGACCTGTACATTGTTGACTTCCTCCCACCACATGGTGGCATTTTCTCTCAACTGATAGATTTCCAATTTGGCTTTAAGATTGCTACTGTACTCATAAACTTGAAATTATTTGTTCATATTAATCAATCAAGCTTCAGCCACGTCCTCTGCTTCTCCATAAAATTTAGGTGGTTTTATCTTTCAGAACTCACCTCATAGTTCTACTTTTTTATTCTTAATTTATTTTTGTTTTGAAACATTGCCACACTCATCCTCATTCTAGTTTCTATATTTGTTACTCCGTTATGAATGGCTTATTTCCATTCTATCAGTGATTTGGTCCCTATATTGTCATTCATTTTCTTCCCGTATTCTTCGATTAGGACTAGGTTGTAACACTCCTTGATTTGGTTTATCAGAAAGGCTCTTGAGTATCCTTTCTTGCTCTTACATCAAGTGCTCATTATCACTCCTAACCCAGACAATTTCTTCCTTTAGTTTCTGCACAGTGCTTAGCAACATACTAGTTTGATGTTGCTGCTTTTCGAGAACTCTACTAATTTGCTAGTGCTGATATATGCTAAGCTAAATCCACATTTCTGCATTCATTTCTGGAAGGGACTGAGGTGTAGGTTCCCCTACATTTTTTGGTGGTTGATGTGTCAATCCCATCCTCATTTGTCTTCTACTGAAATGTAATATCCTGTTTCGGGGATATCTCTAAAACACACACAACTCCAACCAGAGATAGACTGGGAGGGTATTTACCTAATATTTCGCCTCTAAAAAGAGGTCGAGATCCAAAGGCTACCTGGCCCTTTCCAGAATCTGTCTAAGAGTGAAAGATAAACGCACCAAGTGGTATAGAACTAGAACACTCAAAACAATAATAGTGTGGCATATAATATCATAGAAAGAGAATACGACAACTATGACAACTCATCCAGAAAACATAGAGAGGAAATGTTGAGCCATTTTATTAATCTGAGAAATGTAATGAAGTACAATAGGCTAATCTTGCTCAAGGCAAGTGAGAAAACACTCTCAAAGAATACCGGAAATGGTTTCTCTATGAACTGCATCCCAGCTACTGGAAAACTACCGTGTAGCTGCTACTACTGGAATGGACTGAAAACTAGGGGCCGATCCCCTTGCCGGAATGAGCTGAAAATCGGCAAACCTCCTCTCCTCAACAACTCAGACAAAATCCAAAAACCATTCCGAGAATGGCTAACCTCGGAAATCACCAGAAATTGTCTCTCCAGTGAATTACGCTGGCCTCCAAGGCACTACGCAGTGGCTAGATAGAAACAGCTAAAATGCTGCTATAAACTCTACCAAAAACCTCCGATGGGAAAAGGCTGACCCTCTGCTTAAAATCCTGGCTAAATCACCTACAAAAACCCCAATCCGAAGCTCCTCTGCAATGGACTGCGTCCTCTCTCCTAGTGATTGTGTAGTCTCTATAAGCTCCAGCTCTGCAACAAACCCAAATAATAAAACAACTCACAAAATGTTGAAAAACCAACCTTTCCCGAGCAGGCACTCGAAGTCCCCAGGGGCTAAGGGCGAGATCTTGGACCGGAGACACTTAATGCACTAAACAATGCTGCAGACAGGCTAAACATCCAACGTGCTCAAGAAGACAAATGTCTCACTCAAAAATAATCAACTCAAGAATGAATGAAATGAGGAGGCTCCTCCATATTTTATAACATTGGTTTCCCTCCAAAACCCAACGTAGCCTCTCTCTCCTCCACATACTCATCCTTATCTCCACAGAAGCTTGCAGAAACTTCTAGAGTGTACGTAGGTCCTCCTCCTCTACGTGGTGTTAGGCCCCCCCTTGACTCCCCCTTAAGTCACAACGTTGTGCTACTAGGCGGATGTCTTATTTCACTTAAGTGAGTTGGACCGTCTTTACTCACTTTTTTTATTTATTTACAAACTATAGATGACAAACTAACAAAATTGAATATTCCAATTAGCTGTCGCTAATTATGAATATTACAATCTCCCCCAGAAAAATGTTGCTTGTCCTCAAGCAACTGAAGTGATGGATGCTGCAAAATATTCTCGCTCTCCCAAGTGGCATCCTCATCCAGCAAATTCTTCCACCTCACCAAGAATTCCTGGACTGTCCCACTCCGTAACCGCCTCTCCATGGTATCAATAATGGCCTCCGGCTACAACACCAAGTGCCCCTCCTCATCTGTAGGTGGTAGCTCCTCTGTCACTGTCACTTGCTGCCCCAACGCTTTCTTCAGGCATGATATATGGAAAATGTTGTGGATCTTGTTGCCTTGGGGAAACTCCAACTCATATGTAACCTGCCCAATCCTGCGTATCACCCTGTATGGCCCGTAAAAATGAGGCTTGAGCTTCTCAGCCCCCTTCTCCTTCAACGATGACTGTTGGTATGGCTGTAACTGTAGGTAGACCAAGTCCCCTACCTCAAACTATCTCTCCACCCGACCTCTGTTAGCATACAGCTTCTGCTAGTTCTATGCTGTAGCCATATTGTCCTTGACAACTCGGAGGATGTCCTAACTCTCTTGGATCCAAATCTTGGCTCTAGGAGCCTTACTAGCACCGCACATCACATCAGCAAAAGATAAAGGATGGTACCCATACAAAGCATAAAACGGTGACATACCAATAGACATGTGATGTGTTGTGTTATAGCAGTACTCCCCGAAATGTAACCATCTCAACCACGCTCGCTGTTGCCCACTAACATAGTTACGCAAGTAGCCCTGTAGCCACTTGTTAACTATTTCCGTTTGTCCATCTGTCTGTGGGTGGTAACTCGTACTCGGTGCCAACTCTGTCCCCACTAGTCGGAAAATCTCCTGCCAAAATCCACCCATGAAACGGTTGTCCCTGACACTGATGATGGTCTTAGGAAGACCATGAAACCTGAAAACCTCTCTGAAGAACAGCTCGGCCACTTGTGCCGCTGTGTAATGCATGCATATGGAGAAAAAGTGCACATACTTTGTTAGTCGATCAACGAGGAAAAAGATACAATCCTTGCCCTGCACCATGGGAAACTTTGTGATGAATTCCATCGAAATGCTCTCCCATTTCCCCTCTGGAATGGGAAGAGGCTGCAATAGTCCTGCAGGATGGCTCATCTCCCCCTGATTCCTCTGACAAACATCACACTCCTTGATGTGCTGGAGTACGTCCTCCTTGAGGCCCTTCCATGAGAACCTCTCCCTAATGGCCCTATAGGTTTTGGTAAACCCCTGATGGCCTACCAATGGAGAATCATGTGATGCATGGAGTATCTTATTCTTAAGCTAAGATCCCTCAGTCAAGAAGATCCTATCCCTGTAATAGATGATCTCATCAATCACCCTGTACCTGTCATCTGCCACCTATCCATCCAACACCTCACATGCAAATCTGTCCTTGGAGTACTCAACTAAAAGTCGAGCCCTCCAATATGTATCCAAGCTCATAAGAGATAATGTGGCTAGTCTACGTGAAGGGCATCTTCTACCACGTTATTCTTACCCTTGAAATATTCAATGTCAAAGTCATATCCTTGGATCTTATTGATCCACTTCTGCTGCCTCTCCTGTAGCTGCTTCTGCTCCAAAAATAACTTGAGGCTGTTATGATCAGTCCTCACCCTAAACCTGTTCCCTACCAAATACTGCTAGAATTTGGCCAAAGCAAGCATGATGGACAACATCTCCTTATCATATATAGAATAAAACCTCTCATGCAGAAGGAGCTTCCAGATCTCAAAGGCTATAGGGTTTCCCCCCTGCATCAGTACTGCGCCGATCCCCTCTCCCGACGAATCACACTCCAAGACAAATGGCTACGTAAAATTTGGAAATGCAAGCACTGGGCAGCTACTCATCACCTCCTTGAGCCTATCAAAGGCTCGTTGTGTTGTATCTGACCAACTGAATGCCCCCTTCTTCGTCAAATCTGTAAGGGGTGTAGCAAACTATGAGAATCCTTTGACAAACTTCCTATAATAAGTACATATCCCAATGAACCCTCAAAGTTCCATCACATTATTCGGCTCCGGCCAATCTCTGATGGCTCTAATATTCTCCTCGTGGACCCTCACCCCGTCCACTGCAATAATGTGACCCAAATATAACATCTCTGTCATCTCAAACTCACACTTGGAGAGCTTCGCATAGAACTATTACTCTTCCAAGATGCGTAGCACTGCCTCTATGTGCTGGAGATGCTCCTCCCACGTCCTGCTATATATGAGTATGTCATCAAAGAAAACGAGTACAAACTTCCTCAGATGACTGCAGAAGATATGGTTCATGCAAGACTGAAAGGTGGCTGGTGCATTGGTCAACCCAAAATTCATAACGAAAAATTCAAAGTGCCCATAATGACACCTGAAGGTGGTCCTGGGAATATCCTGTTCCCTCAGGCGAATCTGGTGGTACCCTGATCTAAAATCAATCTTTGATAAGAACTTAGCTCCTCTCAACTCATCCATCAGCTCATTGATCCTGGGTATAGGGTACCTATTCTTCAGAGTCTTCTTGTTCAGGGCCCTGTAGTCAATGTACATCCTCAAGGTGTTGTCCTTCTTCTTCACCAGCACTACAGAAGAAGCAAACGGACTCGTGCTCGGTCTGATGTGTCCAAGAGCCAACAACTCTGGGATGGCCCACTCAATCTCATCCCGATAGACTTTGGGATGCCTATAGGGTGTAGTGATCACTGCCTGAATACCCTTCTCAAGCTTGATGGTATGCTCAAACCCTCTATCGGGTGGCCGACCTGGTGGTATATCCCCAAACACTACCTCATGCCTGTCGAGGATGGCCTGTATATCTGGATGAACTGCTCGATCGGTGGTCTCCGCCTCTCATGCCTGCAACTCAACCGCCCACTCTATGTCTCCCTTCCGGAAGTCTGCCTCCAACCGGTGTGCCAAAACCGTCTGAGGTGGGTAAGTATGCATCCCGCGGATCTTCTCATGCTTCCCGGTCTTCTTCTCATCCCACTCTATCTCTAAGGCCACCCAATCTATGGTGACCTTCCCTACATTAATCAACCACTGAACAACCAATACCACATTGATATCTGGTATGTTAACCATGAAAAAGTGATCAGTCACAGTGTAAGTACCCATCGTCACTGCTAACTTTGGAACATACCAGGCACATTGCATCGTCTGGTCTCCTGGGACCAAGATTGAAAACCCATCAAAACTCTCAATCGGTATACCCCTCTGCTCGACCATCTATGCATCAATGAAATTCTAGGTTGCCCCACTGTCAACCAAGACTGATACTCGTTGGCCACGTATTGTCCCTCATATGCGTAGCGTCAAATACTTAGGAACTCCTCGCAAAGATGCAAGGGCCCCTCTTGTGGGTGAAAAAGTTGCACCTCCTGTCACTGGAGGTGGAGGCGGCAACTAATCTTGGGCCAGATGACTACCTCCTGCCTCCTCATGATCCTCCTCATTCTGTTCCCCGCTATCATCGGAGAAGACCTCAATGAAGTGTGCTTTTCCAGTTGAACACCTACGCCATGGTGCCCATGGCTCCTAACATGTGAAGAACAACCGCTTCTTCCTTAGCTCCCTCCTAGCATCATCATCTATCTATACCCATGCCGGATTCCCCTTTGGACGGGGAACCCTCACATCCTTCCCCTTGGGCTGGAAACCATGTCTTTGGGGGTAAGGTGTTTGCGTCCTAGACAATGCATCCTACAAGTCCCTGGTCCTACTGATAACGTCCTGGAGTGTAGCTGGTCTAGTAGATCTGACTAGACCTCGAAGTGGCTCTGCCAATCCCTCCACAAACATATAGATCATCCGTGTCGTGGATAGATCTGGCACCATCAACAAAACCCTCAAGAAATATGCAATGTATGTCTCTGGGCTCGCTGTCTGTTTGAGCTTCGTCAGCTCAACAAAATTTTGTTCTGGATCCCTCCGGTCAAAAGGATCTATCAATATCTTGGTAAACTCGGCATATGTCATCACTGTGGAATGCCTGAGTGTCACCATCCCATGAAACCACCAGTCTTGGGCCTCACCATCCAAATGTAATGCCGCCATATTGATCGCCTCCGTCTTCGACATCAGGTTAAGCTGGAAATAGATATCCATCTTCTCCACCGAAGACTTTACCGAACTATTTGATGATCCGTCAAAAGTAGGAAAATGATATCTACTAGAGGCATAGTGGGAATCCCCATCATGATAATGACGGTGCCCTCTATGATGGTTGCGGGGTCTACTGTCCCACTAGAGCTGCACAAAATCTCTGAATTTGAGAGCATCCCTGAACTCCTGCCCGTAGGACTGATACTCTACAAAATACTCATCTAATTGTCTAGGGTCTACCTCCTGCTAGACTCCTGCCCCTGTATCTACTTCCAAGAAAGTGGGCATGGTAGAGTGGGTAGGTGCATGTGAAGCCATTGGTTGAGGAATATCACGCTGAGCAGCACCCTGCTCCGACAAATGGTGTGATGTAGCTGATCCCTCTCCGACCTGGAAAACCCATGGGGCCTCATGCTGCCTAGCCCCCACAGCTGTGAACCTTTGTCCCATCACCTCAATCTGTCTAGCTAAATCTTGGACCGACTTGAGGAGTGCCTCTACAAACTGTTTGGCCTCTGTGTCATCTGCCATCGGCTCTTCCTGCCTTAAATCTACTACAAGCTCCATCTGTTCTGCGTTCTTCACAGGCTCTCTCTCCTGATTTGTGTCCTCTACGTGGGAATTGTATTCTTCTTCGTAGGTGGTCTCCAAACTACGCTTACGGTTTCTATACTTCCTCCCTTTGTATGGTATCTTTCCCGATGTCATAGACCACAGACTGACCCAGAACTACGCTCTGGTACCACTGTAATATCCCATTTTGGGGATATCTCTAGAACACGGAAAACTCCAACCACAGATAGACTGGGAGGGAATTTACTGAATATTTCGCCTCTGAAAAGAGGTTGAGATCCGGAGGCTACCTGGCCCTTTCCAGACTCTGTCTAAGATTGAAAGATAAACGCACCAAGTGGTATAGAACTAGAACACTCAAAAAAATAATAGTGTAACATATAATATCATAGAAATAAAATACAGCAACTACGACAACTCATCCAAAAAACATAGAGAGGAAATGCTGAGCCATTTTATTAATCTAAGAAATATAATGAAGTAAAATAGGCTAATCTTGCTCAAGGAAAGAGAGAAAACACTCTCAGAGAATACTAGAAATGGCTTCTCTATGAACTGCATTGCAGCTACTGGAAAACTACCATGTAGCTGCTACTGCTGGAATGGACTGAAAACTAGGGGCTGATCCCCTTGCCAAAATGAGCTGAAAATCAGCAAACCTCATCTCTTCAACAACCCGGAAAAAATCCAAAAACCATTCTGAGAATGGCCAACCCCAGAAATCACTAGAAACTGCCTCCCTAGTGAATTAAGCAGGCCTCCAAGGCACTGCGCAGTGGCTAGATAGAAACAACTGAAATGTTGTTATAAACTCTGCCAAAAACCTCCGATGGGAAAAGGCTGACCCTCTGCTCAAAATCCCAGCTAAATCACCTGCAGAAACCCCAATCCAAAGCTCCTCCACAATGGACTGCGTCCTCTCTCCCAGTGACTGTGCAGTCTCTATAAGCTCTAGCTCCACAACAAACCCAAACAATAAAACGACTCACAAAATGCTGAAAAACCAACCTTGCCCGAGCAGGCACTCGAAGTCCGCCGAGGCTAAGGGCGAGATCTCTGACCGGAGACACTCAATGTAGTAAATAGTGTTGGACACAGGCTGAATAGCCAGCATGCTCAAGAAGACAAATGTCTCACTCAAAAATCATCAACTCAATAATGAATGAAATGAGGAGGCTCCTCCATATTTTATAGCATTGGTTTCCCTCCAAAACCCAACGTAGCCTCTCTCTCCTCCACATACTCATCCTTATCTGTGCAGAATATTGCAGAAACTTCTAGAGTGTACATAGGTCCTCCTCCTCTACGTGGTGTTAGGCCCCCCCTTGACTCCCGCTTAAGTCACAACGTTGTGCTACTAGGTGGATTTCTTATTTCACTTAAGTGAGTTAGACCCTCTTTACTCACTTTTTTTATTTATTTACAAACTATAGACGGCAAAATAACAAATTCGAATATTCCAATTAGCTATCGCTAATTAGGAATATTACATGAAATTTATTTTTCTATGCATCATTTACACACAACATTGTATCATGTTTGGTGACCCATTAGGTGCTATCTTATGAACACTGCTCTGATACCACTTGTAACATACGCGACAATTCCATATAAAAGAAAAAATTTACTTTTACTATGTTTGTAATACATATGGGCTTAAATCTAAAAATATTGATCCCCATAGTTAATTTATATTTGTGGAAATATATATATAATACCTTGTTTTAACATTATCCAAACAATGTTTGACATATATTAATACTATTTACAATACCCATTTTCATTAATACCGACGTATCGAACTATTTTTTTTCAACCTTAATCTATTAATAATCTGAGTTTATAATGACATTTTGATTTCACTTCTCGTCGTATCCTAGTTGACTTTAAATTTTTTTGGTACTGTGGTACATATAAATAACCCCGAAGGGACTAAGGTGGTTTGACAACTTACCAGTCTTGATTTCATATTTATCATTTTAATAAGCACATCCATGCTGATGGTTAAATCTTTAATGGCCGATAAGGTTGGGGTATCCTGCATGGGGTTCTGCATTCAAGAGGGGACACCTGGCTCTTCAATAATTGTGGGGTCTTAGGTTAAATGATCAACTATTGTGATCTTTGAACTCTGGCATAGGATAATGTCCCCTCTCAAAACCCTAACTGAATTCTCATTGTGAGTTTCTTCTCTACATCATTTCTCTCTGTAACATCTCCGCAACTCCACCATACTTAGTTCTTTGTCTCATCTGCTTGGAGATGGTAGCCTCACTACCACTGCAAGTAAGGAATTGATCTCACAACCCCGCAATACCATTTTCACTATTGCATGGCATTTTTGATAACCATTTCCTAAATTTTATACTGAGCATTTTTTTTCTTGCAGTTTTCAGCATGCAGTCTAGCATAGTGTCGATTTTTCTCCCATGACTAGTTTTCTACCTTACGGTTATGGTTCGAAGATCATCTCTAATTCCGTTCATTGAGTACAGCCACCCGCTTGCCTCAGACTATAAGTTCTCCCCAAAAACATCTTTTTAAACAGGTATTTCGCTCCATGTATACTTATTTGTTAACTTAGCTTCGTTTTCCTCTATCATTTCCCTTACATGGTTGATGTCATGGTCTGCGGAGCTAACTACTTAGGTAATAGCAATTTTCTGCCTCTGTCTCTTTGTTTTCTCAGTTAGCTCTTCATTCAAATGTGTAACCTCTAATTCTGAGGGGTTTGAAATATTGCACGTAACCTCTCCGCAACTCATGGAAATGGTTATAAACATGTTATCATTTCTCAGTGAAGCCAAGATTTTTATTCTAAATCTAGTTCTCTCTCCTCAGCGGTACTGGAATCCCTTAATTTTTTCGGCTTAAGCCTTATGGGCTTATATTCGTGACCTCTATGGTTTCTATGAGTTTATATACTCGTTTTACAGGCTTGGTTTTGTTGTACCATCTCATTTTAATTTTTTAACAGTAGTTCTATAGACGTAAAAGCCAATACAAAACTTTTTTTGAAAATTCATGTTTAGTAAATTGATAATGTTACACCAGGCTGTCGATCGAACATCTGGCCTGGAATATGAGGGTAAATCCTTTGTGTAACTGAGTTTTATAAATCCTTCAATGTAGATAGTACTTAGCTTCAAATTTTATGTGAAAATATTTCAATTTTACTTTGAGTTTAGAATCCTTCTTAAAGATATAATTTCACTGTTTTCTTTTATCATTCTCTGATTATAATATATATGATATGATTTTATGAATATCAATTTTTCTATCTTTTTCTTACTTGAATCTCATTTCAGTTGGAAAGATTGTTTTGGAAAGGCTAGTCTTCATTTCTTATATGTAGAAGATATTTAGTATTCTATTCCTGCAATAATTTCCACAAAAGAGGATTTCTATATGGAATTTATATGTCACTTTGGTTATGGAATTTTATAGAAATTCATATCTATGTTTCCTTAATGCATAAAAGACATTTTCTCTTTCTATCTTCTTTACTACTCCAGTTCCCCATTTTAGTTAATGTGTCTGGACCACCTAAAGGTGGATTCTTTTACCCTATAGCTCTGTTGTCTGAGATTATCATAGAGTACTAGTCAACAACCCATTCTGGGGTCTGGGGTTTCAACCCTCGACCCTAAACTAATGGTTTACCTGGTCCATATTACTAGGTAGTTTAATTTCTATCTTTGTTTAACTTGGCATTACAATGTTATGTTCACACTAATTTTCTTGAAAATTAGACTATGTCTTCAGCATATATTTCTGTTAGAGAGACGCACAATATTTAACAGTTCTAATGTACTGTTTGTTATATTTACAAGAAACATAAACACTATTTAACTCTAACATTTCGAGTACAAATTTCTCCATTTCATTTTTCAGAAAAATATTTCCTATGCTCAAAGAAATTTCTATAAATTTTTCCATATTAAGGAAGTCTATCTAAACATTCCTACATTCAAGAAATCTATCTAAATATCAAACTTTCCAATTCTTACTAATTTTTTCAGTTTGTATACTTATCTCGCTCCAGAATATGCTGATGATGTCCTCCCTATAATGAGAGAGGAAATTACGTCCTCATCCCCCCCTGTGATCCACACCTGAGATGAGTAGGTTGACAGATAACCCATAAGAGACCTGAAGACCCCTGGTCCAATACTCTCCTTTTCGAGGGTTTAGGAATGTTGAGTGCTTTCCACTAGCCACCATGAGCTCATGAAATCTCTTCACTCTGTTCCTTTTATTTTTTTCACTGAACAAAACCGCTTTTCCTCACTGGGATGTCCTTTTATCGTCAGATGAAAGGTAACTATTTTCTGTTCCACCACTCTCAATTATTGCAATACTTTTATCATTAGTATTTTAACTCTTTATTGAACCACTATTCCATAATTAAATTTTATTTCAACAAGAGCATAATTAATTTATGTTCATCATAAAATCCTTTTCTCAAAAAAAAAAAATGGTTTTAGTCTCTTTAAGATAAATAACATAACAACTAGTAGCACTTCATCCAGCTGTCGAAAAATATATAGAAAGTGTGAATCCAAAGTAGAGAAATAATTATTGAATCATACATCTATCCATAGTTATTCCACATAAGTTACACCAAAAATACATTAAAATTATTCTCAAAACATCACCAAGAAATGTCTTGGTGACCAAAATCAACTAAAACATAGTCCTAAAAGAAGTGCAGAGATATATTACACAATTGGGAACCTGGGGAAGTGCTCTATAATACTATAAAAATCTTTGAATCATCTTTCTAGCAATATATTACAATCTACAATCTGAGTTAGATCATTTTAGAATGACCCCTTAAAATCGAGGTACCAAAATCACTGAAATATCTTGTTGAATGGAATAGATGCTAATAATATCTACCAATATATAAAGTTTATATATAATATAAATATTACCAGTATAAATTAAATGCTTTGTAAATTTCAATAAACATAAGACCATAATAAGCATGAAAATACTTACTTCATTGTATACTAAAATTTAAAAAATCATAAGAATTAATTAAATTATAATTTTAGTTAAATTAGATATTATTATTATTATTAATGATAAAAATAAATTAATATGCAAGTCAAACATATATAAATTTTGAAAAAAAAAAATTCCCAATGTTATCTTGGATATTATTTATCTATAACAAGTTTTATTAAAATTTCATGTTTCATGGATACTCTATACTCCATGCAAAAAAAATCATAACTCATTTCATATGATTATCATATGGCAAATTTTTTTTTAATTATTGAATTTAATTGAAAGGGAAAAAATGCATAACTACTTTGAAAATAGATTTCAAATTTTAATTGCTGTACACTACTTATAATATCTAACATTCTAGAATATTTAAGGAAGTTAAACGTATACCATCTTGCTAATAATTATTGATAATTAAATTAAAATTATAGAAGCTCAATTTTAAAATAGACATTTCTATTGCTATAGTTAAGAATTAGCATAAATTCATTTGAATTATTTATTTATGAAAGAGAAAAATAATTTTTTTTAAAGGTGCAAACCCTTCCTCAAATGTAATACTCATAAAAAAAAAAAAAAAAAAAAATTAAATGTTTCATTTATATAAAATTAAAATAGTTTTATACTAATTATTATAAATTTTAACATTATTAAAAAATAAAAAATGATAATTATAAGTATTTATCATCCAAAATTTAAACATAATTCATGTTATTGATGAAATTTTCATTTAATTTTTCCTAATATGTTATATCATTATATTTGTAACAATCTAATAAATTATTAAAAAAACAATAAATTTCAGAATATATATATATATATATATATATATATATATATATATATATATATATATATATATATATATATATATATATATATATATTTATTACTAGCACAACTATATAGATTAAATGTTTAGTAAATTTTGATAGACATGAGATTATATCAAGCATAAAAGAAAAATTACTTCGTCATATATTTTAGGTTGCTAAAAAATAGAAAACATAAGAATTAATTAAATTATAACTTTAGTTAAAGTAAATATTATTATTGTTAAGGATAAAAAAAATTGATATGCAAGTTAAACATATATAAATTTTGAAAAAAAGTGCAATAATATTTTTAGCTATGGAAATTCATCTCCATTTTATCTTGGATATTCATTATCAATAATAAGTTTTATTAAAATCTTATGTTTCATGGATAATCTATATTACATGCACAAAAAACCATAACTTATTTCATATGACTATCATATGACAAATTTTTTAAATTACTAATTTAATTAAAAGGGAAAAAATGCAAAATTGTTTTTGAAATAAATTTCAACTTTTGATTCCTGTATACTGCTAATAATATCTAATATTCTAGAATATTTAAGAAGGTTAAATATATATCATCTTGCTAATAATTATTGATAATTAAATTAAAGTTATAGAAGCTCAATTTTAAAATAGACATTTTTATTGATATTATTAAGAATTCTTATAAATTTATTTGAATTATTGATTTATGATGCAGAAAAAAGAGAAATTTTTAGAAGTGCAAACCTTCCTAAATTTAATATTAAACAAAAATTAATTATTTTAAATGTTAAATTTATATAAAATTAAAATAGTTTTATATTAATTATTGTAAATTTAAACATTATTAAAAAATAAAAATTATAATTATAATTATTTATCATCCAAAATTTAAATATAATTCATGTTATCGATGAAAATTTCATTTATTTTTTCCTAATATATATATATTTGTAATAATCTAATCAATTATTAAAAAAACAACAAATTTCAACCTGTTTAACTATTTTCACCAAACCAATATATTACTAACCTTTTGTTGAAATTTATCAATTCAAATCTGATTGATTTCATATAATTTTGGGGAAAATTTAAAATGAACTTTTAATTGAATTTACAATAGAAATACAACAATTTTTTATTTTTATTTTTTTATCCACAGCGCATCATAATTTAAAATTATAATTCTGGTTCTTGAAGAATAATTATATTATATTTGTAATAATCTAATCAATTATGAAAAAAAAACAACAAATTTCAACGTGTTTAACTAATTTCACCAAACCAATATATCACTGACCTATTGTTGAAATTTATCGATTCAAAATCTCATGGATTTCATATAATTTTGGGGAAAATTTAAAATGTACTTTTAAATGAATTTGCAATAGGAATACAACAAATTTTCATTTTTTTAAAGTTTTTATTTATCCACAGATCATCAAAATTTAAAATTATAATTATTGTTCTCTTCCTAAACAATATATAGGGATTTGTCAAATTTTTATTTTTATATTAAAATATTTTAGAGAAAATTGTTTGATGATTATATAATTTGATTTACTTTCAAGGTTATAAACAAATAATAACATAATAAATAATTTGAAAGTTATTTTTTTTTATGAATTTGGTATGATTATATTTTCATACATTTTCATCATTTTTAATATATTATTTTGATGGGGTAGGGAATTGAATGAGTGACTTCACATCAAAAATTGTTTTAACAAAGTATGAAATCATGATCTATCTAAAACCTAGTAAACTTGAAACTTAAATATAATTTAAAAATAAAAAATAATCATTTTAATGTGAATAACAATTATAATTTAAATTTAAATTTTTTAAAATTAAATTAAAAAATGATGAAAACTCTTTATATATATATATATATATATATATATATATAATTTCTAATAATCTTTTTGGGTTAAAATTAAGCCTTGAAAACAACTTCCCTAGCTGTCACTTTGTCTTTGTCTGGACTATTGGATTAAATGTTAGACAATTGAAATGTTTTAAGTCATTCGATCCATATAACTACCTAACTAATTCACCAAGCAGTATTAATGTTTCTTCCACCTAATTATGAAATAAGATATAATCTAAACAAAACTGTGTAACAACTATCACAATTGATACCGACCTCATTGAGGTGGCTCACAGCGTGAAAGAAGTCCAGTTTTGTTCATTTGTACACATTTGTTGATTTCAGAATATTGTGTTGTATTTGCAATCAGGCGATTTTGACTCGGCGTACAATTTCCTTGGCATTTTGAGGGCCACTATAGCTCTTGTTCCGCATAAGGTACCTTTTTCTACTGGTTTTGTACAATCTTGTTGCTTTTTTGTTCAATTTGATAATTGGTGGCATGATATAACAATGGGAGCGAGCTGACGGAGAAAATGCAAATCCCTTTATAAAAGAAGGTGAATGTCAGAAATTTTCTTTAGTAATATTCATGCAGATGTAAATATGTTTAAAGACGCCATACTAGTGAATGTTTTCTGCAGCTCTGAAAATGTGTGAAAATCATTGTAGATTACTTTGGATTAACTATATTTATATCGATATTACATGCGCAAACCTCTCATTATTTGGTTGCATCGCCTTCTTGGCAATAGGTATGTGCCACGAGTGAACCCTGTCAACCCAATATATTTTGCATGATTGCTTTGGTCTGATGGCTGGCTTAGGATTTTAATATAAAAAGTTTTCTTCCTAAAATTTTGGGGGATTACTTTAATATGGAGAAATGTTCAAATATTTTAGTATTTTTGTTAAATATTTGGGTAGGAAGTTGAATTGTAATATGGAGCAATCATCAAATATTTTTTTATTTTTTAATATTTGGGTAGGAAGTTGAATCGAATTATAGAAAAATTATGCTTTAAAAGTTTAACTAAATTCAACTTGAAATATTTAGAAACCTATTTACCAAGAATTGAAATCTAGTTTTGCTATTAAAAAACCTTACTCTTTTAAGATAATTAGGTTTTTAATCATCATACCAGTCATGTCAATATTCTAGACCAGGTAACCACCTATGCAGGCGTCTGTGTAGAAATGGACTTCAGCACCGGATTCCCACCTGAAATAATCCTAACAAGCAGAAAATATGTATGGAACCAAAAACTCGACTATGAAAGTGTCTTCTTCAGATGCCGATCCTGCTTTGAGACAGGCCCTCTAGCCAAAAATTACCCAAAATCCTCCCGGAAAATTCCTGCTAGAAATAATCACCATAGATCGACATGGTGGGAAGGAGCACAAAAGGAACATTACACTATCATCAAAGAAGAATACTCTCCAGAAAACTATGCATCGTAAGAAATTAGGCAAGAAATAAACAACCCTTAAGACAAATAGGGGGAAAGTCCCGCTCAACAACAAAAAAACGAACTTGTGAGTACCTCAAGCATCAACAATTATGAGGATTTGAATACTGCACAAAAGAAATCTTCTCTTAGCAGCAAAGCACATCTTCAAGATCCCAAAGATGAGACACAACGGCCCGAAGAATCAGAAGAGATGAAGGAGGTGCAAGATAAAGGAAGTTGGAAGACAATAGAGAATAAAAAGAAAACTACAACACCAATCTTGCCAAGAAAGACAAGAAGCCAGACAATTAAGAAATAATAAAATTATAGGTCCGATAAACCAAAGTTTGGTCTCAGTGGACGTTAACCACCACCACCACCACCACCATCATCATCATCATCATCATCATCATCATCATCATCATCATCATCTGGTTAGTAACATGGGAAAAATCCCTGAGCATTATTTATTCATACACTATTTATTGATTTCCAGTATTGGTGTGGCGATAAGTGTGACGTAGATCAATACATAAATGGATGAATTATTGGTCACTCTCGATCACTATATAAATTGATGCATGCAGGTGGTCGCATGACGCATGCCAGGGCGCATAGACATGGAAATCAAGAACTATTAGAACATTCCCTTGAGCAAGAAGATGCTTTAGGTGAATGAATCTTAGCTCAATTCCTTTACACAAAATCAAAAGTGAAGGTCAAATTTTCCTTTACCTTATAAAATTATTTGTTCATAACCAAACAATAAAAATAATGACGGTGAGGTTGGCCGCTTTCACCGACAAATTGTTGGATTTAACGCCATCTGTTGTCCCCGCTACTATAATCTCCTCTCCTCTTCGTCAATCTATCTAAAAAAACTACTGGTGCACTCATTTGAGCAAGAAACTCCTTTCAATCAATGAATCTTTGGTGAAATGTAATGTTGCTGAAAAATGTTACGGAGTAATAAATATACTCGGTAGTGGTGAAATGTAATTTTGTTGAAATTTTCCATGGTGAAATCTTCTTTGGGAGAGGATTTGGCAGTTAAAGTTAAAATTAATAGTTTAAATACTATAAATTAAATAATTGAGATCATGGCAAGATAATAATTGAGATTATGGCAAGATTGTAGTGAAATTTTTTTCTTGGCAATTAAAGTTAAAATTAGCATAGTTTAACACTAAAAATTAGATAATTGAGATTATGGCAAGATTATGATAAAATTTTGCAGAAATTTTTTAAAATCTCAATTAGAAATTTTATATCATTTAATCTTCTTCTTTATATTTTATATTTCTAATTTTTTCCACACTTTTAAACCACAACCCTCCACATGCTAAATGATTTTAGCATCTCAAAATGAAATTTTATTTTCTTTTAAAAAATAAAGTGAAATTATAGTTTTCGAACAAAAATAACAACATAAACATATTAAAGCATTAATTAAAATAATAGAAAAACACAAAAACATATATAAAAGCACTAATAAAAAATATCCAATAAGATTCTAGCTATTCGATAACTTTTCTATTAATTAAATAAATTAACACAACAAAAGAAAAACATTAAGCTAGCTATTGAATATAAATAAAAAAATATAACAACTAGTTATTGCATGTAAATAAAAAAATCGCAATATAATAGTTAATGTAATAATTAACTTGTAGGTCTAAATAGAAATATCAAGGTTATAAGTTCTAACACATTTCTTTTTCAATTCCTCTATAATTTTCTAGAAATTCTACAATCCTACACTTCACCTCCATATAAGATAACTATAACATTCTTGAGTGTGAAAGAGGAGTTTTAGTGTTACAATCCTACACTTCACATCCATATAAGATAACTATAACATTCTTGAGTGTGAAAGAGGAGTTTCACTTTCTCCAGATAGCAATCAATTTGATCATTTACAATTTTATCAAAACTAATCATCTTTAGAGAAAGTGGTAAAAGACTATAAGGATTTGATAAAGAGAGACACTTCAATAGATTATGATCAAATTTAGCAGAAATTTTTGAAAACCTCAGTTAAATTTTTTTATATCACTTAATCTTCTTCTTTATATTTTTTATTTTTTATTTTTTCCACATTCTTAAACCACAACATTGCACATGCTAAATGGTTTTAACACTCCACATGCTAAATGATTGTAGCATCTCCAAATGAAATTTTATTTCCTTTTAAAAAACTAAAGTGAAATTATAGTTTTTCAAAAAAAAACAACAGAAACATATATTAAAGCATTAATTACAAAAATAAATTAATGAAAGAAGTTTGAACAAAAGTATATAATATCCATTAAGATTATGGTTCTTTAAATAATAATAGAAAAAAAAAAACATAAATTTAACAGTGAAAAATAGCGCTTTTGTAATTAAATATTTTTTATTGGAATTTAAAAGACCATTTTTGAAATTTCAGAGAAAATCTAAGTTGAAAAGATTATAGAATTTGTAAATTTGGCATGTAAGTAAATTCTTTTCATATTATAATTTTTCTCTTTATATTCAAACCTTCAGTCACATTTTGTTTACTATTTTTTATATTGAGTGATCTTATATATCTCACTATTGAATTTATGTCTTTTGCAACATCTAGTATAATTGCTAATTAAGATTATTGAATTAAGATATACAACCATATTTACAAAGTGAGATTAAGTTAGACGTGTAGGAGATATCTTTTTAACCGTTTATAGCCTTCTAATTTTCTTTTTCTCGATTTAATAACCAGCAAACTACAGAAAACCAATTCAAAAAATATTCTGCAATATGAAATATATATTTCACCTCGTAAAACTCCATTCAATCTTTGCAAAAAATTGACGGATGGGCCAAAAAAAAATCGATCAGAAATCGATTGCATTTTCACTGCAAAACGTTCTCAGATCATTGACTTGCAGTTCCGTGACATGTCAGAGAGCGACATGGGTACGCGGGACCTGACAGTCATGGGCCCTCGGTGTAAGAACATAAAATTGTAGATATGCGCAAAATAAATCTTCGTACAGCAAGAAAGTCAATCTAATTTAGGGAGCAGGCTGAACAAGTTGCTCTCCGCATTCAGTTAAATGCACATACGCTTGGGGAGTCAGAGGAAACGAGAGAGCGGACTTATTTAAAGCAGCCCATCTGAAAATCCTTCCTGTCCTCCACTTTAGCAACGTGAATATCACCAGAGCATGGAAAGCACATGCAATGTTTACATACTATGAATATGAAGTAGCTGCAACTGTCTGCCTGCGCCCGTCATTTGCACGTGAACAGCTCGTTCCCGACTTATACATCAAATTTTTGTTCACGAAACCCTGCACAGTTCTTTCTCCAGGCTAAGCAAATAATATACCCGGCTGTCTGCTTGCAGCGTAGTAATGCGTATGAATTCATTTAACCATTACCAGCTTGGTACGTGATCAGATCTGACCACTGCAAACATAACTGGACGAAAGCGAAAGGTGCATGTGGAGGTCGATGTCGTGTTAAATTTTTTCGGGCCTCTGCAGGATCTCCCATGCTTCCTTTATGCTTTATGGCATAAAGCATAAAAGCTGTTATATCATTGTTCAGAATTATGATAAAATTTATTTACAATTTAATAACGTGGGATAATGACGTGAATTGATGGTTTTAATTAATATAATATTATCATTATAAGAATTATTATGACAATTATATATATATATATATATATATATATATATATATATATATATATATATTCTGATGTTCTTTAAATTTATTTTTTAAATACGTTTCTGTTTATATTTTTAGATAGTTTTTTTTTAATATTAATTTAATTATGAAATATTTTATAATATTTATAAAAGATGAGATTTATAGTTATGCTTTTTTTTTATTTAATTAAACTAATTGATAAAAAATAATTTATATGAAGAAAAGTTACTAGCACTTTCATAAAGTTTTGGTACATGGTTTTTTAATAAATTTATTTATAAATCATTACAAATCCATGTTAACTTTACTTATTGATTGAATAATATGCTTTTTTAGTTATCTTGGACATGTATGGAATAGTTATATTTAGAGTAATAGTGATAGTTAATAATAGGCATAAATGGATTCATCACCTTCAAAAAATCTTTACACATATTTTTCTTCTTACACTTATCGGGGAGTAGTTGCTTTTTTATTTTTTTTATCTTCAATTACTTATTCTTTTTAGCCATTAAAATATGGTATTATAGTCAACATTCAAATAATTTTTAATTAACTTAAGAGGGGGAATTCATGTGTAAATGAACTATTATGTGCTAGGATGGTCAAATCCTTATGTCATGTAAATGAAGTATTATGTGCTACTAGGTTCAAATCCCCACACTTACCAGTGTGTGTGAAAGGGGTGTAACTACAAGATCTGTTTTCAAATCCTCTATAGAAATTAAGTAAATAAATTTCATTATAGTATTATATTGAAATAAATTAGTTAACATGGATGTTTGGATAGTATAACATCTCTTTCTCTCTCTCTCTCTCTCTATTACTTTTAATTATTATATTTTTATAAAGTTGATATAAAATTATAAGGGATCCACTCAATGAATCTCTAAGATATTTTTCGTAGCATACTAAAGAGTACTTCTAATTTGACTACATATTGGAAAATATCTCTAAAAGTCACATTATTTATAACCCTTTAACAATACGAACCTAATCCACCTTCCAAATTTAAAAAACCCTAATTTCATTAGATATTGTAGGTATTCAATTTTTCATCAACATTTTTTATACACCTTTATAGTTTTACATTAACTCTAAGCTTTATTTTTTATACCTCCCAATATAAAAACTCTTTGCCCTCTATGCTTAATGTATTAAGTCATTTATTCCTCAATATATACCCCCAATACAAATGCAAGTGGTATACTCAATATATTATGTCATTTTTTCCTCAACATATACCCTAAATATGAAGGCACGTGGTATGGTATTTCCCTGAATGAAACCCTCGTGTATAAAATTATGTGATTATATGGTCAACTATAATCAATTACATTTCCTTGATGTATATTATTTTCTCTTGAAAAGTTTTATGTGCATGTTTTTCTCTTCCTTTATAATCTGTATACAGCTAGAGCCAGGGTTATGATTAAAATCATGTATGTCTTTCTAAAATATCACAATTTCAAAACAAAAAGTAATATAATTTTAATTAATCTTGTCAAAATAGATAACACTTTACACACATCAAACATAGTTAATTACTTATTGTTTTATTAAAAAACATTATAGAACCATCTTAACTACATATAGAACATAGTTAATTACTTTTATTTTTTATAAAAAACATTATAGAACCATATTAATCACATATTCATTTTAAAAGCTATTTGCACTTCAAAAGTTTGAACCATTTTTTTGGAACTTGTTAAATCTATGGCTAATATCGATATATAATAATATTACTTTTAATTCATAATAATATTAATTTTAATTATTGTTTTCTATATACATAAAAAATTATTCGATATAAAATTATATTAATTCAAAATGATATCTAAACACTGTATTTAATCGTCATGAATATGTATTAGGTTGTAATTAAAACTAATAAAATACCTATATTTAGCTCGAAAGCTACCTATTTCAAATTCAGGGTGGAAGGAAAGTTGTTAACCTTTTTTAAAATAAAAATATTTGGATAAAGAAGATTAAATGTGAGGTGAATATGCCATGAATATGCTTCATCTGAAAAGCATATCTTCCGCATCCAAAGCATGAAGTGACGAGAAAATGCTATATCTTATTCCAAAGCATGAAGTGACGAGAAAATGCTATATCTTATTTTTTTAATGGAATGTCGTGGATTCCTCTTGGATCTTGCCTCAAGTAACATGGAGGCAAAGGAAATCAAAAATACATACACAGACTTGGTTGATCACGAGCATGTAATCTAAAATGCCAGAGATGCAATCTGGCTGCATTTCTCATTGTCGAGTGCCTCGGATGTGAATAGATGGTATGAGCTCCTGTTTGGCACGACCCAACTTCATCTAATTTTGATTAAATACTCCACATTTTTAGGAGCGGAGTGCCGAGTACCACAAAGTTATATTTAGTGCGTCGGTTCAAGGTGGGTCGAACCAACTCATTTTGTAAAGGGTATTGGGGTTTTATTATATTTTTTATTTTGTTGTTATGAGGAAATAGGTGGATAGACAATGAAGAACAAAAGTCATTGAACCTTTTTCTCTCTGTTCTAGGCCCTTAAGGAAAGGCTTTGCAGCTAAGTGCGCAAAGACTTTAGAAAAGTCTATAGCTTAGTGTGCAGGTCGAGAAGTTAAATATCTTAAAAATATTTATCTTAATAAAGAACAAGTAGTTTTGGGAAATATTATTTATTTATATGTATTGTTATGTTTGCTTTCTATCTGTGGTTGTAAAGTATTGATTCCTAGTAAATTCTATGATAGGGCAGTTTATATTGTTCTGTGATATGCTTTTGTTAAAATGAATATGACAAAGTAAGAAGTTAAGTTATACAACGAAGTAGTCATAAGTATGCTAAAAGAGTAAGTAAAATACAGAAAAGCGATGTAAAAGACACATCACCCAGTCCCTCAAGGCTGCAAAAACCTAGTTCTACAACAACCCTTAGCCACCTCGGGTGAGATTACTATCTGCTTGTAGGTCATTCCCGAAAGGGCTAGCTGCTGATAATTTTGTTGTTGCGAAATACAAGTTGAAATTGAGTCAAGACCGACCAAGCCATAAAATTTCTTTCCACTTGCCTATTATAGAATTAAACCAAATGCTTCCATTCAGTTATACACCTCCTATCACACTCGAATTCTCGTACAGTGCAAATTATCACTTTCTCCTAGCCTCAGGGGAACCAATTACAAAAATCCACTATCTTAGGCTCATCAAACATGTATTTGACGAAGTTTGAGCCACAAATATCTCTCGAACAATATTTCAAACTGAAAGAAACCTAAGTGCGAGACAATGTGCAGTTGAATCTCTACAAAAATGTGAAAAAAATCCAAGAATATTTTGGTATCATTTACTCTTTCTGCAACGAAAGTCATTTTTTGTGCATTCAATTGGAGAGCTTGGTCTAAATATACAATTCTTCTGGTCGTAGTCTAAAAAAACCCATAGAATAACCCACAAATTCTCGTAAGATTATGAAAAATTTCGACCTTTTTTTTTGAAAATATGGGTTATACTGGTTAAACTTTAGTAAGGGTTTTTTGGTACTGAATCCATTTCCACCATCAAAAATTCAATTCAAACACTCCAACTACTTGATTTTTTATTTTATTTTTATGATATTCTAGCAAAATATTAGCTATTCGCTTGCATTAGTTGTGTCAAAATCAAGAGAGTTCAGAGACATAACACATGCCAGTTGCGATAATCTCCCCCTTGTCGTCCAACTTTTTTCTTAATTGATCCGGGACATGTGCATATGCCACACATCCAAATTCTTTCATGTCAATGACAAGCTTCTTTGTTCCACTCAATGCTTCTTCCAGAACTCTATTCATAATAGCTTTGGTTCGGCATCAATTTAAAATATATGCTGCGTAATTGAAAAATTCAACTCAATACTCATTTGGAAAATGTTTTTCCTTCAACATACTTCCGACCATGTCCATGATGGTCCTATTCTTTCTTTTTGCAGCACCATTTTGTTGTGGTGTGTACCTTGTGGTAAATTGCTTGTGTATGCCATTCTCCCTACATAAACGTCGGAAATATTTGGAGATATATTCTCCATCTCTGTCAATCCTCGGCACTTTGATGTAGTGCTCACTCTACTTCTCAACAAGAGATTTGAAGTGGTACAATTGTTCAAACACTTCACACTTGTGTTTCAAGAAATACACCCATGTCTTTCCAGTGTAATCATCTATAAATGTCAAAGCCTAATGACTTCCAGCTAAAGATGGCATTTGCATTGGTCCACAAAAATCTGAGTGGACAATCTCTAAGGGTGCCTTTGCCCTTATACTCTTCCCTGCTCGGAATGCTTCTCTGAGTTTTTTACCTAATATTTAGCCTTCACATAGGTTGTCTGGTTTCTCGATGGGTGGTAATCCTTTTACCATCTCTTTTCTATGCAAGAGGTTCAAATCTCCAAAATTAAGATATCCAAATCTCAAATGCCATAATCAATTTTCATCTTTCACACCTTCTTGAAAGACTTCTTGTTTGACTGCTACTACCACACCTCCTTCCTTCAAGTATGTTCTCAGCTTGAGAGGAAACATCCTATTCTTTGTGATGTGCACTTATGCAATGACCTTTTTACTTGGAGGCATGTCCATGATAGTACACACATTATTCTTGAAGAATATAGTGTAGCCCTTATTCAGGAGCTGTCCAATGCTTAGAAGGTTACATTTCAGGCTAGGTACATAATAGACATCTGGCACAAACTTATTTTCTCCCTTCCTTGTCAATATTAACACTCTTCCTTTTCCCTTAACAAAGACTCTACTATCAGTCCCTGTTATCACTTCAAATTTCACATATTCATCCAGATTGTAAAACATTCCTATGTTTCCAATCATGTGGTTACAACAACCTGAGTCTAAGAAATATACAACTTATTTTTTTTCCTGTGCTACATTACATCTTAAAAGAACATTACTCTAGTTCTTATCTTCTTTTGCAAAATTTTCATTTTTCCTATTATTCATGTCATTTTGTTTCTTTCTACATTCATTGGCATAATGCCCATAACTTTTACAATAATGAAATTGGACTTGGGATTTATCATACCTTTGTCCATGTTCTTGACTTTGGATTGAGTCTTCGGTTTGATTTTGGTTGCTGCCCCTTCCACTTCTGATTGCAGAGTTTTTTCTTCCACTTGTCTGTGGGCTTCTTCCTTTTCCTTCGTAGTTTGATTTTCCTTGACCTCTACCTTTACGAAAATACATTTGTGTCTTGAAAGAATGCTCCAATGAGGAGTTCGTTGTTTTTTTCAGTCTCTATTCATGAGACATTAGGGATGCAAAAAGCTCATCTACTGAAAATATTGATAAATCCTTTGTCTCTTCTATTGCCACTACTATGACATGACATCTTGAGGGTAGACTTCGCAATATTTTCTCCTCTATTCTTCTTTCCTCAAGTCTCTCTCCATGAGACCTTATCTAGTTTACTAGCCCAATCACATGTGTGAAAAATGAGTCTATGTTATCAGACTCTTTCATACAAAGAGTCTCAAGATCTCTACTCAGCATTTGTAGCTTTGTTGTCTTCACCTTCTCCATGCATTGATAGGTTGTTTTAATAATATCTCATGCCTCCTTAGACTTTGTTGCTACTGCAATCCTTGGGAAAGTGCTCTCTTGTACCACATGAAAGAGATAGAAGAGGGATTTGGAGTCCTTCTTCTTATTATCTCTCAACAAGTCTCCTTCTATTGCATCTGCTGGTTCTTTGAAACCTTGTTCCACCAACTCTCATATATCTTGTGAAGCGAACAGGGCTCTCATTGTAATGGCCCAATAATCATAATTCTTCCCATTA
This sequence comes from Pinus albicaulis, assembly GCA_034641835.2. Lineage (NCBI taxonomy): Eukaryota > Viridiplantae > Streptophyta > Pinopsida > Pinales > Pinaceae > Pinus > Pinus albicaulis. The sequence goes on from CM076570.1 coordinate 1,022,731,814, forward strand.
AACTGTGCTGTTTGGAGATTTGTCAGGCTTGTGCCTGCTACTACCATTATGTCTATGTAAACAAACAATCAACCTTGACTGTGTCAAACATAAGCTTTCTCACTGTTGGAGAAAAAACTACTTCTCAATCCAATCTTACAGCTTCTACAAAAAAGAAATCGAGCTCGTGCTTCTTTGACTGAGAGCCTAGAGCTTTTCCGATACCATGTTGGAATTTCCAATGGCAAGCTCTGATACCATGTTGGAATTTCTGAATACAACTAGATAGAGGAAATTTGTTTCCCCAAACAAGAGAATACAAACAAATGTGAAAATTAACAGTCAATACACAAGCAGCGTAAAAATCAGAGGATCAGAACAAAATTTTGTTTCTATTCCATCACTTTTAAAATGAAATTACATTTATGCTTTTATCAAAATGGCTGAAGCCTGTAAAACCTAAATTTAATCAATGTTGCTTCAATACTGAATAGATTTTCAACAACTATTCGTCCTTGGGCCATCAAAAGTCTCATTTCTGCATTTAATTAGCGCGCAGGCCGTATTCTGCTTATACAAAAAAAACATGTGAAGACGCATTCAAACACACAAACTGGCGGATCTCAAATTTTATTTTATCTGGCTCTGAGTCCTCATCACATTAGACTCCTTATCGTAGATCGTTGATCGATAAGCTTAACTTTTATCTGGCACGAACACGGGTAAGCATAAAAGGTTGTGGGCGCAATGTGCGATGGCACAATCGTGTCGCAAAACAAATAACATATGCTGCGGAATTTTATAGGAAAAACCATAAACGGTTGCAAATGTGATGTGCGATAGCACGATCACATCACATGTCAAATTACTTAACTTGTGATTGTTAAAAGTCAAGTCATAAACAATGCGAAATGCACTTTTCAGGCGGCTAAAATTTTGCAAGTGCGAAATGCGAAATACAAAAAAATGAACACAAAACAAAGTTTGGTCCATGCGGTAAGGTATAAGGTAGGTCTCGCCTGATGTCGCATTGGTAGTAAAACAACATATGGAAAATGGATTAAATGATAAAACGAAAGACTTGCGATTTGCGCGCTGCGGGCAAAAAGTAAGTCAATACAATGGTTGGGGATAAACACAGAGTTAAAGGCTCAAGTACTTTGTTTTGATATTTGTGTGGATTCTTGAAAACTCTTCCAACTCTAGGATCTTTGCTTATTATTTCTATGCCATCAAAATTAATGGAATTATGGATCATTACTACTTGTCATTCATGGTGATGCTTGGAAGTAAAATTCTAACAATGAATTCATGGTCGTATATTTCTTTGTCTGCAGTCAACCGAATATTTTCTTATATTTTTTACATTTTCAGGATTTACTTTTACTATTAAGCGTCCTATGTTTAGCTATTGATTGCATTATGTTAACATCTATCTCTAAGACCTTTATTTTGTAGGGTGTTCTCGTGCATATTTCCTTTTACAGCCAGTTAAATGTTTAGTCATTGTATGTATTGTGTTACCATCTATCTATAAAACGTAATGGCATTTATATCGTCTTTATAGTCGAACTTCAACTCATACTATCAAACAATTTTCTGCATTTTGTAATTGCTTTTATTCATATGAAATCATTGCCTTCTTTATAAGCCACGAAAATTTGAAATTTTCACGCTGTCAAACTACAGACCATAGTTACCAAATACGTCCGTATTACGAAAAATAATACGGAAATTCGATAATTCGATTCGTGCATCGAATTATTCGATAAAAATTCGGTTCGATTCGGTTTCATTCTTGGCCGTCATGAAATTAATGGGTTTGTTTTTTTTCAGAGTGATTGGTAGGTTCTTTTTCACAAAATTGTTATGTTTTTGTTTTTTTAGTCGTCACAAAATTGGTATGTAAATTTTTTTTCCCAGTAGTCACAGAATTGGTATTGATAGTTTGTCTGTAACGGTAAGTGGAAGGGTAGGGTAATAATTAAGTAATAGAAACTAATTACGCTTTTTATGATTTTTGTTAAATTTTAAAATGTTGTAGATTTTAAAAGCCGAAATAACTAAAAAAAGGAAAGATTTTAAGTTAAATTTAAAATTTTATAAAAGTAATTATTTTTAATAAATTTTATAAAAAGTAATTGATTTTCTAAATAAGTTTAGATTAGAATAAATTTTATAAAAATAAGTTTTGGATATTTAGTTTTTAAATACTTATCAATTAAAAAGAATTTTAGAAAATATTTTAGGTAATATTTGAAATTTGAATTTTACTTTTAATTTTAAATATTTGATTTTAAAAATAGATTTTAGATAAGATATGGAATAGATTTTAGGGATAATTGACAAGTGTGGTTGTGTTTTTATTTAGGTAATATTTGAAATTTGAAATTTACTATTCACTTTAAATATTTAATTTAAAAAAAATGATTTTAGATAAGATATAATATAGATTTTAGGGATAATAGTGTAGTTGTGTTTTTTTTTTTAGTGAATTGCAGTTTTAAACTGTTATCAAAATTGTTAAAAGATATTTAAATATTAAAATGAATGAGAAAAATATGAGTAGGAAACATTGTTGTTATATATATATATATATATATATAGAGGAGTATACTGTCGAATTTTTTTCGAATTGAAAATTTTTCATACGAATTTTTACCGTACCGTATCGTATCGAATTCGAATCCAAATTCGAATTCGAATTTGGTAACTATGCTACAGACAGATTATATGATATCTTGTTTATTATCAAACTTCATGGTCTTTTGCGGATTTATCCTATTAAAATCTCTAAAGATGGGAGCATTTAACTTTTGATTAGTGCAGCATAAGTTTAGCTGTATTGTATCTTCGTCTATATATCTGAGGCAATTACCGAACCTTCCATGATGTCATTAATGGAGTAAATAAGTTTAAGGCGGTAAAAATGTTTCGGGGATTACGACTCATAATTAGGTGATAAATATTTTTCCGTCATAGTCACTCTAATATATTCACAAGAAAACCCATTTCTTTAGGATCTATGGAACCATATCCGAAATAATAGAATTCTGAATCTGCATTGTGGTCATGTTCTTATTGTGAATTGACAATTAAAAAAATTGTTTTTAAAAATTGTTGTTATTGTTGCTCCTTTAGCGTCCAATTTCTCAACTCCGCAACATTCAAACATTTTGAAGGAAATATTATTTTTCCACTTGCGATATATTTTTTACTAAAATCCATTTTCATTATATCTACCACACAACGTTCAAACATTTAAAAGCAAACAATATTTTTCCATTTTCTCAATATATTTCTTACTAAAATCTATTCTCCTTGCGTTCGAACATCTCCTTCTATGCTATTCCTAGGATCATCTCTTATTTTAAAAGCTATTCTCCTTGTGTTCGAATATCTCCTCCTATACTATCTAAAATCCATTCTCCTTGCGTTCGAATATCTCCTCCTATACTATTCCTAGGATCATATCTTATTTTAAAAGCCATTCTCCTTGTGTTCTAATATCTCTTCCTATACTATTCCTCGGATCATATCTTATTATACCTGCCGCGCAGGTATAATGCATCAGGTTTCTGACTGATTTGACATTATCAGTCATTAATTTATTTTTATTATATTTTTTTTACTTTTCTTATAATTTAGTTTTAATTTTTTTATTATTTCAATTTATTTTTCTTGTATTTTATTGATTGATATAATTAAGTTTTTATTGTCCAATATCTTTATTAGCACACCCTACAATGTACAAAAATATTAATCTCATTTTGTCAACTTAATACGGTCCCATCATTGTAGTAAATAAGTCAAATGTTTCTAACCAATATAAAATTAATGTGGAAATTATTTTTATTCTTATTTAATTGGCATTTCTCTTTAACATATTTATATATTTTATTGAATATTTATTTTTAAATTATTAATATATTTAGTTTTTTGATATTTTTCACATATTAAAATTAACAATTTTTTTTTTAAAGAATTTATCATAATTCAATTATCAAATTAATAGTGTGATTAAACATATTTATATTTTCATTAATTTTTTTTTTCAATTATTAAACTAAGTTATATTATATGTTTTTTTAGTCAATAAGAAAAATTAGCATAATTTAATTAATACTATCTTCAATCCAATATTTCTAATTTAATTTAACTATACTTTATTACAAAGCAAATTTTCATAAACATACTGAAACTCAAATTTAAACATTTCTATAATTACATTAAGCCCTAGGTAGTAACTACTCTGTATCACTTATTTTAAATATATATCATAGAAATTCACATGATATTTTTTTATTTAATAGATAAAATGACAGTTTCCATTATTATATGATATTTTTATTATTAATATTATAAAAATATTATAAATTAATATAAGTTTTTTTAGTTATTAATACAACCAAATTAATTTATTAATGTGATTTATATAACTCAAAGCTTCATTTATATTTATTATTAAAAATATATATAATAATAAAAATAAAAATATTAAAAATGATTGCGACAAAATTATTTTTATAATCCATATAATTAATAATCATTGTTAATTTATATTAATTGTTATTTAATATTAAATATTATTTATTATTGTTTGATAACAATATGAATGTATATGTTAAATTTTCTTTACAAAATTTCATTCTTCTTTTATTTTAAATAAATGGAACACTATGTTGAAGGGAAACTCAAAATTATATTTAATCAATAGACACTATGTTACATGGAAATTTAAAATTAATGAATAGAACATATTTTAAAATGGTGTAATACAAATTACTTATTTAATAATAATTGTAATTAATTAATCATTTTATTTATTTATTTATTTAATTAGTAATAGTAAATATATAATAATTAAAAAAATAATAATAATACTATAAGGGTTTCCACAGTGCATTATATTAGATATTATTTTTGGGATTCAACCGCGTTAAGTTATTCATTGATGACCATTTTCAAGAGAGGTAATCGCAACTCACCAATTTATCATGATTTTTGAATAGTCCACTTAACACCCATTGCATCGGCTGATGCTCACATGGGTGAAGAAGAGGGATTGAAACTAGTGAAATGAATCACATAGCATCAATCATCACCTTGGGGGCTTTCATCCAATAACCAGGATTTCCTAGGAGGTCACACATCCTAGAAATCCTCTGGCTCAAGCACACTTAACTATGGATTTTTCCCCACAATCAAGTCAACTTAGCTTGATACCCCATTTGCAAAAACTTAGCAAGTATTGTGCCTCATGAACCATTCAAGTAGAGCTCCCTTTACTCTTTCTAGTTAGGCATGAGGGGTTGCCACAGAGAATTATATTAGATATCAGTTTTGGGATTCAACTACATTAAGTAAGTCATTAATCTGTGACCATATCCATGAGAGGTAGTTGCAAATGACCAATTTCTCATGATTTTGAATATTTCACTTAACACTTATTGCATCAGGTGATGCTCATAGGGGTGAATAAGTGTGGTTGAAACTAGTAAAATGAATCATATAGCATCAATCATCACTTCGCGGGCTTGCACCCAGTAACTAGGACTTCCCAGGAGGTCACCCATCCCAAAATTCCTCTAGCTCAAGCACACTTAACTGTGGAATTTTACCTACAATTATGCCCACTTAGCTTGCTACCCCATTTGCAAAAAAAAAAAGCAAATGGGGTAGCAACCTAAGTGGGCTTGATTTTGTGGAAAACTCCACATTTAATTGTGCTTGAGCGAGAGGAGTTTTGGGATAGGTGAGCTCATGGGAAGTTGTGGTTACCGAGTGCAAGCCCTGAAAGTGATTATTGACGCTATGTGATTCATTTCACTAGTTTCAATCCCACTTCTTCAGCCCTATGAGCATCACCCGATAAAATGAGTGTTACGTGGACTATTCAAAAATCATGAGAAATTGGTCACCTCAGACTACCTCTCATCGAAATAGTCATAGATAAATGACTTACTTAGCGCAGTTGAATTCCAATAATAATAATAATAATAATAATAATTAAATAATTAAAAATATTAAATATTTAAATAATTAATCAATTATTACAAAATTAATTAACAATTTAATTAAATATTAATAATAATTAAAAAATTATTAATTAGTTATCTATCTATATTAAAAAATAAAGACAATAATATTTATTTAATTCAATATTTTATAATAATTAATCAAATAATTATTTATTAATTTAGCAAAAATAATTAATTTTTAATATTATTTATTGGAAAAATATAAATAATATTAATAAAATTTTATAATAATTAATTATTACTAATTATTAAATATTAAATTATTTATTATTATCAATAATATTTATTATTAATTAATTAATTAATTAATTATTAATTATTAAATAATGCTAATAAAATAATAGTATTGTCTAATTAATTGATTTTTATTTAATAATAATTAATTGGTTAATTATTATTATTATTATTTGGTTAAAAAAATCAATCAATCATGGTCAACCAAGGTTTACCATGGCTCACCATTGTTGATTTTCATATCGAGACAATCTTTTTGAGAATGCGTCGTTGGACTATTGTTACCACCATGGTTGACCATGAATGACCATGACTCACCATTGTTGATAATGGTTGACGATGGTTGACTATGTTTGACCCTGCTTGACCATGTTTGATTTTCTTATTGAGACAATATTTGTCACAATGCAATGTTCGACCATGGTTGACAATGACTATACACCCTAGGGATTTATATTAAAACCAATGATTAAAATTTTAAACTTTAGGAACAATTTTATACCCTATGAATATGAACAGTTAGACTAATAAACCTAAAGGGTTGATGTTATAAACCCAAGGGAATAATAAACCAATGGTATTAGTACTAAAATCCCAAGGGATTACTATTGTAAACCTAAGCTATATAAATCAAAAGATAAATATTTTAAACCCTAAAATAGTCATGGTTGACCATTGTTTACCATTGATGATTTTCATATTGAGACAATATTTTTTCCAATGTGACATTGGACCATGGTTGACGAACATTAATTTTCATACAAAGACAACCTTTGTGACAATGAAACGTTGGACCATATGTGACCATAGATTTTTATCATATTGAGACAATCTTTGTCACAATGCGACCATGGTTATTGACCATGATTGATGGTGTTTGACTTTTAATGTGGTTGTGCTACCACAAACACATTAGTAAATGTGGTTGATATATATCGAAGGATTATATCAATCATATGCACAACCACGTTAGTAAATATGATAGATATTCACCAAAGGCATATAATTATGATTATTGTGAAATTATTATTATGATTTAGCATAGTTGTCCATGGTTGATATTTTTTATTTAATAGGTAAGGTATAAATTTTCATTAATATAAATGATAGCTTAATAAACGATTTACTTTTAGCATTAGTATTAGAATATTATAAATTGATATCATATTTTTCTTTTTAATTATTATATATTTATGTTAATATTAAAGAGTAATTAAATTTGAGTTGAAGGTCACGACCGAGCTAGATACTAAATTGGTGTATGAGACCCCTAAAACAACTTTGTACTTTTTTTAGTGTTTATATACCTCAAATTTATAATATTAATCCCTTTGGTTTAATGTTATTCTGTTGGTTTTATAATACCTTGGGTTTTTATTAATAATCCCTTAGGTTTATTATTCGTTTGGGTTTATAATATCAATCTATTGGATTTATTAATATAAGGACTCATATTCCTAGGGTAAAATATTATTCATAGGGTTTAATATAAATCCCTTGATTTTATAATCATTGTGAATCATGGTCCAATGCCAAATTGCGACAAATATTGTCTCAATATGAAAATCAACTATCGTCAAACATGGCTCAACGTCAAATTTAGAAAAATATTGTTTCAATGTGAAAATCAACCATGGAGAGCGATGGTGTCAACCATGGTCAACTATGGCTAAACATGGTCGAATGTTGCATTTTCACAAATATCGTCTCAATATGAAAATCGATTGTGGTCAACAATGGTTGAACGTCGTATTGTACAAAATATTGTCTCAATATGAAAATCAACCATCATCAACCATGTCTATTTTAGTGTTTAGAATATTTTTTCATATGGTCTTATATACATTGATTTATAATGTTTATCTTAGGGTTTATCATAGGATTTTTTTAATATGAAAATCAATCATGGAAAGCATAGTCTACCATGGTATAATGTCTCATTGTGAGAAATATTGTCTCAATCTGGAAATCAACCATGGTCCAACATAGCATTATGAAAAATATTGTTTCAACATTAAAATCAATCATGGTGAACCACGGTCAACTATGGTCCAATGTTGCATTGTAAGAAGGACTGTCTCGATATGAAAATCGACCATGGTCAACCATTTTCCAATGTCAAATTGTGAAAAATATTTTCTTAATATGAAAACCTAACGTGGTCGATCATGGTAAACCATGGTCATATTGTGACAAAGATTGTTTCTTGGTCCAATGTCACATTCTCACAAACATGGTCATCCATGGTCAACCATGTTCTAATGTCACATTTTCACAAAGATTGTCTCAATATGAAAATCAACCATGGTCAACCATATTCAATCATGTTCAAATATGGCCAATAACCATGGTCACATTGTGACAAAGATTCTCTCTTCATCTAATGTAACATTGTGACAACATGGTCATCCATGGCCAACCATGTTACAATGTTGCATTATCACAAAGATTTTCTCAATATGAAAATTGATCGTGATAAACCATCATCAACCATTGTTTAATGTCATATTCTAAGAAACATTCTTTTAATATGAAAATCGATCATGGTCAACTATAGTCCAACATCAAATTGTGACAAGATTTTTGATAATATGAAAAATAACTATGGTCAACCATCTTTATTTTAGGGTTTATAATATTTATCTTAGGGTTTATATACCTTGGATTTATAATATTTATCCCTTTGTTTTAATATTATTCCCTGAGGTTTATAATCCCTTAGGTTTTTAGTATTAATCCATTGGGTTTATTATTCACTTGGGCTTATAATATTTATCTTACAGTTTATGTATCTTGGGTCTATAATATTAATCCTTTGGGTTTAATATTATTCCCTAGGCTTAATAATACCTTGGGGTTTTAAAATTAATCTCACGGGTTTATAATATCAATCTCTTGGGTTTATTAATCAAAGGGTTCATATTCCTAGGGTATATTATTATTCATAAGGTTTATAATAATAATAATCCTAGGGTTTATATAAATCCATTCAGTTTCTAGTCAAGGTCAACCATGTGAAACCATGGTCCATTCTCAAAGTGTGACAAAGATTGTCTTGATATGAAAATCAACCATGGTCAACCAGGGTCAAATGTCACATTCTCACAAGTATTGTGTCAATACAAAAATCAACCATTGTAAAAGATGGTTGACTATATTTACTTAGGATTTATATTATTTATATAATTTTTAATATACCTTGGGTTTTTAATATTAATCCCTTTGGTTTATTATTGCTTTAATTTTATAATATTAATATGTTGTGTTTATTAGTCTGAGTTCATTTTCCTATGGTGTAATATTATTCATAAGGATTATAACATAAATCCTTGGGTTTAATATAAATCCCTTGCATCCATAATCATGGTAAACCATGGCCCAACATCTAGTTGTGATGAATATTTTCTCAATATGAAAATCAACCATGGTCCAATGTTGTAATGTAACAAAGATTGCCTCGATATGAAAATAAATCTTGTTGAACCATGATCAACCATAGTCCAACATTACTTTATGACAAAGATTGTCTCAATTTGAAAACGAACCATGGTCAACCATGTTTACTTTACGTTTTATAACATTTATTTTATGGCTTATATACCTTGTGTTTAATATTATTTCCTTGGGTTTATAATATCAATTCCTTCGGATTATTAATCTAAGGGTTCATATTCTAAGGGTATAATATTATTAATAGGGTTTATAATATTAATCCTAGGTTTAATGCAAATCTCTCCCGTTTAAAATGATGTTAAACCATGGTCACCAATGGTCAAATGTTAAATTGTGCCAAAAAATTCTCAATATTAAGATCAACCATGGTCAACCATGGTCCAACATTGCAACGTGACAAGAATTGACTCAGTATGGAAATCAATGATGGTAACCCATGTTCAACCATGTTTATTTTAGGGTTTGTAATATTTACCTTAGGGTTTTTATAACATGGGTTTATAATATTTATCCCTTAGGTAAAATATTATTTCCTTGGGTTTATAATTCCTTGGATTTTTAGTATTAACCCCTTGGGTTTATTATTACCTTCGATTTATTAGGCTAAGGGTTCATATTCCTACGGTTTAATATTATTAGTAGGGTTTGATATTAATATTTATGTTGAATATGAATCCATTGGGTTTATAATCATGGTCAACCATATTCCAATGTCACATTGTGACTAAGATTTTCTCAATATGAAACCCAACCAATGTCACATTGTGACAAGGATTGACTCAACATTAAAATGAAGCATCGTCAACCATGCTAAATAATAATAATAATCATAATTATACACCTTCACTGTATATCAACCATATTTATTAATATGGTTGTGCATGTTATTGATATAAGCCTTGGGTATATATCAACTACATTTACTAATGTGATTTTGCTAACACAACACATTCAAAGTCAAACATGGTTAGCCATGAGCAGCCATGGGAACCTATGGTTAACCATGGTCATATTATCACAATAATAATAATAATAATAATAATAATAATAATAATATATTTACTATACTAATTTATGAAATATAATTATTAATTAATTAATGTTATTATTAAATAAATCATTTATACTAAATAATTTAAAATCAAATAATAATAATAATAATAATTAATATTAAATAATAATAAATACAAAATAATAATTATTACCAATTATATTTATCATAATAATATTTTTTATTGCAATAGTTTTTTTTTTTTAATTGCTCAATATTTATCAATGATAGTTACAAATCAACCTTTCGATCGAGTTGTATTTAGTGTGACTTTTTTGAAGCTTTTCTCATGGATTTTTTTGGTCTAATTTCTCTAAAATCAGACATAATTTATTGAAATTGCAAGCTTGATGGGTGACCCCTACAAAATCGAAGTGCCCTAGGAGTTTTTCGGGGTGCTGAATCGATATATACATTAAAAAAATTGTTCAAATAACATAAATCAAGATCTCACCTTAAACATTTCCGCATGATTCCATCCCTCAAAAGTCCAAAGAGTCGCACTAAAGACAGCTCCATTTTTTATTACCTCAATCAAACTAATATTTTTAATGCGAGTTGTGTTTATGGGAATTTTTGAAAAGTATTCTGATTTCTTTTTCCGGTCTAATTTGTATAAAATTTAGCAAGAATTCATTGAAATTACAAGTTTGATGAGTAAAATTTGCAGAATCGAAGTTTCCTAGAGGTTTTTCAAAGTGTTGAATCCATATATGCAGTCAAAAAACTACTTTAAATAAACACAAATCAAAGTTTTACCTCAATTGTTTGTGCCAGATTACAGCTAGAAACTCTAAAAAATAGCATGAAACACAAATCCTTTTTAATGTGATTGTGTTAGTCATATTTGTTATTATTATAGAAGAAATTATTATTTTTTTAAGTAAGATATTATTTTTATTTTAAAAGGGACACATGTCAACTAAAAATTAATTAAACAAGGAATCATATATCTCTCACACATAAAAAAGCAAACAATAGATTTTATATAATTTTGAGAAAAACTAAAATAAACTTTTAAATGAATTTACAATTAGAATATAACAATGGTTTTATTTTTTTGGATGATAATTTGAGTTTCTCACTCTAACTTAACAAAAAAATCTAATTTTTAAATCAATAAAATGGTTATATATATATATATATATATATATATATATATATATATATATATATATATATATATCAACAATTCAGTTTGGAAAAAGAAAGACCCTTCCTTCGAGGATAAAATATAATCATATTATCTAATCATCATATTAAATCTGCAATAAATATTCTTCCCTCCTTAAAGAATATAATTTCTCTATAAAAAAATAGGAATATCCATAGATTTTAATGTGACCCGGAGGTAGTCCTCCTAAGTTAGAATTGCATAAAGATCCCTATAGATAATTCCCAATTATTTTTAGTAGATCTTCCTTTTGTTATTCCATAGGAATATTGTGTGTATTCCATGCTAATACTTGTTTTTCATGATCGATAGTGAGCGGATTTCTGGACGTTCTATTATATTTCCAAGAATGATCATTTCAAGATTTGGACGAACTAGTCCATATCATTCCAGGGTCATGTGTGGGCCTCTAGATAAATTCGATATGGGATACTTCTATATCATCACTAGAGTGAGATAGATTCATGATTCCATCTAAACCTTGGAAATCCATGCAAAATATCTCTCATGTCTCATGAACGTCTTCTGGAGTAGAAAAGGTTATTATTCATATGGATGCTATTCTTTCGAAATGATACAGACATGTGTTGATCAGAACGTTTTCTGATGCACAAATTTTTTTACTACTAGTATTATCAAAAGTAATCTTATTAGGTTATACTATTTCCATGGGAGAATCCATTCAATACATTAGTTAGATTCTGTTACTCAAATAGATTCCAACAATAACATACATATATTTCATGGATCTTGAAAGACTCAGTCATCACTAAGAGATAAAATCTCGAGCTATTTTGGAACAGAGTTAAAATCAGGAGATCATGGAAGTAAATGGCATTGGATTTATTGTTTTTCTTATGCTCCTTGAAGTTCCTACTACTTTTCTTCTTATCCCTTACATCAAAGAGGTGTTTGCAAGAGGTGGAAGCAATTGCTTTTGATTAAAATAAAGTAATTTTTTATCACTAGATCGATATTTATGATCCAAATCATAAGTATCAAATAGGTTATGAGGTCTAAAATATTACAACAATACAGGGTAAGGTGGGATCTATTGTATTACAACGATACAGGGTAGGGATTTCTGTTGAGTTTATTTTGAAAAGAAAAAATGAGTCTTACTGAGGAGAAGAATATCTCACTTTTTCTTTTGTACTACTTCTTCTTCTACACCAATATACGAATAAATAAAACTTAATGGTACTTACCCATATATTGTAAATGTGGGATGAAGGACCTTGTACCATAAAATTCTAGAGATGATCACCTTCTTCCTAGTCCTAGAAAAATAGACACAATGCATACACTAGTGATTCTGAACGTACCTGTAGATTCTTTAGGATCAAAGTTAAACATCTTTTTCCTATATGAACATTGTTTTCTGGATATGGAACTTGAAATGGTATAATAAAAATAAAATGAATCTACCACTTATATTCCATATTTTTCCAAAAATGGAATTCATATCATATTGATCAATTCAGAACCATCCTATAAAACATGGAATCTTTCTATCCCTACTAAAAAGGAGAAGAGAGATCGTTCTTCAATGGAAGAAACTATATTCTCTACTCATTGTAGAAAAGAACCAATAAATTAGAACATGTTGGAGAAAATCTAATTTGTCATAGGAAAGTGATAGTAATAAAGGATTACACGCAGCCATTATAGGGATAAAGAGGAAATAATTTCATAGAGAGTTTTTCAATTTGGAATGAAGATTCAATATTATTATATCATTATGAAAGAGAATATACTATCATGCATGATATGGAAGAAACATAATAATTGATTCTTAGGAATTACCATTATGGCCCACTTCTCCCGCATACTCTCAGAGTAAAAACTACCATTAAAACCTAGGATAAAACTACCATTAAAACCCAGGTTATATCGATTATATCCATAGGGATCATGTTCTCGAAAACGAATGGTCCACCTTCGAGGGTCATACATCCATTTGTTCATTGAAAAACGAATTACGATAACTAGCTCGTGAGTAATACTTACCTCACCAAATAAGACTTCTCCTTCCATTTACATACCTCAACAAGGCGACACCAAATAAAAACTTTTCCTTCAATTTACTTACCTCAACAAGCCGACACCCGAATTCCTCTGCTGTCACCATCATCACGATAAAACAAAAAAAAATTATTTACTAGCTAGACCCATCATAACTTTAATAGATTTTCTATATTTACTACCATGAAAGTTATAACCAAATGAATTCTATGCTGCGGTACTTGTTTGATCACCTATGTACCATAATGGATAACTCTGGATCCGGTTTTTATTTTAATGATACGGTTCCGGTCTTATGGTTTATTGCTTCTGTTAAATACTATGTTTTTTTCGGATTTGAAGATCCTTGCCATGCCAGAAACCTTAATCGAAAACCCTTAACACTTTGCAAACATATTTCTCGGGTTGTGGAATGTTGAATGCGCAATTAAATTGGATATTCTGCACTTATGACCCCGTCCATATGTGGCATATGATCGGCCGGTGATGGATAATGATCTCACGGTGCATAGGGCTTAGGGTTTACTATGACCTTGGGGTCATAACCGTTTCTTCCATCCATTGTTGCATTTTGCCGAGGGTTCTGGAGGCAGCGGTGCTGCTGGCGACAGGGAAATGCAGGGCTACGTCTGACCTCCATTGAAAATCGATGCAACACGACCCCAGATGGCCTCTTTCGTGTAACAGGTACAGGGACTCCTCTGTTTTTCTCTATTGCAGAGTTTCTACGCAGAAAACTAGCTTTCTTAGTAATGGATTTGGAAACCGGTGAAATTGTTGCTTTACGTTTGGAGTTTATCTGCGGGTTTTTAATTGTCGCGCCTCTTGTTAGGTTTCTGTCACAGTTTCCTCCATTCTTTTCCTCGTTACATTCCTGTTGGGGTTTCCTGGCAGAATGGGTTCCGAAGTTCTCGAGTTCTGCTCTTCACTGGCACTACAAGTATTAAATCTTTCTGCGTCGTCGTTTGTTCTATTTTCCCTTTACTGTAAGATAGAATCAAACTATAAAAATTTCCACGTTTTTCTCGTTTCTTTCATTTACTAAAGGGGTCTTTTCTGTGTGAGCAGGTTTGGGCTGCCACTCCTCTCACTCACTTGGAGATTTCTGGTCTCTTCCTTAGTTCCATTGCAAGGCGGCCTGACTCCTGGCGTAAGTTTACAGGTACACATGATAATGGAAATGGACTTACCTTTTCTGTAACGAGAATTTGGGGTTAAAAGAAAACTCTGGGTAAAGTCTGTAACCAAGCTGTTTGTAATGCTCAGGTTAACCACGGTCCACGACCTCAGGCCGACGGGATGTGGCAAGCAAACCCTCGAGTGGATTCTAAATTGTTTCAGGGTTTTCATTTTTAGACAGTATTATGTATAAATTTGCTATTGTTACTGTATAGCTGGGGTTTATGTTCGCCCGAGCACTTAACTGTATAATGCCATACCTCTGGACTAATGGGGTTTTCTATCTGCTTCCAAAGTTTATCTATTTATGTCATACTTTTCAGTTGAACAGTCTGTTTATTCTTTTTTTTTTCCATAATTATCAGAAGACTGTGGGTAATGCATTGTGAAATACTATGCTTGTTTTCCTAGTTTCCTGTAACTAACGATTAAATTACATAAATACATGTACTGTGGTAATTTGCAATCACTCCATCTCGGAATAGTAGATTTTTTGCATTAGATGGTTTGTATCGAGAATGTTTATACGTAATTTTCATTTCTTACTGGGCTAGTTTATGGTCTTCGAGATCTTTTGGTCTATTTTGCTTCAATGCTCGTATTCCGTAATTGTTAGTTATCATGTTTCGGTTCTTGTGATGTTGACAATCCTTAAGGTTGGACTACTGTTTACTACGATGGTTACTTGGAATTTGACTCTTTAGAAATTTGTTCATAATTTCCTGTTCATTTAATATTTCTTGTTATACTATATGGCGTCCAGACCGCCCACCGTCCGTGTAAGTATCATAGGAGGAAAGACGACCTACCCCGAAATTCTGGTTCACAGGCTTTAGGGTTAATGGTCTTTCTGAAAAAATTACTTTCAGTGTTTCCTGTCTTTCTTAATACTTCTTGTTTCACCGAAATGATAACCCAAAAAAGAAAGAAATGGATTTCAGGGTATTCAGGGTTACTTCTCTAGCTACTGTAGTAAATCCTCAGTTTATTTACAGTTTGCTTCCTAACAGTTTCTTCGTCAACTTCAGTAAGACCAGTAAACAAAATAAAACAACACTTTTTACAAGAGTTCTATTATAACAGTAAAGTAAGACAACCGGAAGAATAGTTTCCTTCCCTACCTTGCAAAAGATAAGGGTTAACAGGATCTTACTCAGTTTTAATTTGATTTGACTGATGGTACTCGTTTCCTCCCTTCCGCGAGCTGGGCGATTACGTCCCACCACTCTCCCCCGAGCTTCAAGTCTGGAGCGTCTTACACAGTTCTGGAGGAGAGATTCGGGACAATCCGGTCCAGCTCTCCAACTCCAGTGGAACAGAATACTGAGGAGAATTTAGGACAATCCGATCCAACTCTCCAACCTAGTAGACAGTCTATTTTCAGAAAATTTCTCTCTTTCCAGTCAAACAGAGTCTTTTTCTTTTTCTCTTCCTTCCCCAGGAAGAAGAAGAACCCCCAAACTCCCTTGGGATTCCTCCTTTATTCCATAGTTTCTTTCTGGGTAACTGTGGAACAGTTTTTCTGTTCAACTAACTCCAGATCTTGATTTACTTTTACCATCAACTTTACTCAGGAAACTAATTTCACAGTAAATCTTTTATTTAATATCCAAAATTGATTTCTTCAAATATTCACTTAACAGATAAAACAATAGTCATAATTAACTCTTAACTAATAAGAGTTTAATCGTTTGTTACCGCTAAAGCAGTGGTTACAGTTTTCCCCCTCTGGAAGAGAACACCGTCCCTGGTGTTCTTACTTTAATTAGAAAAAAGTTCAGGATAAGATTCACGGAAAAAACTCTCGTCCTCCCAGGTGGCCTCCTCTGGTCCAAAGTGCCTCCACTGCACTTTAACCTGGGCGATAGCTCGTTTCCGGAGCATGATTTCCCTCTGGTTGATTATACTATGAGGCTCGACCAGAAATTCTCCGTCCGGTTCTACTTGCACACAAAAGACTTATGTTAATTTTATAAATCTTTTAACTTTATGCTATTTTTAACCTTTATGCTCACCCACTACCTGAATGTTATGCCAGTGAATAATATGTCTTGGATCATGAATATATCGTTTCAATAACGATACATGAAAGACGTTATGCACCCAAATATGACTAGGAAGAGCTAGGCGGTATGCCACCGGTCCTAATCTTTCCAGTATTTGTAAGGGACCACAGAATTGAGGCGCTAACTTTGCACATGATGTCCATCTTAATGTACTCTTCTTGGGTTTAATTTTGACATACACGTGGTCTCCAACTTCATATTCCCGGTATGACCTCTTTTTATCCGCATACACTTTCTGCCTATCCTGTGCTACCTTCAAATTCTGTCGAATTTTCTTCACCTCTGCTTCCATTTCTGCTAGCATATCTGGTCCTAGCATGAGTCTATTCTCGGGACTGCTCCAATTAATGGGAGTTCTGCACTGCCACCCATATAGCGCCTCAAACGAACTCATCCTTAACGATTCTTGGTAACCATTGTTGTAGGCAAACTCTATCAAGTGTAGATACTCCTCCCATTTAGCTGGTTGTTGCATGACATACATTCTTAGCATGTCTTCCAGTATTTGATTTACTCGTTTGGTTTGACCATCCGTTTGCGGGTGATATGCAGTACTAAAATGTACTTGCGTTCCTAATCCTGTAAACAGCGCTTTCCAAAAAGCTGATGTGAATTTTACATCTCTGTCTGAGATAACGGTCTTAGGAATGCCATGCAGTCTGAAGATCTCACGCATAAATAAATCTGTTATCTGCACTGTCTTATAGGTGGATTGGACAGGTATGAAATGTGTCGACTTACTTAGTCTGTCCACAACTACCATTATGGAATCATTACCTCATTTTGATTTTGGTAACCCGGTGATAAAATCCAATGAAATCACCTCCCATTTCCATTCAGGAATGGGTATAGGCTGCATTAAGCCTGTTGGGTGCCTATGTTCTACTTTCACTTGCTGGCACTCTAAACACTTGGTTAGGTAGCTTGCTATATCCTTTCTCATTCCTAGCCAGCAGTAGTCCTTCCTTATAGCCATCAGCATCTTTTGATATCCTGGGTGCCTCGCATAATTGCTTCTGTGATATTCATCCAACAACTTAGTTTTTAGTTCCACTCTGTTTGGTATGACTATTCTTTTCTTGAAGATCAACAACTTGTCCTGGTTAATCTCATAATCCCCTTGTCCATCTTGTCCTTCAGATTCTTGTGTCTGCTGCCACAAGTACTTATACTCAGGATCCTTGTCTGCTTCTTGTCTGATTTGTTCCAAAAATCTGGTTTCAATTTGGTTAACATATAACTCATAAAGGTTATGCAGTTTTCTGCTTAATGCATCCGCAACTTTGTTCTCTTTTCCTTTTACGAGTTGTAGATCAATATCAAATTCTCTTAACAAAGCGTTCCATCTCGCTTGGCGGGAATTTAAATCAGCTTGTTTAAAATAGCTGGTTAGACTACTATGATCAGTCTTCAACACAAACCTCTTTCCAAGTAAGTAATGTCTCCATACTCGGAGAGCATGCACAACTGCAGTCAGCTATAAATCATAAGTTGAATATCGCTGCTCATGATCTTTTAGCTTGCGAGATTCATATGCAATTACCTTCCCTTCTTGTGATAATACAGCCCCAACTCCTTCCTTGCATGCATCTGTACAAACCTCGAATTCCTTATCCGGATCTGCTACACTTAACACAGGTGCTGTCGTCAACAACTGCTTCAATCTTTCAAAACTCTCCTGACATTCTTTTGTCCATTTGAAGATTTTCCCTTTTCTTTGTAAAGAAGTAATGGGAAAAGCTATCTTCGAAAACCCTTTAATAAATCGCCGGTAGTAGCCAGCGAGGCCCATAAACGATCAAATATCTGCCACATTCTGTGGCACCTTCCATTCCATGATAGTTTTAATTTTTTTCGGGTCTACTGCGATACCCTTTTAAGATATTACATGTCCAAGATATTGTATTTCTTCCTTGAAGAAATCACATTTACTGAATTTTGCATACAACCGGTGCTTCCTTAGCATCTTCAGTACCATACGCAGATGTTTTTCATGTTCTTTCGCATTCTTGGAATAAATCAGTATATCATCAATGAAAATCAACACGAAGTTATCCAAATAAGGGTGGAAAATACTATGCATCAACCTCATAAAAGTGGCTGGTGCATTAGTTAGCCCAAAAGGTAATACCACGAATTCATAGTGGCCATACCTGGTGCAAAAAGCAGTTTTGTGTATATCTTCATCCTTAATTCTGATCTGGTGGTATCCGGACCGCAAATCAATTTTTGAGAACACAATAGCTCCCTTTACCTGGTCAAACAGTTCATCAATACGGGGTAGGGGATACCTGTTCTTAACAGTTAGCTTATTTAACTATCGATAATCCATGCACATGCGCATGGTTCCATCCTTTTTCCTAAAAAACAGTATAGGTGCTCCCGAAGGTGACACACTGGGTCGTATATACCCCTTATCTAATAATTCCTGAAGCTGCATTTTAAGCTTAGTCAATTCTGACACACTCATACGGTAGGGAGTTCGCGAAATTGGCGAAGCTCCTGGTAGTAGTTCTATCGTGAAGTCAACATCTCTTTTAGGTGGTAATCCTGGTATTTTTTCAGGAAATACGTCCTTGAATTTCTATACCACAGGTATATTTTCTAACACAGATGCTTTATCCTTAGACTCAGATAGTCCAACTTGTATGGCGTACAGCTGGCATCCCTTCCTCATGCATTTTGCCATTTGGGAAGCGGTAATTGGACGCAGACGTACATGTTTCTTTATGCCCTGAATTTCTTGGCGATTACCATTCTGATCTCTGTAGTAAACTATCTTTTCCTTGCAGTCGATGAGAGTCCAATGTTTCTCTAACCAATCCATGCCCAACAATACGTCATAGGATCCCAAGGGCAGAATATTTAAATCTACCATTAACTTTTGTCCACCGATTTGCAATGCACAATCTGATATCTTGGCATTAACTCTTCTTTTAGCTCCTGTAGCTAACTGAACCAACCAGCTTTTTTTAAATTTTTGACTTGACATTTTACAGATTTCCACTAATTTAGGACTTATATAACTTAGACTTGTGCCTAGATCTACCAAAACAGAAACAGTTTGGGATGACAATTTACCTTCTAGCTCTATCATGGTGGGTTGAAAATCAGCTTGCCGGTCCTCCAATGCTGCGTTAATTCTGGGTATGCTTCTGGCAACATCTCCCACAGTAGAGGCCTCCTACAAATTGGTTACTGCCTCGGCTTTACCCCTCTGTGGGAAATATCGATAGTAGTGTGCCTCCCCGCAGCCCCAACACTACAGAGGTGGCCTCTGATTGTGAGTTTGCTCCGGTTTATTTGAAGCTTCTACCGTCTTGTCTTCCCCGGGCCATCTAATCTGCTAATGGTTCCTGCCAAATTGCTTATTGATTGAGTTTCTGGCGGTATTTCTGAAATGACTGGTTTTGATTTTTTTGAAACCAGTGCTGTTTCTGTTATCTTTCCTGGTTTGCCACCCCTTTCCTTGGTCTGTCTTATTTTTCTCTTGCTGGTAACACAACCTTGCCTTTCTAATAGCCTCATCCATTGTCCTAGGATTTTCAAACTCGATACGCTCTTTCATATGGACGGGTAAGCTGCTCAGAAATCTCTGAACTTTGGCTTTCTCTTCTCTTAAGTACGGTACATAGCGTAGTAAGGATGTAAACTTGGTGATGAACTCGTCCATGGTCAGTGGTCCCAACCTTAAATCATGGAATTCTCGAGCCTTTTCATCATAAAAACGCTCAGTCAAGTACTTATCCTTGAAATACTGTTGAAAATTTTCCCATGTCACATCTTGATCCTCTATTCCCTGCACATTCTTCACTTCTTCCCACCATAGGGTGGCTTTATCCTTCAGCTGGTAGATGGCTAACCGTGCCTTAAGACCACTGTCATAATCATACACCTGAAAATATTTGTTCATATTAATCAACCATTCTTCTGCCACTTCCTCCTTTTCGCCATCGAACGTAGGTGGCTTTATCTTTCTGAATTCTCCGTGCAGCTCCACCTTCTGCTTTTTGTTTACCTTCCGTTCGGTTTCGTTCTCAGATTCAGCCTCATTAAAATTTCTGTTTGGATGACTTCGTTGTGACACACTTCTTTATCTTCGGCCTGTATCTTGTTCCTCTGATTGTTGTTCGTTTCTTTCTTGGAATTCTCTGTTAGCACTAGGTTTTTCAACCCTTTGATTTTGTTTATCAGAGAGGCTCTTTAAGATCCTCTCTTGATCCTGCATCATCCTTGCATTCTCCTTGCGTACTCTTTCCATTTCTTCCTGTAACTATTGTACTGTGTGTAACAAAATGCGAGTCTGATGTTGCTGTTCTTCAATCAGTCTGTTGGATCGCTGATGTTGCTTTATTCCCAACTGAACCCACATTTTGGGGTTTCCTTCTGGTGGAGGTTGAATCTCTCCGACATTTCGCTGTTGCTGTTGTGAAGGTGTCCTTCTTGGTTGTCGTTCCATTAGTTATCTGTCTGTGCATGAAACCATACAAATTTGTAACATCAGTTGACCCATTAGGGCCCAGCTTTGTAACGCTGCTCTGATACCACTTGTCACCATCATCACAATAAAACAAAAAAAAATTATTTACTAGCTAGACCCATCATAACTTTAATAGATTTTCTATATTTACTACCATGAAAATTATAACCAAATGAATTCTATGTTGCGGTACTTGTTTGATCACCTATGTACCATAATGGATAACTCTGGATCCGGTTTTTATTTTAATGATACGGTTCCGGTCTTATGGTTTATTTCTTCCGTTAAATACTATGTTTTTTTTCGGATTTGAAGATCCTTGCCATGCCAAAAACCTTAATCGAAAACCCTTAACACTTTGCAAACATATTTCTCGGGTTGTGGAATGTTGAATGCACAATTAAATTGGATATTCTGCACTTATGACCCCGTCCATACGTGGCATATGATCGGCCGTTGATGGATAATGATCTCACGGTGCATAGGGCTTAGTGTTTACTATGACCTTGGGGTCATAACCGTTTCCACCATCCATTGTTGCATTCCGCCGAGGGTTCTGGAGGTAGCGGTGCTGCTGGCGACAGGGAAATGCAGGGCTACGTCTGACCTCCATTGAAAATCGATGCAACGTGACCCTGGATGGCCTCTTTCGTGTAACAGGTACAGGGACTCCTCTGGTTTTCTCTATTGCAGAGTTTCTACGCAGAAAAGTAGCTTTCTTAGTAATGGATTTGGAAACCGGTGAAATTGTTGTTTTACGTTTGGAGTTTATCTGCGGGTTTTTAATTGTCGCGCCTCTTGTTAGGTTTTTGTCACAGTTTTCTCCGTTCTTTTCCTCGTTACATTCCTGTTGGGGTTTGCTGGCAGAATGGGTTCAAAAGTTCTCGAGTTCTGCTCTTCACCGGCACTACAGGTATTAAATCTTTCTGCGTCGTCGTTTGTTTTGTTTTCCCTTTACTGTAAGAGAGAATCAAACTATAAAAATTTCCATGTTTTTCCTATTTCTTTCATTTACTAAAGGGGTCTTTTCTGTGTGAGCAGGTTTGGGCTGCCACTCCTCTCACTCACTTGGAGATTTATGGTCTCTTCCTTAGTTCCATTTCCAGGCGGCCTGACTCCTGGCGTAAGTTTACAGGTACACATGATAATGGAAATGGACTTACCTTTTCTGTAACGAGAATTTGGGGTTAAAAGAAAACTCAGGGTAAAGTCTGTAATCAAGCTGTTTGTAATGCTCAGGTTAACCACGGTCCACGACCTCAGGCCGACGGGATGTGGCAAGCAAACCCTCGAGTGGATTCTAAATTGTTTCAGGGTTTTCATTTTTAGACAGTATTATGTATAAATTTGCTACTGTTACTGTATAGCCGGGGTTTATGTTCGCCCGAGCACTTAACTGTATAATGCCATACCTCTGGACTAATGGGGTTTTCTATCTGCTTCCATAGTTTATCTATTTATGTCATACTTGTCAGTTGAACAGTCGGTTTATTCTTTTTTTTTTCCATAATTATCAGAAGACTGTGGGTAATGCATTGTGAAATACTCTGCTTGTTTTCCTAGTTTCCTGTAACTAAGGATTAAATTACATAAATACATGTACTGTGGTAATTTGCAATCACTCCATCTCGGAATAGTAGATTCTGTGCATTAGATGGTTTGTATCGAGAATGGTTATATGTAATTTTCATTTCTTACTAGGCTAATTTATGGTCTTCGAGATCTTTTGGTCTATTTTGCTTCAATGCTCGTATTCCGTAATTGTTAGTTATCATGTTTCGGTTCCTGTGATGTCGACAATCCTTAAGGTTGGACTACTGTTTACTACGATGGTTACCTGGAATTTGACTCTTTAGAACTTTGTTCATAATTTCCTGTTCATTTAATATTTCTTGTTATACTATATGGCATCCAGACCACCCACCATCCATGTAAGTATCATAGGAGGAAAGCCGACCTACCCCGAAATTCTGGTTCACAGGCTTTAGGGTTAACGGTCTTTCCGAAAAATTTACTTTCAGTCTTTCCTTTCTTTCTTAATACTTCTTGTTTCACCGAAATGATAACCCAGAAAAGAAAGAAATGGATTCCAGGGTATTCAGGGTTACTTCTCTAGCTACTGTAGTAAATCCTCAGTTTATTTACAGTTTGCTTCCAGAACCTAACAGTTTCTTCGTTAACTTCAGTAAGACCAGTAAACAAAATAAAACAACACTATATACAAGAGTTCTATTATAACAGTAAAGTAAGACAGTTGGAAGAACAGTTTCCTTCCCTACCTTGCAAAAGACAAGGGTTAACAGGATCTTACTCAGTTTAAATTTGATTTGACTGATGGTACTCGTTTCCTCCCTTCTGCGAGCTGGGCGATTACGTCCCACCACTCTCCCCCGAGGTTCAAGTATGGAGCGTCTTACACAGTTTTGGAGGAGAGATTCGGGACAATCCGGTCCAACTCTCCAACTCCAGTGGAACATAATACTGGGGAGAATTTAGGACAATCCGGTCCAACTCTCCAACCCAGTAGACAGTCTATTTTCTGAAAATTTCTCTCTTTCCAGTCAAACAGAGTCTTTTTCTTTTTCTCTTCCTTCCCAAGGAAGAAGAAGAACCCCCAAACTCCCTTGGGATTCCTCCTTTATTCTAGAGTTTCTTTCTGGGTAGCAGTGGAACAGTTTTTCTGTTCAACTAACTCCAGATCTTGATTTACTTTTACCATCAACTTTACTCAGGAAACTAATTTCACAGTAAATCTTTTATTTAATATCCAAAATTAATTTGTTCAAATATTCAGGATAAAACAGTAGTCATAATTAACTCTTAACTAATAAGAGTTTAATCGTTTGTTACCGCTAAAACAGTGGTTACATCTGCGTTACCGTTTGGCTATGTAGCCGAGATATGGAAATCCCATTAACAGGTCGAATCATTTGTCCTTTCAAGTCATTCCTCCGTCCTTTATTTATAGTATGAGATGGTTAACTTTCATTTAAATTGAATATCGTGCTCATAGATTATACTGTTTCTTTTTTAAGTCTTACCTCTAAGTAAAAATAGTGTCCAAAAGTGTTCTATGATTACATGATTTGATTTAGTTAAAAATAAAGTTAAATATCGTTACGGGTGTTTTTGAAATTCTTACTTTTATGTTGAAATAGTGTCCAGAAGTGTTCTATGCTTACATATTTGGATTTAGTTAAAAAGATGAAAGGAATTAGCTTTTGAAAAAAATAATAATATAACCAATATTTTGAAATCTATACTTAATTTAATATAAATTTATTAACTTAATATGAATAATATTTATAAATTTAATTTAATCTATTTTATACTCTTCAAAATTAAATATGGAGAATAACAACAAAATTATTTTTAAATTTAAATTATATTGTAATCTTTAAAATATTTTTTTAAAAGATACTTATTCTGCTTCATTATTGCGTTCACACTTTTAAATATGGTGCTGGATCCGACCATATTATAAACTTCAGCTATATGTTTCCATAGATTTTCAAATCTAAATTAAGATTAGATGTAACCTAAATATATTTTAGGAGTAGAAAACCAAGCAGTTTTTCTTTATCGCAATTTAATAAACAGCAAAATAAATAGAAAAAATTTCAAAGAAGAATCTAAAATATGAAAAATACATTTCATCCAGTAAAGCTGCAACCAATTTTTTGTCTGCGCCAAACACACTAGATAAGAAATCGATGTATTTTCACTGGAAAACGTTTTCAGATAATAGACTTGCAGTTCCTTGACATGCCAGAGATCGAAATGGGTACCGGGGACCGCAGAGTTGGGCGTGCAGTGTAAGAACATAAAATTGAAGATATAGACAATATACAACTTAATAACGTACAACATGAAAGTCAAGGAAGTAGTGTGAACAAGTTCTCCACCGTGCAGTTAAATGCACAAACGCTTGTGGAGTAAGAGAAAATGAGAGGGAGGTCTTTTATACGGCTGGCCATTTGAAAATCCAGCTCGTCCTCCTACTCTTTAGCAACGTCAATATTTCCAGCCGGTTGGCAGTGGATGCAGCATGGAAAGCACATGCAGTGTTTACATAATGTCAATATGAAGCAGCTGCAACTGTCTGCCTGTGCTCATCATGCCCACGTAAACACAGTACACCACATTCCCAACCTATACATCAAATTTCTGTTCACGAAACTCTGCACATTTCTTTCTCCATACTAAGCAAATCATACAACCAGCTGTCTGCTTGCAGCGTAGTGATGCATATGAATGCATTTAGCCATTAGTATCTTCGTACGTGATCGGATCTGATAACTGCAAATATCAGGATAACGATAACTGGACGAAAGCGAAAGGTGCACGTGAATGTAGAGGTCGTGTCAAAAATTTTCAGGATTTCCAACGATTCCTGATATTCGAAGAAACCTAAAATTATGAAATTAATTTCTTCCCACTATGTTCAATGTAGAATAAGGTGCGGAATACTTCCATAATGTATTTTTTTTAAATAATGAGAATAAGAACCTAGGCTTGTCCGCACCTCCTTCTGCATTATCTCTCATAACTTATTAGCAATTAAGTATTTCAACTTGAACATCAATGGTAAGAAAAACTTTGGGAAAAGAGGAGAAAATTTCCAATCCCCCTACATGCTTTCTCAAGAGAGCTATCGTTTCAAAACAGAGATATGTATTGAAATTTATTATTAAATATAATATAATATGTTATTTAACTTATTAGTTTTAGCATGATATCTATGATGTCGCTCAAACATTATCACCATTTAATTGAAAAAGAAGATACTGCTTAGAAGCCCATTCAAGGAATATTAATCTCACGAGGAGGAGTATATTATATACTAGCAATTGTACCATCACCAGATGTTGCAAAGGAAACATCCTCGGATTTTTAAAGTGATTCAATAGTTGCTAAGCAAGATATCTATAGTGATTTTGGTCAATTTTAGTAAAGGAAGGAAAAAATATTGTGCCTTGTCCCAATTTGTATTTGTAATTAAACGAAAAGTTATAGAAAAAAACATGTTCAATCTGCAATAATTTGCTCTCCAAATGCAAGATACATGAAATAATTCTTTTAAACAACTATTGACAACTGAATCACTCGGTAAACCAAGATTTAGAAGCACTATAACCATCTCAACGACACCAAAAAATGCTATGTAGAATTAATAGAAATGTGTTGCTAAGTAAAAAGCTATATGTCAAATAACTGATATATGAAGAATGTGATAACCAGAAAAGTGACACAACTATGTCAAATGGAGTAAGTTTCCAATTCAAATCATTATTTAAAAAGAAACATTGCACAAATGAGCATAGTCGAAAAAGAGCATAGACAATTATCGAATCCAATCGTATAGAGAATACCACATAATTATGGAGACGTGATCTTATTAACAGTTGGAAATCTAAATTTCATTTTAGTCTGAAATCTATGCTATTAGGTCTAACCATATTTAACAACAGAAGCAAATTGCATCATATGATACATGTGAAGACAATGCCTAAAGCACAAATAAAATACAACTTGAAATCTCAAAAACTCCACAGGAAAGACAACAAGATTTACTTCCCCTTAATCCCCCTGCTCTTTCCTAGCTTCTTGAGATGAGGTTCCCATGAGGCCACCATTAGACAACGACTACTAGATGTAGCATCTGAGAGAGCCAAAAAGATAAATTCAAATAAATAGCAACCTAATTCAAAAGATCTCAATGTTGAATAACATGAGACGAATTTTCTATCAAAATGAAAGATTCCCCAAAACAGGAACAATGATACTTATTCCATCATTCCTCAATGAACCATACAACCATAGGCTTTAAATCTGGCCACTCCTTTCATCCATTTTGAGTGTTGGCAATGTTTGAAATTTTAACCACGTGCTTAACAATAACAAAGTCATACAAATAAAACATAGAATATTTTGCTTGCATTTGTTGAAGAGACAATTTTTTGCTCTGAAAACATTGATCTGTATTTTCTCCCTAGGATTACAGAATGCCAAATATGGGGAATGTCTGAGTGTTGTGGATGGGATTTAGACTACTAAATTTTGTTTTTCACAATTAAAATCGCTATTGTTAACGCAGTCTGAGCATAGCTTAAAATCTACAAAAAACTATGTTACATATTTGAAATATTAAGTGAAAAAGAAACAATCACTGAAGACTATAAAGACCCATATCAAATGCTCAACAGTGTTAAAACCAGAGAAAGAAACCCTTTCTGGTTGTATTAAAAAAACTACAAGCTGATTTTAATAGAGAATGAAATCTATACAGAGGCCTCCACATGAGATTACAGCTTTGTGCCATCATGATGGTAGAAAAGCATTTTGGTCAGTTACTACTTGCTATGTTTGCATCCCACTATGACAATAGACTTATCTTGCCTCTGCTATGTACTACCGACTACAACCTTCTTTCTCCCTTCTTTTCCTATTTGGTTCTTGTGTATTTAATGAAACTATGGAGGTAGTTAGGGTTTAGGTAATTATCACTCATTATTAGGTAAAATTTCCTTAATATTATGAATTGTAATGTTTTGATGTCATTTCTTAATATTCTTGATTTCAAATGGTTTGAAGTGTTTTATAGTCAGATTTATTTTGTTTAATATTTCGTAATAAAGAACAAAAACTCGCCTTATTTGGACACATAAAGAAGCAAGAAAATGAAATAGCATGAATTATAGAGAGATTCAATGAACCTTCTGGTAGGAGAGGTGTCTTTGCAAGGAGATTCGAATGACCTTATGGTAGGAGAGGCATATTTACAAATCCTGGACAACAAATAGTCACTCGAATATTGAAAGGCAACAGTTCAAACCTTAGGCACTCGACCAGTCCTTTAAGGGCATGTTTAGTGGATGTGTATATGCCACAACCATAGCATGGATGTTGCATTTTTATCTTACTCCAAATGAATAACTCAACTTGTTAGCTTTGCATGGAGCCTCAGCTGATTTTGACATCATGTTATTTTATCATCCATTCATATTAATTTTTGGGAAAAAATTCCTTTGGAAAGATTATTTAATCAAAATTTAAAGAGTTTAGAGTCTACGCTGTAAATATCTTAATAAAATATTATGAACTTTGATTCATATCCATTTCTTGATTATTTGATGATTACTTACCATAAAAGCTAGTGATCCTATGAGAGCAATGGTTGTCAGATTTGACTTTCTGCTTCATTGTTTCATCAAGGGAAACGAAGAATGAATGGTGTTGACTACCCCATTGAGATTAGTGCGGATGACAGAATCCACATCTGTAATGTTGATTTCATCCATGTAGCCTATTCTAGCTATTCCTACATTGCAAATAATAATGTCAAAAGGTTGCCACTCGTAACACTCCTTTATAGTTGTAGAAATGGATTCATAGTCCCCCATATCTGCAACCTTCACCACAAAGCTCAGATAATTCCACATAATTTCATGAATAAACCCCCTGGGATACAAAATCTGGATAGAAATAATGTGATCCATAGTTCATTAAAAGCTGCAGAGGAATTTATGCAAAGAACTCAACATTTGTTCAATCTTTATCTAGAGAGAATGTGATTAGAGGTTTTTCAACGAACAATTCAAAGAAAAAGATGTACAGAAATTTAGGTAAAGAACACTACCTTTGTGCAAAATTAACCAGAAAGAATGTGATCAAGAGGATTTTAAACCAAAAATATCTACATAAATTTATGTAAAGAATCCTACCTTTGTGCAAACTTTATTTAAAGAACATTTCCCATGTTGAACAATGTCTATAGTGGTGTCATCTATTCAATAAGAATGGTTAGAGATGAGGGTCATGTACCCTCCCTCTTTGAGAACCTCCATTGCAATATCAAGGTAGATGCCCCTTGATCCTCCGGTTATCACATGTTTTCCTTTTAAACTTGGCTTCCTCTGGCCCGCCTTCTTCCCAAAGATCACAAAACATATAATGCTGGTAGGTATACAACTCACAGACTCCAAATAATAGAGCAGGGCAGGCAGGGATGATGACTAATTTTATTTTTATAAGGAATTGCCACAATTCGAATCTATGGCTGATCATGATCCAATCGTATAACAAAGGATCTAATGGCACAAATTATGACAGAAAGGAAGCTAGGAGAGTTGTTTTCAAATAAAGACGCCTTACGGTGTAAAAATGTATGGAGAGGTGGATTTCATCACTTCAACAACAGTAAAAATAATGCTATTAAGAAAAAAAATCCAACACCGAGAGAGATTCAGTAGCATTTATGGAATTGTCGAACATGTCTTCTTCTTTGGTGTTGGCTAGTCAGCATAGATTTCTTGATCTTGAGTAGAAGAAATGAATTTGTATTTAGCTTATATTACATTAACCATGAAATTTCCAACATTTGTACAGAAAATTAATATGACTGTGAGTAAGTTTGAAATCATATAATATGAAAATTGTTTATAATTATAAAGTAAAAAACATCTAAGATTTTTTAGATACAATTAAGTAATTAAAGATATGTATATAGTTTTTTTTGAAGGGATGAAATTTGATATTCATTAACAAAAAAAATTAGAAAGATTATGTATGAAGGTACAAATTGTTATGTAGTTACAAACTATTACAATTAGGTAATTAAAGGCAAATTTTGTTTTATTTAAGAAATCAAAATTATGAAAATTCATCATTATTGCTCAAGATAAATCATGTGTAATTTGGAAACTAAAAAAAGATCATATATTTTAAAAAAACTCATTATTAATTTAATTTTTTATATATTAAGCAACTCTACTTATGAATAATAAAACATATGTAACATCAATTATATTAACAAAAAATACCATGTATTTCTAGAATAATAAAATAGTTGTAACAAAAATAATGTAAAACAAGAAAAACTTTGTATATTTGGATGTATGAAAATTTAAATACATTTTATTAGGTAATAATTTAAAAGAATAATGGTTATAAACACTTAAAAATAAACTACATTCCACATGAATACCATGCGTCATTACCATTGTTTTTATAGTTTATAATTATTTTATTTTATTATTTTTAATTTTTATTGTATTTTAACCTTGCTAAAATGTTCATAATGGTTATTAACATTTAAAAATAAACTATTCCACATGAATACCATGGGTTGTTTTTATAGTTTATAATTATTGTATTTTATTATTTTTATTTTTTTATTGTATTTTAACACAATAAAAACACCTTACGGTGTAATAAGAACATGGACACATGGGCAGCTAGGGGAGTTGTTTTCAAATAAGAACACCTTACGGTGTAATTATACTTACATAGAACACCTAAATTATCCTTGATTGGCTAGGCATATATTTGTCATTGTAATTATTTTCTATAGTCTATCTAAACAGCCTCATAAGGTCATAACATCATGCCGTATAGCCTAAAAAGGAATATTTGAATTTTACATCGACATATATTACTTAAATTATCCTTGGTGAGCTAGTATGTAGTTTTCAAGTAGTTTTCATTGTAAGTATTTCCTATAGTTTACCTAAACACCTTGATATGTTATTGTCAAAGTTTGTCCCAAATACATCCAAAATACTTGAAAACCACATCAAGATGTTTATATTGCCTATATAATTAATAGGCATTTAACATGAGAACATCAACTATAATCTTTTCTCCTACACCTTTTGAGAATAAGTTGTCCATATCATATTTTTTTGAGTAGTTGCTAGGTGTCTCACAAGCTAGAATATCATGTAGAGAATAGCTAATCATGAATGTATCCCTCATTAAAAAAAAAATTATGGCCATGCAACCCACCAAAAAATTTAAATACAGTGTGCATAGGTTTATGTCAAACATAAATAGGACCAAGGGAGGTACACAACCTTACATTGATATCTAGAAAACATTCTTCGTGAACAGTCTACCTACCCCTATGTCCATGTTGTTGAAGAGATTGACTAGAGAAAGCCCATATTAGATGATTATAGAAGTTGGAATGGTCTAGTGAGAAATTATGTGTTGCAAGGATAATGGTTTTAAGAGGGATGGACCTAGGAAGGGAATACACATGGACACGGCCAAGCCCAATGTCACGGACAAAAATAGAAAGTTCTCTAAATTAGGAGATCTCCAAAGAATCATTTATCAAATCACTAATAAAGTGATTGATATCAAGAAAATCATAGTGAAAATCATGACGAAACTATAACCTTATATATCATTCATTAGGAGTGAAAATTATCCTCTTTTACCCTCCTCCTTAAGACGTGAATATAGCTTTAAGAAAATTGAATATAAATTTGGATGATGTCACCCTCAGCTATATTTACCATTACCATCAATAGAATCACAAAAAAGAATATATATCTTGTTGAAAGAAGCCTCTAAATTAATGACCAGTAGATTTACAAGTGAGTATTTTCCTAAAGAAAATCCCACGTTAACACATCATAAAAATTCTTACAAATTTCTTAACGACACACAACTAGAAGAGAAAAAAATCACCTTCAAATTATTTTATTTATTTTTTTGAATCAAGGAAAAAAAAGATTAAATTCCCTTTGATAAAAAAATATACTTTTTGAGATATGTTTCTACCCAATTTTAAGTAACTTAAGGTTAGCTAATATACACTTTCAAAGAAAACCACAATCCATCTCATCCATAATGAATACGCTAAAATACTCTTTCCCATTACTTATACTCCGTTAATTATACTCCGTTCCCATCCTTGATAAAACCTATTGCATCACAAATAGAATAGAAAGTCTTAGAGGAACTTAGGAATATAAATGCAAACATATCATTAAAGGATGTATGCAAAATGCCCGTACAATATTGCCAACTAACTATTAAGGAACTCCTAAACATTAAGGAACTTCTTAAAAATCCACCTGATTCCATGGGGATGATCAATATTACAAGTATTGAACGATGTTATTAGTATTACAAGTATTCAACAATGTTTTTAAAGCAACAAGAGTAAAACATTCCTATCTCTATTGACACTAAATTTTCAACCAAATTGTTCATAAGTGTTTTTGGGCTAAGTCAGGGGCTTCTAGTAGTATGTAGAGATTATATATATATATATATATATATATATATATATATATATATATATTAATATTAGATGTAAATCAAGATCTATTTTACTATATAAATTGAAAAAAATACTATTTATATTCGCAACCAATTTCATATTGGATTTAATTAATAAAGATATTAAAATTTACTGTTTAGAACAAAATTTTTCTCATATATATAATTATTATGAAGAAATATTTTTAGCATATATGGTGTAGTTTAATTGGTAATTGCCTTGTTTCGAAGTCATTGTAAACTAAGAGATTCATGAGAAATATTTTTAGTAAAATTGAAAATAGGAATATTTATATTCATAAATATGTAAAAATTATAAACATATTTAGGAATTGACATAAATCTATCTTAACTTTAAGTTTATCAAATCTTTAAAAACTTAAATATTTCCTCAAATTTTATAAAGAATTTTGACATTCAAATATTTAATTAGTCAATATGTTTAATTAACAAAAGTTTAAAACAAAATCACACTAATTATTATAAATTTTAATCATATTAGAAAAAAATAAAAAAACATTTTTACTAAAATTAGTAAAAGTAAGAATATTTATATATAAAAATATGTAAATATTATAATCATACTTTAGAATTGACAT
The DNA here is from genome assembly GCA_034641835.2 of Pinus albicaulis. Taxonomy (NCBI): domain Eukaryota; kingdom Viridiplantae; phylum Streptophyta; class Pinopsida; order Pinales; family Pinaceae; genus Pinus; species Pinus albicaulis. The sequence continues at coordinate 1,022,765,168 of CM076570.1, forward strand.
AAATCTATCTTAATTTTATGTTTATCAAAATTTTAAAATCTTAAATGTTCCCTTATCAAAATTTTAAAATCTTAAATGTTCCCTCAAATTTTATAAAATAATTTTGACATTCAAATATTTAATTACTCAATATGAGGAATTAGGCTTCTGTGATCCATAAAATGTGTGTAAATTTTTTTTGGTGAAAATCACATAAAAGAAATCATCATTTTTCCCTGATGATGAACCACACTGGCTGATTCGAAACGACACAAATTTCCTTTATGTGATTTTCACCGAAAATTTTTTACTCAATATGATTAATTAATTAAAAAAATAAAAAAAATAACACTAATTATTATAAAATTTAATTTTTTTAATAAAAAACAATTTTACTAAAATTAAAAATAAGTATATAAATATGTAAATACTAGAATCATATTTAAGAATTGAAATAAATCTATCTTAACTTTAAATATACTAAATTTTTAGAAATTTAAACTTTTTCAAATTTTATAAAAAATATTAAAATTGAATCATTTAATGGCTTAATATATTTAATTAAAAAAACAAAAATAAGAATCACACTAATTACTATAAATTTTAAACTTATTAAATATTAACTTATAAAATTTAAAATTTAACTTATGAAAAGAGCAAATTCCAAATTTCATATACAATTTTAAAAAGTAAATATTAAAAATGAAGATAATGGTTAACATTCATTTAGATTGAATATGGTTCTGAGGTATTATACGGAATTTTTGGATATTCTTACTTTTATGTTGAAATACTGAAAAAAAAAATAGATTTCAAAAAAGTAATAATATAAATTATTTTGAAATTTATATTTAATTTGAATATAAATTTATTAATTAATATGAGTGTTATTTATGAGTATAGTTTAAATTTATTTATATATTTTTCAAAATTAAGATAAATTTTTAAATTCAAATTATAAATAAAGTTTTAATCTTTAAAATATTTAAAAATAGTTATCTTGTTTAAAGAATATGAATATGAAATAATATGAATATGAATATGAATATGAATATGAATCCACTGCAATGCTTATATAATATGAATATGAAGCGACTGCAACTGTCTGCATCCCGTCATAATTTGCACGTGAGCAGCTCGTTCTGGACATATACATCAAATTTCTGTTCACAAACCTGCAGATTTCCTTCTCCAGACCAAGCAAATCATACGCTCGGCTGCCTCCTTGCACCGTAGTAATACATTTAACCATTACTAACTTGGTATCTGATCAGATCTGACAACTGCAAACATAACTAGACGAAAGCGAAAGGTGCATGTGCATGCGGAGGTTGTGTTAAAAATTTCACGCCTTTGTAGGATCTCCCAAGATTTCTTGATACTTTATGGGGGGTAAAGCGTAACGGTGACTTAAGCACTAATGTTTATGGTATTTTTGTTAAGAAACTAAGAAATTTTTTTTTTTTTTATAAATATTAATTGATAAATAGAAATTAATTTTTGATTAAATAAAATTTAGTTATTGAAAGTGGTTCATAAAAAGTGAAAGGGTGATGGTAAAAGTATTTCAAGAATTGAGAAGTGGTTGCATAGAAAACAGTTCAAACAGCTACCCTATCCTGAGGATAAAGGCACATTCCACTAAGGAAGAGGAATTATGTTTGGGAACTAGGGAAGGAAATAGAGCGAAGAATAATTCAGTTGGTTGTGACCAGTGGAATTACTGAGATTCCTAAAATTCCTAGAATAGAGAATTGAAGTGGGAGTCCCAAAGTCTCTTTTGGAACCTCTGTCAACTCACATAACTCAAAAGTGGAGCATGAGGGAGAGACGAGGACAAACACATGTTTCCTGAATTATTTATAAGATGGGGAACCCTCTGAGTATTCTCTTTAAACAAAGAGGACTGCCAGAGCATGTGGTACACAAAGGCATGACTAGAATTAAGCAAACCCAGATATAGAATGAGGTTATAAACTAACTCTTCAGCAACTAAAGATAGAGAGTGGTTAACATAGAGAATTCGAGATGAAGGCTCCAAGTTGGTCGTTCTCTGCAACTATGATAAACACAAACATAATGGTATGTAAATTCATCTAAAAGTGAAAGAAGAGTAAATTTAGAATCTTATACCACAGGAAATAACAATATGTAGACAATGGTTGAACAAGCTAAACATATATAACGGATTCTAGGCAAATAGGATGCTTGAGAGAATGGGCATTGCACAGAAACTGTTATCACAGAAATAGAGATGTGCAAAAAGACACATGCAAACTCAAGAACTGAAACCATTGTTAAAACCATTCCTAAATTGTTTTGAATATATATGTAAACAGAATATTGGAAAAGAGACAATGGTACTAATATTGAAATAAGGAAATACTGTATCTTTATTCCTATTATTGAAAATAGCGTAATACTGCAATGTTATTCCTAATCTGGAGATAGCGTAATTAAAATGAATAATAGATCAATGGTATGGTAGCATAAGTGTATTTGTAAAAAAATGTTGGAAAATAACTATGTTACTGTTCCTGTTTTGCACAAATGAAAAAAAAGGAAGAAGATATTCACCCAGGACGCAGAAATATATATATATATATATATATATATATATATGAAAAAATATTACTGGTATGAACTATCTTGCCATAACCATGACACCCAACAGGTTCGCCTTACCCAGTGAGCGGTTGATCGGAAACTCATTAAAAAATGCCATAGACCAAAATCTGAAACTCAGAATCAAGTGCCCAAAGGGCTGGATACAAATTACATAGGAATGAGATTTTACAAATCATAACTGTTATATATGTCTATGGCATGCCCAAATTAGGAAAATATTGTGAAATTAAAGTAATGTTAAATGGAAAACAAAATGGGGCGTGAAGTCTTATAACAAAGGCCGAGCTTCGAAATTGAAGGGTTGTAACCAGAATACCCATGAGAAAACCTACAGTGGAGGAGGATATCTGGTGGAGCAGGTAAACCGAGTCAAGAGACAACCGAAATTGAGCATTACAAATGAAGTAAACTACAACGCTGGGTTAATGAGATTACCTGTGCATAAAGACGAGATGAAGGAAAAATGTTAGAAAATTGAGAATTAAACCAACGAAAATGCAGAGTACATGGATCAACATAATTTGTGTAGCCTTACCTATGGAAAACACTTCATGAAAATATGAAGTACTAACCTGCAAGTAAGCCACAAGGATGGGTCAATACATTGCATTCAGATGGGGAATATGATATGCAAGATTTGAACTAATGTACACATTTCAAAACAACTCACAGCGTATCTGTGAGCTTTGCCTGAGGGCATAGTAGAGAAGCCGTCGTGCTCCACCCTGAGGAATGAGCTCGAACCACTGCTACGACCGAAGAAATAAAAAAAAAAAACTTAGGGACAAGAAGTGAATAAGAAACAGAGAAAACTGGGAATCAATATTAGCCCAAAAACAATAAAATGTGTGGAGGAAGAACCCCCGATTGAGTTCTAGGAAAATAGAAGAAAAAATCTAACAACAAATACACCAAAGGTTTATAGGAGCAAGAAAAATCGAAATTATTTACTCATTGTCTACGATGAAAAACGAGAATGAAGCTAATGATATCCCTGTTGGAGGTTTTTCACAATGGCAATGAGAGAAAATTGTAGAGCTCTGTGGCGGAGACCTTGAATTAATGGGAAATGGTTAGGGTTAGTTTAGTAATTACCCCAAACGAAAAAAAACCTAAATTAGTATTGTCCATGGATACTTATCGTACGTAGGTCAATGGCGGGAGGAGCTTACAGCTGTCTGGTAGTGGTGTGCCTGCCACACTGTGCGGATTAACATAAATCAAAATACCATGGCAAAGGTTTTAATAGTAATAAGAAAACTATCAACAGGATAAACTTAATCAAAATCATAATGGGCGGTATGAATGAAAATTACTTGACAATGAAATCCAAGGTCCTTTCGTAATAAAGGAGATAGGAGAGACAATCATGATTTAACCAAAGCTAGATACGTTGATAGCTACCCTACTTGTGAAATAGAGAAGTGTGACATAACCTTTATGAGGTAATAATAAATACATACTTGTTTTAACCAAGGTGCAGTACTACTCAATATGTATTGTGGTACATATATTGCATAAGAAATGAGTGGGTTCGGTTGTAAGTAGGTGACTAATTTGAATATGGTTGGATGTAAAAATGTAAAGTTAATTTTTTTTTATATATATGAGTATGGTAGCATGTTACAGTAACAACTTTAATACCATTGTTTAGAATTATAATAAAATTTATTTACACTTAAATAAGGTGGGATAAAAAAGATTCGATAAGATAATTTTTGAGTAAATAGCCTGTCTTAACTTGACACAAAAAAAAAATTGTAAGTGTGCATTGTCTTAAATATTGTCTTTAGAGTGTTGTCTCAAATTATTGTCTTAATTTTTTTTTTCTTTGTAAAGACAATATATATCAAAAACTTTATTTTCTCTTAAGGGACAATTTCATTTATCTTATGAGAAAATTTCATTTGTCTCTCCAAAGGCAATAGTTGCGGTTAAAGCTATATTGTCTTCACAATGACAATTCAACTGTTGTCTCTCTAGAGAAAAAAAACTATATTTAAAAAAAATATAATATCATTTTTTTCTCTTTAGAGACAATAAAAAAAATGAATCCACAAAAAATACCTCACCATTGAAATAAATCAGTATAAAATTTTTTTAATAAAAAATAAGCATTAAATTAATTCATATAAGGGCACAGTATAATCAAGCAACCATCCTCCTGCTTATAATGGAGGTGTTTCTCCATTGAGTTAGCACCCTTTAAAAAATGATGTGAATTATTGTAACACTCACACCATAAAAAAAAAATTAATTCTTACTCTACAGATAATAAAATTGTGTTACACTTAATCAAAATTGCATCACATACAAAAAATCTTAGCATAATTCTCATTGACTCACCTAAAGTTGAGAATAAGGTTTTAAATCTTATCATTATATATATATATATATATATATATATATATATATATATATATATAATACCCATATATAGATCCACTTGTAACTTTGGCTGGGATACTATATCACATTATAAAATTGATATATATGTTCTCAATGGCTATCGTCACATGAATTTATTAACTTTAAACTTTAATGTAAATATATCAATTAACGTTTACCATAACATCAAATTTATGCATATTTTCGTAGATTGTGAATACCGAGGGTTTTAGCTGGCACGTCTTAGAAAATTGAATGTTGATTGTCCTGACAAGTAAATCCCTTGATAGTTGTAAGATAATCCATGGATTCTATGCAATTTTTGATGGCCATCTGCCTTAGATCTCATCATTTGTTTTATTGGAGATCTACGGTTAACATTTCTGGTGCGAAATGACTTGTTAAGCACACCAAACCCTAGGTGGATCTGTTATTTTTCACTGCTTCTACGTTAAAAATTGGGTCTGCCATAGATGAAGGCTTGAGGCATCATTCTATCAGTCCTCCAGATATGGTAAGGAAGATCTGGGTTTAATGTTTGCTCAGACAGTTACCTTATGTTTTGCTGCTATCTCCACACTAGTTAGTTTTGGGTTCAAACACTTGCATTCCTCAAGCTTGACATTGCCATCCGCCTTACTTGCGGATTCAGGAAAATTTGGGCCATTCACTCCTCAAATATTCTCGGCAAACCCTGCAACTGCTCGGCCATGACGCAGGTAAATAAATTCAATCTAGGGTTCAAGAGAAAATTCTCAGTTGGGTCTTCGAATTTCGCTTTCGACCAATAACGTTTTAATCCTCGTTCTCTATGTTTGTTTGATTTTTTTTTTTAAACCTATCTTTTCACTTTGCAACAATGATGGAAGGCTCACCTGTGTATAGGTAATTTTGTGGTTACTTATTCTCGATTCCTTCTAAGGTGTAGATTAGGTTTTATACCATGTTCTTATTTATAACCCTCTTTCACGTTTTGTGTCATTCGGCTTTGCAAGTAACCCTTTTACCAAATCATCTTCTATCTAAATATGGAATGAAGGTCTTGGCTAATAGCCTTCATTGATCTTCCGAGTATTATGTTGTCTACTAGCTCTTCGACACAAAGCACACTTCTGTTAGAATAGAGGGTTTTAGGATTTTCTAGTTTCCTCCAATTTATATAAGGGTTTTCCGGGTTGCTCTTAAGAGCTGGAGTTCGTGTATATTATTATGGATTCTTCCATATTACACCATTTGTCTAATTTTATTCTCAGTACCGTGGCTAAAGTGGGTCTTCCTCCAAGCCATTCATTTTTTGGTTTTGGTGGGAATCTCCCAAAATTTTATGGTTAATACCAGTTTGAAAGTATAGTTGAGCTATGAACAATTATGTTTTCTATTCGATCTAAATAGTTCCATCATGCTATAGACATTTATCTTTGGAATTCAGTTTCTTGATATATTTAGTTTCAACGTATTCTTGGTTATCTTATTTTCAAGGAAGACTACATAGGTGTGGTTAGCATTGTCTGTTTTAATTTTTGTATGCGCCAAGCACTTAACGGATTCAATAGTTTGCAACTCTTTGTATATGTTTAAATGGAATTCCAATTTCTTGAATTATAATTATACAAAATTTGTTTATATTTTGAAAAAAGGTACTCTTTACCCTTGTACAGTTAATACTACTATTCTTTCTTCATTAGAATTTACCTTATTATAGTTTTTATCAGGTTACCGGACCATATTTTAGATTTTGTCCGCATATAATTGGTTTAGGGTCGATGACAAGTTTTGGGTTGAGATTACTTCCCTTACGTAGAGCCAATGTTTCAGCCCGACATATCTCTATTAGGTAGTCTTCGTCCCTCTACTGTTTTATTTTGCAGAGTAAAATTATATGTAAATCGTGCTATCAGAAATACTACTCGAGCTATGTTTTTTTTTAATGTGTTTGACAGTAATAAGATATTTCTCTATAAATACTAATTACAGTAGTCCAATACATGTTCTGGAAACGTCTTTATTTAATAACCAACCACTATATTTTTCTTTAAGTAACTAGAAGAAATTCTTGTTTTTTTCTTCCTTATGTAAATCCCACAAGGTTATTCTACAAAACCTGATAAAAAAATAATCCCAAACTTTACAAATAGCCTATAAGACATTTATAATTCACAACTCATTCTCCTTTCCACTATATACTTTTTTAAAAGAGAATATTATGTCTTGAAAACGAAATGACATATTTCTGTGTACAATTAACTGAAATCAACATTCCTTTCTAACATTCTGAAATAAATAGTTACTTATCTGAAAAGGGAATATGGTTGTTAATGTACACCCAACGTTCAAGAGAGGAAATTACGTCCTACTTTTCCCCCTGTGCTCTAGAACTGAAAGGTATAGGTTGATAGTAATTTTTCTGATGTGAACTCAGGACCCTAGGTCTAGTGAGTACCAGAAACTTTTAGGAATGCTGAGAGATTTCCACTGGTCTCTACCAACTTAGGAAATGTTTCCACTCTCTTCCTCAGTTTCTGAACAGAACCCCTATTCCTTGCTGGGATATCTCTCTTATCCTCCGAGGAACAGGTAATTGCTCAAAATTTCCACCAACCTTCAGTTCTTGGATTAATTTTACAATAAACCTTCTTATTTTTTATGGAATCACTTCCATAACCAATTTTTTTTCGAAATAAAAAAATAAATAACTTTCCCAGAAATGATAATTGTTTGAGTTTTCTTTTAAAAATAAATAATAACTAAAATGTCAGATTACTAGTTAACAACTAGTTAATACCTAATTTAGATATTATAGTTATGGTAGTCCTTGAAATTGCATACATAAGAATTTATTTTTTAAAAATGCTCTAGACGTAATCACACAATATTTGTAAAATATATAATTTATAAACTAACTAAGAATTCATGTAACTATAACTGCGAGAGTACATAAATGGATTTTTTTATTTTTAAACTAACTAGCAATTTTTAGTATTTTTTCAAATTTTTAATTAACTAACTCTTTCACTAATGAAAATTAAACCGAGTTAGAAAATGAGTGGAAGCCTATGTGAAGAAAAAAAACACAGTGACTCCTAGTCTTTACAAGAAATATGTCAAATAAAATCATGTGGTATATAAAGATAGAATATAGACAACATTTGGGTTCTGAATATGCCATGTACATGTAAGTACTAGTGCATTTTCTAACATCCGCATCAAACTCGTAGTAATGAAAGAGGATGTTTATAACTCTGTTTCAATAATAAATTCACAACATAATTAAGAAATACTAAACACATCCATAATCTCTTCAAAAAATACATATAAGTCGAATTTTGGGCTTATTACCCTAAAACTGTAAACGATTGATAAAAAGCCTTGTATAGAAAATTTGGGTTTATTACCCTCAAGCATTATTTGTAATTTTAACATTGAAAAGGATTGATATAAAACCGTGTATAGAAAAAAAATATATGATGGAGTATCAAAAAGATAGAAAACCATTGAAAGCAACGCCATAATAATTAGACTATTAGTTCCATAATTAGTAGCTCCAATAAGTTTGGAAAAATATTGTATAGCTCCTAAATACAATAGCAACAACAAACTAAAATATACAACCCTTTGTAGCTTGGGTTATTGCATCTTCTTTCACTCTTCAATGCTGCTTGCGCTGATAATCAACCAGCTAAAAATATAGATACAATTTGAAGAATCATTCTAATACCATAACCTAGTTAATTACAAATACATGTTGCATACAAAAAATTATAAGCTACTCAAAATTAAAGAATCACCCAATATAAGTGAGAGATGAGGTATCACTGTTGAAGCCCACCACATGAAGATACTCGTTCTTATAACAAACTTGTCTAATTCATCCCCTCCTATGAAAGTAACTCTGACAATGCAAAGAAAATAGTTAGAAAGTAGGGAATCTAACAAAATATATTCAAATATAGCATTCTTTCCTATTGTGATAACTGTCCATTAAGAGTAAATATACATATCAAGATAAAAAAATCAACTAGGGTAGACATGCCTCTACATCAAAATACAAACACCCATAAAGGTCAAGTACTGGATGACACAAATGAAATCTTTATAAATTTGACATATATATTGCATGTTAATTATTTTCAAGGAAAATATGAGGCCCCGCCATAATTAAGAATGGATTTTCAAAGATGTAGTATTATAGAAGACAATATTTTATTTGAATCAAACTCATACAAATAATATCTTGTTCATCAGTATCAAAGGAGGATAAAATTAGAGGAACATAGCATGTCTGCATCATATAAATAGAATAAAGGAAAAGAAATAAAAATTTTTATTTATCCTTCAAATTAGATAATCAATTAGAGAAAAACCCATGCTTGCCATAGAAATAAGATTCATTATCATAGGAGGTTCATCTCAACTACATAATTCCCAAAACCTTTCCCTATAGCTGAGATTTAGATAAACAACAACGATTGTTGGAATATCACACACCCCAAAAAATGCAATCCATAGCTAGCAATCACTAGTTCACATTTTTGTTTGGGTGTTATTGACCAAAACCTAGTTGCAGTACCATGTTGAAAAAGTTTAAATTACAAACACATTCAACTCATAATAATGCAAAATAACCCACATTTTTAGGTGATATATTCTATATCTTAATTTACATCGAAATGGAAATGAGTAACAATTATAAAGAACCAATTCACACATTCTACACTGTGAGACTAGGAGGGGGTAACTCCTAAGATATCATGTAAGACTAAATGTGAAAATATCCCACAAAAATAACTTTGGAGGTCAAAAAAATCTATTTTTGAGATTCCCTCTCTAAGATAAGATAAAATGAGTCTCCATAAGTATGAAATTTTTCCATATATGCAGCCCAACCTCATAATTAAGTAGTAGGAGTGTCAAAAGAGATATAAAAGCCTCAATGGGTCTCCAAGACTGGATATTAGGGTCTCCAAGTCAACAAGTAATCTCTAACAAACTAAAGCATGACAAAGCTGGGGTTGGAGCCCCTAGAATATCTCAAAAAATTATGTCGTTGTCAAAACAATTTTTTATCTATGTGAAAAATAGCCCAGACATGTGTTTGTAAATGACCTCCACAAGTTAGCACATCAACTAAACAATGATCAAGTGAATCCTCCATGTGAAAGAAAACATCAAACTAAGTCAAAGTGTGAAATGAAACTCAAGTGTGATGTGTCAATTGATCCATAAACCTCTCATGTGTGGACGTAGCATCCAAATAAAGAAATATGTAAGAAATGCCAATTTAACATCACATGTGAGCTAGAGAGATGACAAGTGGATGTAAGTACACCAAAGTGCCTCCAAATGTGTTTTAGTAAAGATAATGATGATGTGTCATCATGAGACAAATGACAAATGTAGAATGTACCTAAGAAACCACATGTGGGGTGTGAATTAACACTATAATTCCCTGTGAACAACTACTTCCAATTATATTAAAACTATGAATCCAAAATAGAGAAGAAAATACTTAATCATGCGTCTATCCATAAAGAAAACTCCTACACACGTTCCACCAAAAATACATAAAAATTACCCTCAAATGATCAACAAGAAACATCTTGGTGACCAAAATAAACTAAAACATATTCCTAATAGAAGTACAGATATATACAACACCATTGTGAACCTGGGGGTGTGCTCTATACTACTAGAAAAATCTCTGAGTTAGCTTTCTAGCCATATATTACAATCTACAATCTGAGTGAGATCATTTGAGAATGACCCCTCCAAAATCATGGTACCAAAATTGTTGAAATGGCTTGTTGGATGGGTTAGATGCTAGGAAGGACTAATCCAATGTTCTAACACCGTCAGGAGTCTTGGAAGGTGCTTTACAATGCTATAAATTTATTTGAGTCATATTTCCATCCATATATGTCACATTTCAAACTATGCAAGAATGTTGGATAACTGAGGATTTTAATTTAGGGTCTTGTTCTGTTAGATCGTCCTAAAATAAAGAAGAAAACAGTGCTAAGAAGTTGAAATAATGCAAAGTTCTAAATTTCCTATAGGGAATTACTCCATAGTAAATTGGATATGCAATAGATAGAATATAAAGGTAGATGAAAACCTCGTAGGGACATCATCACGAAACAAGACCTTCCAACAGGTCATCCTATAAGTAAATTTAGTAATATGGAATAATTACTATTGAAATAACCTTGTCGACACTTTTTATTGTTAAAAACCACTTTTTATAGTCATAATCTCTTGCATATTGTCCCCAGTGGCAAATAAACATGTTGTAAGGATTAATGTTTTGATATTTCTACATAGAAAGAATATTGCACAAATTGTGAGGGCCAATTATAGTGGTGGAATGTTCATTGGATAAATTTATTTTTTAGCCTTATACTATGACTCCATTATGATTGATTATATTGTTGTTGGATACATCCTCTATATTATCAATGCACCTCATAGGTATTAAATTGAAACCTTAGTTAAAATTAAAGCCAGAAGGATAAAAAATTCCCGTGAGATATTACAATTTATATGTTCAAAATATTTTTGGATGTAACAAGGACACATATTTTCCTCCTTGAAAATATTATAGGCACAAGACTCTACAAAATATGGAAGAATACAAGGAAGCTTTAAGAGTTCCCAAGTTTCTAATCCTTGGGGTCATTGCACCAATTTACTTTGGTAATCCTTCCTAATCGAGAGAAGTTAATATCCTAACACAAATATAATCTATATATTACTCCTTAAATTGAATACCAAGAGAAAAGAATTTAATTTTTCATAAATTGTATATCATATAATATTGAGATGGGTACAAGATGTGGAGGATCACATCAAGAAGGAAAAGAAAAAAGCACTATAGTCTATCATAGTAGATTTCACAAGTAATCATTCATTATGATCATAATAGGATTCCAGACACTACTAAGAATGACTCAATATGAAAATCTTTGAATATGATAAAATTATTTAAATAAAGTTATACCCTCAACTTAAGAAGTCCCAAAAGAAATACAACATCCTTTTCAACCTCATGTTCACAAGAAATTTGTTTGTCTCCCTCACCAATTGGAGGTGCGTGAAGGTAATGAATCAAAGCAATGATAACTCCTCCATACACAATAATTTATGCATTCCCATCTACAAATATAAACCACGCATCAACTCGATTCAAAATAACTCTTCTTTTGAAAATATGAATGACAAAATATGGCCACTCTGAATCAATAAACTTGAATAAAGTATCTCTAAAAATTAAACCTTACTAACATGGACTTAGTATGCAGGAACTAATACGTAAGTGTAACATACAATCACCCTCTTCCAATAATATAAATAAAAAACACTTCCAAACCATGAAATAAGGAATTTGATATGCACATAATATGACACCTTTACAAGGGATTCTATAGAAATAGAAAAACTTGAAAATCTAGTTTAACAATAATAGAACAATACAGAAAACGACATTGTGAATCCCATGTGCACATAGAATTCACTATTTTTATTGGCATAAATATTATGTGTACATACAATGATGACACAAAAAGGCTGGAAATCACCAAGCTGGAATACTTTGTTAATCTATAGCAAGTATTATACCAATTTGGCACCATGAGCCATGACCTATGTTACTTTATCAAACTTGCATGAATATTGCACAAGGCATAAACAAGATATCTATCTGCTTGATTAGAATGAAAATAAATAGGAAAATTTTAGTGTGGCTATAAAGATTACAATGTAATACTATGCTGACTAGTTACTATTAAATTGAAAATAGTTCCTTGGATTGTTGTTTACAGAAAAAATCCCTGAACATAGATGTAAAAAAGGATTTATTATGTGGATTTCAGAGATTTACATATACTAATAGTTATAATACCAATTTCCTCATAGAGATGTCATCTCTACAGACAATATTAAATAGATTCATAAGCCATAGGAAAATCAATTGATAATAAATGTACTAAAATTTTGGCGTCAATTTATTTATTTAACTTAGTTTCACAGACACCAAGCAAAAATTCATAACATGGCTGTACATTTTACACTATTTTTAGCCATCCATCTACTTAATAAAAAAATAGAGGCTAAAATCCTAATCAGGAAAGATCTGTAACTAGTAACAAATGTCACTAATTAAACATAAGGATAATAATCCAATGAAATTTAAAAGAAATGGTTTTTAATTTGTTTTTTCCGAAAATTAAATGACATATAAGATAATTATATCCACGTCCCATAAATGAAAAATGTTAGGTCAATGTGACTGAAGAAATTAAAATATAACATACAATCCGAAATAAGCACCTATAGGAGTATGTAAGGCTGCTCCAAAAGCACAATGTAGGCTAAACTTACAAATACATTGGAAATATTTGAAAAAAAATAACAATCAATATGACATCATTGAGGGAAATATGATGACTAGAGGTAGCAAAATGGAAACAAGTTTCATCATCTATTATTGCTAATGTTAAAATTTACCGGAGAAATAAGAAATTTATGGAGAGGAATAATAATCATAAAGAACCCAACAACAAATCACATAAACATAAACACAATGTTTAACCGGGAAAACCCCAAATCTGAGGAAAAACCCAACCAGTGAAATTTCATTAACCATTGGCCAAAACCCTGGCCAATCCATCCAAGTGAGCCTTCACCACTCACCTCCAGGCCTACATTACAATGAAGTATTCCCAGCCTCTTATAGGCTCCATTACATGCAATACCATGGGCCAAAACCATGGGGGCACAAAACCATGTGCCCCAAAACCACTACTATTTACCGTACTCAACTTTGACTCTATCCCGAGTCAATTTTACCTAAAAATTCCCCCTTTAAACTTGACTTGGGGATTATTGACTAATCCAACCAAACCTACTAGATGAGACAACCCCGCTCACTCTAGCTCTTCCCCCCTCAAATTTTTACCCAGGGTAATTGTTAACTTGACATCCCCACTATCACCTAGGTGTAAACCATACTTTACCAGTGATTACCCAAGGGTACGCATGCCATACCAGGTCTTACAACAGTATGCCCATTTACATGTAATAAAATTAACTCCATTATAATAATAATATTTTTTTGTTTCATTATTGCTGCCTTTGTACATATGAAATCAATGTCCATATAAAAAGAATCCATCGATCGAATTACATGGGTCACCAGCCTCTGTAACTGCCAGTCCTCTAGGAATTCACTTCAAATACATGGTTCATCAATTTTTAATTAATTCACATCCCAATATCCTCTCTCATTTTGACGTTCTTCAAAACATTTGATTGACACATTCTATCAAACACTTTGCATGTAACCAATCCTCATAGTTTCTTACTTTATAGATTTAGAGACCAAGACCTCTCTAAAGCAACACCACTATAATTCTCAAGAAGCTCAGAATAAAGTTTTTGACATTGCCATCCATTCACCTGGTCCACAAATATCTGAAAGCACAGTTGCTACAGCCGAAACAACATCTTTTTCTTCTTTCTGAATCTACTGAGAATTATCAGCTTCATGGCCCATTCTGAACATATCCTGCAATCATAGTCGTCCATGAGATCATAGTACTTTGAGGCATTTTATCAAATAAATGACGAGAAACCTCTAATTTTCCACATTTTGTGTATATGTCTATAAGAGCAGCAGCTACATAAATATTAGACTCAAGCCACATCATAACTATGTGATGATGAATCTTCTTGCCCTCTTCTAGAGCTAGTAAGGTAGCATTGTTCTTGGATGGATCGCTCCTGAACTTGTTGAGGGCATTGGTGGGGGTGACATAGAAGACCAAGGAATCCAGGAAGCTACTCAGTACTATGATGATAAACCCCTCTATGTAGCTAAACGAGAGGCCATACGTCCAGAGCCTCCGATTCTGGTTATCCCTCACTCGTGCCCTGATGTCAATTCCTCGTACATTCATGCTCCCCCCAGGGGCCATTCAATAGACCGTGGTCATGTTTCTCCATGCCTGTGCACCCTGCTACAGCATCCAGCCCCTTGCTTGCCATGGTTGAGGCCTGATTGGCAGAGCTGACGATAATGTCGGAAAACAAATTTGACCTGCCCGAGATTGAAAATGGGAATTAGGATTGATGGTCAGCGCTTTCTGGACATTGGAGGCTTCGCGTCCCAGGAAGTATCGAATTCTTTGCATCATCTCTCTTCTCTAAGACTACGAGCACGATTCATTCAATGCATCCTGCATCGCCCCCATGTTAAACTTATCACAGCATGCATCGCCTTCAACATTAGCAAGCTTCGTCCCAGAAAACTTCATCTACTTATAAATCTCCATATCCTTGGTTTCATAGAGCCCATTCTTAACATAAGCTATGAGTAGTGCATTTAACATAAAAATAGTACGCTCAGAAGCTTCATTGAATGCCACTAGCGCATCAACAATGCTTCCACAGGCATCAGATCTAAAATATTTAAACAAATTCGCACAATATCCAGCATCTTTGCATGAATGGTTTCACCATGCATAAAAAAATTTACATTTCTATCTCAACATGCTCCTCCACATTACTTTCATGAGAGAACTCCTCCAATGGGTTATGCATCGATCTCGTCCTTTGGTTTGAGAACCAGATCTGCATCAATACAATAGATCATATCTCTATTCAGAAGCCAATAAAACCCTTGGCAATAGAAAATGTCCATCTGAAGCCAAAACCTGAACCATGGCTCTGATACCATTTGTTAAAATTTACCCGAGAAATAAGAAATTTATGGAGAGGAATAATAATCGTAAATAACCCAGCAACAAATCACATAAACATAAACACAATGTTTAACCGTGAAAACCCCAAATCCGGGGAAAAACCCAACCAATGAAATTTCATTAACCATTGGCCAAAACACTGGCCAATCCAGCCAAGTGAGCCTTCACCACTCACCTCCAGGCCTACATTACAATGAAGTATTCCCAGCCTCTTATAGGCTCCATTACATTCAATACCATGGGCCAAAACCATGGGTGCGCAAAACCATGTGCCCCAAAACCACTACTATTTACCGTACTCAACTTTGAATCTATCCCGAGTCAAGTTTACCTAACAGCTAAGTGGATAATGACCAGTTCTTAAGCTTGACGACATCATGTAAAGAATCCAAAGAAGATCAAGGGGTGGGTTATGAGGAGAAAATACCTACCATCCACTAAAACTCCTTACTATATACTGAAACTCCTATAACACTCAAGGCCATTTAAAGGAACACTAGTGGGTAGTACTCTTTGAGGGGTGACTCGAGCTCAAAGGTTTCAATGACGTGTGATGTATATTGGCCTAGTGGTATCCAATCTTAGTGTTGTGCCATGAGAAAAAAAGCCTCCTAGAATCCCTATGGAGAACCAATTTTCTCACTGCATGTATAGAATAAATGATGGGTCTCCCTAGTGTAGAAGTTGAAGTAACACACAATAGAAAAGGGGTAAAGGGTTTAACTGAAATTCACATTAATATGAAAAATGCACTTCTAAATGAAACAATTAGGCTCTAAGCCTTTGTACGTGCATATATAACAAGGTCACTGTGCTACACAATTTCCACTACATCCATCCAATCGGGATCAAATAGATCTAATCTCAGCATATAGTAAGATAATAATTCTGGGGAAAAAAACATATTGGGTACCTTTAGGTATGGGTAACTTTAGACTCATGTAAGCAGCTGATTTGGACCGAGAATCAGACCTAGGACACACTTTATTCTCTGCATCATTTCAACCTGAGATTAACACATTTAGTATAATACTAGGTCTAAATGATTATTGTGCCTCTCTAATTGAGCCTCCCATGATGTGGATCTTCCCCGCATGTTTATATATCTATGTGCCCCCTCCTCCCAACACGTCATAGATTGATGTTGCTATCACTTATCATGCCCTATTATGTGATTTCATAGATAAGATAATTGTTAGGGATTATTAAGAAAGGGGATGAACCTAGGGTAGAGACAGAGGAGAAAATATTCCATTAAGTTTGAATATAAATAAACTAAGTTGGTAGCATAATTTATCTTTAAATTTCCTTGTCATTCCCTGGATAGGTAATATTTTTATCTTTCTACTGTTTCCTTTAAAAGCGTGTAAAACTTTACAATATGCACAAATCCTATCATATGTCGACGTCGATTAAATAAACCAATAATGTCTATAGTGCAGTAATAATCAATTAAAAAGGTGTAATATTATAGTTATATTTTTATAATAGGTAATTATTATCATTAATGGCCATTTAAACAAGGAATTGTTTAATATTTTTCATTTAGAGAAAAAGCATATAACCAGGAGGTAAAAAATTTGTCACCTATGGATTGACATTTGATCCCATATCTTCTTGAAACTAAAGTAGTAGGAAATTAAAATGAAAAGAATCATTCATAGGACACAGGAATGTTCAAGAAAAATACTAGTAGAAAGTGATAAAATTAATGACTAGGTGACTAAAAAGGTTAGTCACAAAAACTTTTCCACTTGAAATACTACCAAAATTGGGAAATCATATGTGAACAAACTAAAAAATACTAACATAAATGACTAAGTTACTCTAAGGTTAAAAAATATGACTATATAATAAGTAATACATCTAAAAATGACTAGCATGAATGAATAATTTAGTCTAGAAACACAAATACAACTACCTAACAAGTACTACAATAATATGTACTAGTCATTTATGTTAGTCATTTTAATTGTGTCACTTCAACAATCTAAATTTATAAATGATATGGATTCAAAGGTTTTTATATATTAGCTAAAAGGTTATACTTCCTTAAACACATGTTTATTGCATCAATGGACGATTAGAGTTATGGAGCTAATTAGAATCTTCAGTGTTATATTCTTTGATCACATCCACGGGGAATTAAATTTAATGCTGACATATTATATAGAATGGGAGTGGGCTTACATCTAAGTTAAATAAATTATGAAGAATAAATTTAAGAAGAAGTGGTGGTTAATTAGTAGATCACCCATTTCGTTTAGTTGAAGACTTAACTTTTCATGTGTAACATACGTCTATAAAACACCAAAAAACTAAATTGCTAGTATATTTAGTAATAAATTATCCATCTGGAAAACACATATATTTAGTAATAATTTCTTACCCGCTTCTTGACATATTTGAAGAAGTTAGGAAAAAATACTCGGATCATACCACCTTATAGGCAATTCATTTATAAAAAAGTGCCCTTTGGAAGGCTCATTGTCCTAAGCCTTTAGGAATTTTGGTATCTCGTCCTCGTCAATGCACCTTCTAATGATAAAGTCCACAGTTGTATAAAACAAATCATCGTTTATGCGACAATAATTGGAACTCCTATTTATAATTGTGTGCTTCTCATGAGCAAGTAAATTGTGTAGTAGCTATTCTATAGCTAAATAATTTATAATGTCTGCAAATCAAGGTATGTAAGTAAAAACTGCAAATAATTGTTCATCGGAAAAATTTACATTTACGCGAATATCATTATTTTCATGTTGCAACCTATAAAATAAATCAACAACTTGATTATCTTTACGATACCGACCAACTATTGTAACATTTAATTCCCACAATAAAAAAAGTCGTCACGTTATTCAACCATTAGTTACTAGATTATTCTTTAGGTACCAAATATTTTCATAGTTAGTGTCGATTAAAACCTCATAAACCGTAAAATAATTCCTGAACGTGTTTATGGAATGTACCACCTCTAAGAATTATTTTTCTATCACAATATAATTCAAATCATTGGGGGTTAAATTTTTTCTAGTGTAATAAATTGAATAGTAACACATGTCATCCTTCTATCCAAGGACAACATCGAAATCCATGTCTGAGGCATCCATGGAAATATGGAAGGGGAGTCCCAATTTCCCCCCTCAAAATGGGTGCAACCAACAATTTTTATTTTAAGGTATCAAACGCATACTGACAGTAGTCATTCCAAAGAAAAAAACATATTTAGACAATAATTTTAATAATGGCATAAAACTTTTTGTAAAACCTTCAATAAATTGTCTATAGTATCCCACAAAACTAGGGAAAGGAGCTTTATCTTAGTGGGGTCAACCTCAATACGTGCAGAAAAAACTACGAGACCAAGCATTTCTCCCTTAATTAGCATAATTCAACATTATATGTTTCTCAGGGAAAAGTGTTCTTCCTAACATAAAATCTTTCTTCCTAACATAAAATAAATAGTTTCTTAAGGTTTGCCAAAACTTCTTCAAATAAATATATACGGTAAAATCATTCATATACACTTTCACACAATCATGGATTAGGTTTGAGAAGATTCTTAACACTTCCCTTAATACTTCCCTTTGAAAGATCGTAGGGGCATTACATAATCCAAAAGGAAATGCCCAATTGTTAAAATATCCCAAAGGACAAGAAAATGTTATTTTTCCTTGGTATTTTGGAGCTATCTAGATTTGGTTATACCATCTTAACTCATCTAAGAATGAGAAATATTTATTTCCCACTAAGGTCTATAGAATTGGTCTACAAAACGAAGGGGAGAATATTCGTTCATAATATTTGTGTTTAATTCATGAAAATCAACACACATCCATCACTTTCCTAAATATTTGGGAACTATGACTAATGGGGAAGCCCACATAATTTTAGATAAAAAGTGAACCATATTAGAATAAAGGATATTTTCAATTCCTCCTTTACCACTTCCTTGAGTTAGCTTCATGCGCCTTTAAGGTTGTCGAACAGGGAGAGCATCAATCCATTTATAAATATGGCATGAACAAACTATAGGATCTATTCCATTCATGTACTAGTAATCCCATGCAAAAGATTTTTTATGTTCCTGTAGAACAAGGATCAATTTGTTTTGCTAATCAACAATAATTTCATTGTTAATATTCAAAAAATCACCATAATTGACTTCATCGAGAATGTAGTATGGTTACCTTTCCTATCGAGAAAACTATAGTAGTGATATAAAATGAGGACAAAATTTTTAGATCATGAGTTTCCTTTACATCATTTTGTAAACCATTCTCTAGTGGATAACCATTAGAACCTTAAAAATGAGAATTGAAGTGACCAGAACTAAGATTCTATTCTACACATTCTATTAAATTATTTACTTCATCTATCGTACACACTAGTAAGCCATTTCTTCGATGATATTGAAATCATCAAGCAGAGGGACTTGCTATAATTTTTTTAGGGATTTTTCAAGAGGATAAATGTTATTTGTTTTATATTTCCCCGAGGAGAAATAAACGCACTACTAGATATGCATCCTATAAAGACATTTTTGGTAACAAGCCATCACCTCCCTAAAATTACAATATTTCCTTCAGCTGTTGATTTGGTTTGGAGAACGGGGAAATCCACTGGATGCTCCCACGAATCAAGGGATACAAACACATAATCCAAATATCCTTCATGTTTGATCCTAGATATATCTTCTAACTCAATAATGGTCATGGAAGGATGGATATCTGTCAAGTTAAGTTATTTTATGGTTTTCACATTCATAATGTTAATGGTCACTCCAAGATCACTTAAGGTATTCTCAATACTCATTCTATTGACATGCATATAAATAATAGGATTTTCAGGAACTATGTGTTTTTAGCTAAACCCTTTCTATTGATTAATTCATCACATTCCCCGATAAGATACATAGTAGGTGGATCATTCTGCTTTATCCTCAATTTTTTTAGACATATATCCCTTAATATTTTAACATAAATAGGTATACCTCCAATGGCTTGTAGTAGTTGGATCAAAAAAAAATATTCCTTAATTAATTCAACATATAATACTTAGGGGGTCTTACTAGTTTACATACGTTTAGCCTATCTAGATAAGAGGAATTTACTAGTATTGAAGACTATTTCAAAGGTTTATAATTTTTTTCACATTTTGTAAGGTTACTAGTTCCAATTATAGGAGTAGAGGACTATTCCTCTCTTCCTCTCTCTCTCTCTCTCTCTTATTTTTTGATAATGTGGTTGGTAGATTGGAGCACCTTCCTATACTGTAAATGGATATCCTGCACTTCTACACGAGTAATGTTGAAAGGAAAGGTTGCAACTCAACTTGCAAGACAACCTCAATTTCCTTATTGTTTGGGTTCATGAAAATTTGAATGGGAAACTAATTTAGTGTAGGAAGTTGAGTATAAGAAAACTATAGTTGTGTGTTTCGTAGCTTTTTCTAGATAGACATCGGTGACTCAGAATTTTGTGATTTTGTTTTGTGATTTCAGGGGATATCAGGGCTATAGTTAGTAAGGATATAAAGATGTTGGTATGTAGCCTGATTCCTGCCAATCTTACTGCCAAGGCTAGTTCTGAAGTGGTTGTTGGGGCCACATATTCCATAGTGTTATAACATTCCAAGGTGTGTATTGCGAATTAGAGAAATAACAGAATTTTATAGCAACAGAAATAAAAGGCATACATTAAGGTTATATTTTAGATGAATTCTTGGTCACTAATGATTAGTTTCTTTGTTTTTCATTCATATCCTGGGTATACTACTTTAAGAAAAATAAAATGGGAACAACTATAAATGGAATTTTATTTTGCGCAAATGGAAAAAGTGACGATACCATCAAGAGGGATATATTTCTTAGGGTTCTTGTTCTGACATATTAAGTATAAAATGGATAGGAAGGAATGCTCTTCTTCCTACTTCTTTTTAAAACTAAATGTATCAAATTTTAAACCGAGAGTCGTAAAATATATCAGTTTTAAATTATCCTAGTAGATTCCTCCATTTTCTTCTAGTCACCCCATTAGCCTAACGTTTTATATTTTTAGGGAAATCCTAGAAACTATTTCTAGTTTTTCCGTTCCCATGATAATAACTCTTACAAATATTAGTGATTTCCTTAAAATTAAATGCAAGGATATCACATTCTCCCGTCATATTAAGCATGTTCATTGTCTCTTCTTAAACACCCTCAAGAAACGATTTGTTTCAATGTAAAGATATAATTTATGTTTCCTAGAACACTAAATATTGTATAAGAATCCTTCCAATTAATCCTCTAGGATTTTTTCTTCCCTTAGCACCATCCTGAAGATTTCTTCTTTCAATTCTTGAGATTTGTAGTAATATTAATACTTTTTAAGGAATTCCTTCCTCATTCCCTCCTCAGTTGTAAATTTATTTTATAGCAATCCCATAAACCATGATAGTGTATATTCTTTAAGAGTAGATAAAAGGAATTTAAAATATTGAGCATTGATCGAATAATCCATACTACAATATAAAATATCGAATTCAAATAAAAACATCTCATTTTATTGATCCACTAGTCTTTGAAGTCATTGAAGTACCGACAGAGAAATATTATTCATATAAACATTGGAGGTTGTATCACAATTTTGGAAATGAAAGGTTGTCCCATCCTCACTACTTGTTCGGTTTCAGCCCTTTTTCATTTCACCTTCACCCTCATCAATTTTCTTTCCCTTGGAAAATATAAATTTAGTCTATAGCTTTGGAAGCTTACTAGATGAGTTATTCTGAAATGCCAATTCTTCACCTCCCCTAAAAAATGTTTCAACAATAAAACCTGTCAGAAATGTATGACCATTAACTACCACCTCAATTACAGATGTTTCCTTGGAGTTCATCAAGTTATATAATGATCTTTTTATATTTATCCTTTCAGAATGGTTACCTGCCAACAAGTTAGTATTAGGGTATTTCTACGTTTTTACTTCATTATTTTGAGTTCAAGTTTCCTTTGCCCCTATCGTTTTTATCCTTTCCCCTGCTCATACAATAATATCATAATCTAAATCAAGCGAGGTAGGAAAACCCATAAAAGTGGTCATGTAGGTTCTTACCTCTTATATTACTATTCTTGCAACTCTATGTTTAATGATACTTATATACTATAGGAAAGGGGGCCTATTCGCATATAAAACTAATGAAGAACTAATTTATTTGAAGATCCATAGAAATGGTGCCAAAAATTATGAGTAATTTAATTACTTAAATTTTTGTACATTCAATTATCCACTGGGGAGTCATATGTTGACAAGGTGTTGACAAAGTATATGCAAAAGTAGACTCAACTGGTTAATAATTGATTAAAGGTTACAACATTGTATTACTAATCTATCCTTACTAAAATTTGATTCATCACTCACATATCATATAAATATAATTAAATATTACGTTGAAATAATTATTCCTTTCACTAACATCACAAATACATCCAACGGGTTCAATAATTTATGCATCTAGCTCATAAACAAATAAAAACACGCTATCTTATAAATGGAAACAAACAAAACACTTGATGAATATTTGTCCGAGTCTTCGAGTCAATCTCAACTCTCGATGGATCCCTAGATCATTATTACTCCATGTATTTTCCTAACTCCACAAAATGAAATTAGTCAAAATTGCAGAAATGTAAATTCTTCAAGAAGTAATGAAATTCTACAAGATTATGCTAAAATGAATTCAATTCGTAATATCAACATAAAGAAGTAGAAATAAAATTTTGTTATGCATTCATCAAATGTCTATGAAACTTCAAGTTTTTCACATATTAAGGGGATTACATGGATCATGGCACTTTTGGCGAAAATAAATTATAAACAATAGCAAAAACTAGCAACAACGTTTTAATATTAAGTCATAAAAAATATTACATATTCTAGAACAACAAAACTGGTCACAACCACAAATGAAACTAATATTGCGTGACGTATATAATCTTTAATACAAATCATAATATGATGATAAAATGACTTTGTTTTCGTAATTATGAAGCCATTTATTATATAAATACAACAGATAATGCAACCGCCCATCCAACATCATACATATATCATAAGTATCCTATTAAATAAGAACATCCTTTGGTACAAAAAAATATAACTAAATGGATAAAATCACCTTGGTTGGAATAATTGTGGGTATATATATACATGTTTTACACTAGCTATCATATCATTCTGGCTTTTAGTAACTTCTTTGACGACCTCTTCTAGTAACTCTAACTTGATGCGTAGCTTATGTGTTTGAGTAACTAGCCACTAATCTTCTTGTAATTTATGAAAAATATTTGCAATGGAAAAAGTGATTAAGTAGAGTGAATACACTAAAATAAAAACCAAATTAGTGAATAAATGCATAAAATAATTCATAATAATCTTAGTACTTGTGACTTACTAAAAGCATGATATTGATAGGAATAACAACAATGTATAGGGAAATGAAAGGAAAAACAAAGAAATTGGATCAGAAAAGGTGTTTGAGAGGTACTCTTGAAAGGTCAAAGTTGATACTCATCATCAAACTCCTCTTAGTGTGGCTTAACTAATGGGAGGATATCTAAAATGGGATGATGTCTTCTCAAGAATTTATAATTCCTATTTTTGACGGAGAAAACTATAGAGCATGGAAACGGAGGATGGGGACATAACTGATTAATTTTGTTGTCAATGTACAACAAATGGTTATGTTAGGATATAAAATCCTTCTAATGTTCATATGGATCATGATGGAAAGAATATTTATAAAAATAATGCAAAGGAAAAAAATTCCATTTTGAGTGGACTAAATGATATTGAACTACAAATAACTATGAATATTTAGACCTATAAAATGAGGTTTGAGAGCTTGAAGATGAGATACAAATAAAATATTGGTGAATAATTTTTTAGTGTTGAGGAAGTTTCAAAATTGATCAAAGTTATAGATGAAAAACACAACTATGGAGTGATCATTCAGAAAATCATGAGATCCCTGCCAATGAGGTTCAATGAAAAATTTTTAATCATTGAAGAAATGTGGTATCTTAGTACCATCACCATGGAACAACTCCTTTGGACCCTCATTGCATACTCCATGTGAATTGGAGAAGAAAAATCAAAATCTAGAGAAGTAACATTCAAGGTGTCAAAGAAAGCTAAGGAGAAGAAGCTAAGGATAAACATGACTACTCTAGATATGGATCAGCTGTGGAATTAGCATAGTTAGCTAGAAAGCTAAAAGGGGGTCTATAAAATAGAAGGGAAAACTCCTTTTTAAATGATTTGACTATGGAAGGGTTGCACATTTTGTATCAAAATGTACATATGAAAGATAACAAAAGGAGGAAAAGTGAAAGGAAATGAAGAGTAAGAATAAGTTGCATAAAAATCAGAAGGATAAAATCTCAATAGAAAATAAGCTTCTGTTTCAAATAAGAGAGCGATTCACTAGGAGTTACCAATGAGTCCTCATCTGAGGAGGAGCATGGAAACTTTATTCTCATGGGACTTGATTATAGATATGAGTTATATTTTTAAGAAGGAGAGGCGGACCATGAAATAGAGCTTATCATTCCATTGGATGTGTTCAAATAGGAAAGAAAGAAGAATAATTTATTAAAAGAATACCTTATTAAAATGAAAAAAGGTATTTATTATTCTATCGATGAATCCTTGAAGGCACAAATTGAAGATGTTGAAAAAATTAAAGAAATTTTCATCCAACAGTTAAAGGATAAGAAAACAATTATGGTCGAGTTAGAATATGAAAATGGATCTCTCAAGTTCATGTGAGATTCAAAAGAAAAGTGCTTATGAAGAAGACATGATCAGTTTCAAAATGAAACTGGAAGAGGATAAAATAAAGAAGTAAGTATTGTATGGTAAGTTAGGATATTGTGATTAACAATTGTAAAAAAATTGAACCATACATTGTTTTGAGATCAAATACGAAGAAAGAAAATAATCAGTCATATATCAATCTAAAATTTTTAAGGGATAAAAATTTTTGAAGGATATTTTGAGGGTTCAAAGATATCCAAAAATAAAATATGGCCTAGGGTTTGAGACTTATCAACAAGTTAGGAAAAGTAAACCAATCACCATATTTGTAGATGAACTAAAAGTAAAGGGCAGCCAGGAGAATACAACAACTAATAATGTGAACAATCAGAACAATATTGGTCTAGTGCAATCAAAATAAATCTTCAAGGGAACACGAACTAAAAAGAGAAGCAACAAAGGAACATCAAACCATCTCCTTATCATTGGAAATATATTTTTAGGTAAATCCAAATTTGTTTTATGTCTATTGTTTTGCATTTTATAATTTTGGAGACAAATGCATGAATTGTAGAATGAATCTCTTTTCTATAAAAGATACTAATAGATCAAGATTTGTTCGAAACACTAAAAACTTTTTTCTGATAATAAAAAACATTTCTCTCCTGTAATGAATGAAGTTGAGTTCTTCATATGTAACAATTTTAGACATCCGACAAGTGATTTCAAATATAATTTTACAACTCTTCCCAGGTAGTATATTCAAGAGATACGAACTCAAAAAAAACTGGTAAAAATAGAAGCAGAATCATACAGATCTGAAAAATGTGGGCTATCTTTGTCAACACATTGTCAACATGAGAAATGGCTTGTAAATAGTGGGTGTTGCAAGAATGTGACAAGTGATAAGAGAAATATTTTGAATTTAAAATAGATTGAGAAAGAAATGTTAGTTTTGGTAATGATGCTCCATATCCAATTAAAGGAAAATGGATTGTAAATTTGGATGGTAATACCAAGGCACAAAATGTGCTCTACATGGATGGATTGAAGTGTAATATTCTAAGTGTATTAGGTGTGTGAAAAATGCAATGATGTAATTTTTAGATCTAAATATTGTGAAATCAAAAGTGTTGGATCTAGAAAGTTAGTAGGAAAATAAATTCTAAATGAAAACAATGTGTATGTATTTGATGATCCTAGAGTTAAATGTTGTATGAGAAAAGAATATGAATGATGGTTGTGGAATAGAAGTATGGGGCAGGTGAATTTTGAAAATTTAGTAAAAATCAACCAAACTAAAGAAGTTAAAGGTTACCAAGATTATTTAAATGAGACAACATCATATGAAAATCATGCGAGTTGGGAAAGTAATAAAGGGTGCACTTTAAGAATAAATAATATTTGAATTTTAATCCCTTAAGGATAATACATAATAATATTTGTGTATCTAAAAGAAAATAGAGTCCAAGATTATAAAATTACTTCATCCTATTGATTTATGATTTCACAAGAGCTACTTGGATTATGGCAATGAAATTTAAATCATAAGCCTTCAACAAGTTCAAAATTTTTCAATCTCAAGGTGAGAATGAGAAGGATTTGAATATCAAGCTCTGAATATCGTATAGAGGAGGTGAATTTATGTCCAAGGAGTTTGAATAATTTTGTGAATAGATTGTAATTATAAGACAATATTGAAATTCCAAATGGTGAGGTGGAGAGGAAGAACATGTCAATTCAAGAGATAGCATGAGAAATTATGGACGTGGCTAATGTTGTGTATCATTTTTTGGGAGAAGAAGCTCAAGAAATATTTTACGTGGAAAAAATAAATCTCATGCCAAATAGTGAAAAGACACCTTATGAGCTATAGAAAGTGACACCTACAAAACCAGATCATCTTAAAGTTTTTGGAAACAAGTGCTATATAAAAAGGAATAATAAAAATCTTGAAAAAAATGTCTCATGAGCTAATGGAAGTATTTTTCTTGGCTATTGATTTAAAATAAAATCCTAAAATTTTTATTGTAAAAGGACCAAGAAAATAATGGAGTGCATTGATGTCCCAGTGGATGAGATATTACCAAAATATGAAGAGCCTATGAAGTAGCTCATGCATATTATGACCTCAAAGTGAATGAATATCAAGAAGTGTAAGATGAGAAAGAAGAAGAAGAAGAAAAAAAATCCCCATTAGAAAGCAGGTTTCCTACAACCACATATAAAGCAAGCCTCCCTAAGCAAAATAATTGGGAATAAGGATTTAGGAGTACAAACAAGGAGAATATTGATGACCAATTTGAACCAAGAAAACTTTCCAATGTTTTCCCAAGTAGAGGCAAAGGATTTTAGCGAGGCTAGAGAATATAAAAGTTGGATCAACACAATGAACAAGGAGTTGGAAGAAATTGAAAATAACAACACTTGGGAATTAGTACCAAAACCAAATGACAAGAATAACATTGGAACCAAATGCGTCTACAAGAAAAATTTGAATGAATAAGGTCAAGTAGTAAGAAATAAGGAAATAATAGTATCTAAAGGGAAAATCAAGTAAAACATATTAATTTTCAAAAAACTTTTGAATAAATAGGTAGATTAGATGTTATTAGAATTTTATTGATTTTGGCATGTTATAAAAATGTTAAGGTTTATCAATTATATGTAAGTTCAACCTTCTTGTATGGTAAATTATAAGAGGAGGTATGCATAAAACAAATAGAAGGATTTCACTTATTAGATGATGAAAATAAAGTTTGTAGATTAATAGAAGCTCTCGATGGGTTGAAATAGTATCCAGGAGCTTGGGATGTACAGTTGTAGAAGAACCTATGAAAACAAGGTTCCAAAATAGGATCAACATAAAACAATTTATACATCAAATTTGATAATTATAATTTTCTAATTATTGTTGTGTATGTATATGACATCATTTTTTGAATCAATTTGGAAGAAATGGGCCTCAAGTTTGTTGAATACCCGCAAAAAAGAGTTTACAATGTCCATTTTAGGTGACTTAAAATTCTTCCTTGGGCTGCGAGTTACATAAACTAACAAAGGTATATTGACATCTGAGTCCAAGTACTTAAGAGAAAAGTTGAAAAAATTTAGTACGGAGGATATCAAATCGGTTAGAAAACCCATAATGACTAGTCAGAAATTTATCAAGGTTGATGAGTCTCTTGAGGTGAATCAGTCCACTTACTGATCAATGATTGGTAGCTTGTTGTATTTAACAACTTCTATACCTGTCATTATGCAATTTGGAGGGTTTATTGCAAGACTTTGGTCTAATCACAGGGAAAGTCAGATAAATGTAGTTAACATGATCTTAATATATCTCCAAGGCACCATTGGTTATGGTTTGGTATCCAAAATGTAAATATTCCAGATTGGTTACTTATAATGACACAAATTTGGATGGTAGCATTGATGATATGAAAACCACATTAGGTGTAGGATTCTTTTTGGTAATTTGTCTAGTCCCTTGGGAAAGTCAGAAGAAAAACTTCATTTATTTATCTACTATTGAAGTTGAGTATGGAGCAACAACCACATGTTGCACCAAAATCCTTTGGATGAAGTAGACTCTCTAAGATATGTAGGTTAAATATGTTGATTCTATTCCTATAAGGGTTTTGAAGTCTATTGTGCTTAGAAATTTCAAAATATCATGTTCTCTACTCAGAAACAAAACAAATCACCATTAAATATCATTTTCTATGACATGAGGTTGTTAATAATGTTGTGAGGTTGGAGTATGTGGCCACTAATGAGAAAAATGTATATATTTTTATGATGCATCTTCCAAGGGAGATATTTGACCATATTAGGAAACAATTTGGAGTGTTACCATTTAAAAATGCATTAACATGTTTCTATGGAGTTGGAAGTTGGTCAAAGTTTTCCTCAATCAACTGCATAAAGTTTTCCGAGTTGGTGGTGGTTTCTTTGTCCCACATGCCTCATTGAAATATGTAATGATTTTTTTTCTTCCTCTTAACTCTTAAAAGAGAATTATTTTTTTTATCATGCATAGGGTCAATGTTAAACAAATATGGGGAAACATATGTGGAAACATTTTAGGGGAGTATGTTCATTTCTCTCATTCCTATATCATTGGCATTATTCTTTATTATTGTTATGTATTAATCCTTTCAATTGAAATCAAAGGGGGAGGGAGAAGGGAGATAAATATTCAGAAGCTAGATTTAGAAGGAAGCATTAGGTTAAGGTTGGCTTGGTATGTTTTCATCAATTCCAAAGGGGAATATTGTTGACATTGTAGTGTTATTAATTTCAATGGGTAAAAAATGGTGTAATATGACTAATGTGAAATTGTGTAAATTGTTTTAATGCTTCAAGATAGTATTGAGAGCTAGTGTTGGTGATCTAAAATTGAGATTCTATTCAACATTATGCTAAAATTTTAAAGTTTGTGTAAGCCAAAATATACTCTAGTCTTCAATTAGCATAACATGCACATATATAGATATCCTTTAGCATAAGCACATCTATGATCTTATTTGCGCAAAAATAAAAAACATGGAAATTTTCTTTGGTAATTTCCCAATGTATTCATTCTGGTGAGTCAATTCCCATTGGACTTCTTAAAAGGGTGGTTAAGCTTGAAAAGGCCTCACATTTATTGAAGAATGTGATTTATCAAGTCAATTGGGAATATTAAATTTATTGAACTAGATCAAAAATGTATGAACAAGGAAGGTTTCCTCTCCATTTCAATTTGTAATTATTGTTTAATCATTTCTTAAAATTATTTATATGTGAAAGATTTGTAAGGTACAAGTTTGATCATTTTGAGAGAGTGAAGCATTGTAAGTTCACATGAGAAAATACTGAGGGGTTTGATTTTTATAATATGCCCGTCACAGCTTTCTAAATAAGCTCAAAATTATTTCATTGCCTAGCATGCATGTTTCAATTATTATTTTATGCTGCGTGTCAGGATTTGGAGTGAAGGAACTGCTGAATATTTGTCTTCATTTCATAGATTTTCTTGAGGTAAAGAGAATGAGTTCTTGTAAGGTTTATAATTATTTGATGTATTTCTTCCTTTTATTTGTCTAGAGATAAAATTTCATTTCGTTTGGATATTTTTTTTAGAATTATAATTTTTGAGGTTAAGCCCTCGAGCAAGTAGGGGCTTGCGAAATTGTTGTAGAGGTAGTGTATCCTTATTGGTGGTGGCCACTAGAATATATATCTAGGAGTTGTTTCTGCTATCTAGTTGGGGCTAACATATGATTGCAAAAGATAAAATTGATTGATAGTAAAAAATAAGATGGAAAGAAATATTGTGGATTTCTTCCTGAAGATAACTTCCACCTAAAATTATGGTGTTCTCATGTTGTGTTAATTGTGATTCCATTATTGTATATTTTGATTTATTGATTTAAGTGTTAAAAAAATATAATATTAATGATATTTTATGAAATAATGGTTCACCCCTCTCTCCGCATCACTTGATCCCAATATTCGGTAGCCTGGTATCCAATTAGTCACTTTCCAATTGGCTCTTACCCATGGCTCCCATCAACCATGTTACCAAGTGTCGATATTGAACTTATCAAATGTGCTACCCCTCATAAATTTTCCTTATTTATGGCTTCTATATTGGAAATGTGGCTAAAAATTCAAGTAGTACAACTAATACATTATGACTATGTAAATATTTATTTTTATTAATAATAAAAAAAAAAATTGTATTATTATTCTTGAAAATATATTAAAGGCTATAAAACGAGAGATTAGAATCCTATATTTCATGGAAAACATATGGAATAAAGTATGAACAAGAAGGGGGCAATAACCAAAAAAAAATCATCAATTTTTCCACACAGAGAGAGAACTATTTGCTAAGCATGCCACCAAAATATTACATGAATAGAGATAAATGTCATGGGTGAAAGTTATTTTAAAGAGGACCACAAGAGATAAAGGAAGTCAGAATTAAAAAAGGTGCCAATGGGAGAGAGAGAATGGATTTGAACCCAAAATTTATAAGATCCTTCTTGGGGTTAAGGAGGTGTAAACTAAAGATAAAAATAATGAGTTGTTTTTCCTAGCAGGAAGGAGTTATAGCTTTGGGGTGACTACTTGAAAATGTAGTTTATTGTTGGGAGGATTGTGGAGTCCTTTAAACTATTTCTAGGAAATTTTAGATAAGCATATGAACATATGGAAAAAATTATTTTAAATATATTGCTCTTATAATTCAGATTATGGATGAATGAAGTAGAATTTCATTATGATTATATGTGTTCTAATGGGTGTATTTAAGAGAGTATATGGCTAAATAATACTAATGTCTATGTGAATGAAATTTATATATATGCATGTATCTGTGTCTGTTTTTTTGAGGGAAAGATAATGGTTAAGGGACTGAATGTTTAGTTATATGTTTTTGATAGTAAAGACTATGCTTTCCTCTACTAGTATAAATTTGAGACAAGACACCCTACCTAGGATCCAACCCTTGTATTCACTATACAGGTTGATGTGAAAGGAAAAACGAGAGGGAATGGAATAAAGTAGAATAATTACCTAGGTAGAAAGGATAATAGAAATATGCAAAAAAATGTATCTTAAATAATAAAATTTTATTTGGATAAAATCTAAATTCAATTATAGAGTGTAAAAAATAATGACGATTATAAGATAGTAAGAAAACTAGTTGAATAGAAGTAACCATTTGATAACAAAGTTAGCATTTTAGTGGCTAAGTAAAAGGAAGGGATGCCTCCTCGACTGAAAAAATGAAAAGAAGTATTGGGAATGATAACAATATGACTTAAAGAAATACCTTAGATGGACTCTGATGACAAGGTTCCATCATGATTCTATCCGACTTGGTGTTTTCTAAAATAAAATAAAAATTAATCACATCATTCATAAAGTGTGTGTTCATATCAATATATAAGTTGTAAAGTGTACTGATGTGCACAAGTATGGAATATGCAGGAAATAAAATTAAACAATGTCCTAAAATCACGATTGTGAATACATTTTCATGCCCAGTAGTACAAATAAAATAAATAGAGTTTGACTTTCTTAGAAAAATAAAAAAAATTACATTTTTACCATGCATGTTTCGGCCACGATATTAAATTATAAAATATGAAATTTTATATTAACAAAAATGGGTGAACACTTTACTAAAACAAATGTTACAAGGCTATGTCTACAATGGCCAGGCCTTTGGTGAATAGCTTAATAAAAACACCAAGATATTATACAATAATACTTAGAAAACCTACCTAGGTAGGGCACTTTATACATATACTATAAGTACAAATAAATTTTATGCAACTGAAAAACAAGATTAAGTCCAAAGATGGCTTCAAGAAGACCTGCAAGGGGTAATAATAAATGACTATATGTAGGGATGAGGTAGAAACAATGTAAACTTGTAAAATCTTAAACCTAAATATTTCTTAGATCAAAACGCCAAGTAGAATACGAATACGAATACGAATACGAAAAGCCTCCATGAAATTATCTTTTATAGTAGAAAATGTGTTTAGTATCGTAAATATGTAGAGTAAACCCTTCCGGAAAAGAATAGGGTTAGGGATTTAAGTTTGGACTGAGATATGAGAATTCATTCGACGGGAAATTCCATGAGAAATGTGTAGTAAAGATGAACATTTACAGAGGATTTTCGTCAATATGGCACCTCTAAAAAAAATCTGAAGGTTGTTGTACAAAAAATACCAAAAGCAAGGAAAATTTAGTTGTTGAGAATTTATCTAAATAATTGTCAATATCTATAAAAGATATTGATAGAAAAATTAATCAAGTATATAGAATATAGAGGCTTGATTCTAAGAGCTTTTGTGTAAATTTTTCTTTAAATGACAAGAAATATCACTTCTCATCTAATTCCAATAAGACAAATTAACCATGGTGGAAATCCCATAAGATAAGGAAAAACCTTTTCCCTTCCTTCCAAGTTAACCTCATGGTTGCAGGGCTTAGCTCACAACTCGTTTAAATGCAAATGGAACCAACATCAAAGGGATCAAGGTAGGTAGTTACCTTGGTTTTTCTAAATTCATTCCTACCATCGATTATACCGAAGTAATCACCAAAATTAAACAAAGGCACAAGATTATGTTATTCTTGGGTTATGCAAAGCTTCCATCCATGTTGTTCCTTCAAGTGGAAAGAAGGTTGAATAACATCCACTTATGTATAAGCTTCCACAAGGGCCTTTAAGGGTTGAGGACATTTGTCCCATGTCATAAAGTATATAAACAAGAGGAAAACAATACCACTGTAACATTAAGGCTATAAACATATATTATGCATCAAACATGCTAACATAAGATCGATCCCAATTATATATTGTAGGAGGTGACATAATGATTATATGGGTTGGTATAATGTATTATAAAGTTTTAAAAAAATAGCAATAACTCTCATCCATAGGCCGTGGAGTAGATTTTTGTTACATCAATAACCTATAAAAAGCCATAACATTGAAAAATGTGAAAGGATACATTGCAAAAGAAGAGAATAGATGAGAAAAATTTCCATATAACTTCTATGAGCGAATAAGAAAAATTTTAATACAATGTGCAACCATATTTGGGCATCAAGCCAAATTAAAAAAATAAAGGTAGAGATAATACAATGTTACTTGATGTAGAGTGAAAATAATGGATGTTAGAAATATTTTAGGTTTTTGTTATGTATGCAAGTTAAAAAAATAAGAATGATTTTGTTGATGTGGAAAATAATGCATGTATTATATTTATATATAAAAAGTTATTATTTACCTCATAGTTATTTTTAGAGTAATTATGAAGGAATGTTATATATAGTATCATAGAAAAACATATTGTAACACTATGGAATATGAGCTAACGGTTGCTTGACATAATTATTGGGTATCGGATTTGTGTACTTTGCTTTCCCATTTTACCTTATCTTTCAATCTCTTTGTGCCATTGTTACTCTTAAAACATATAAGGTAAAACACATTTCCTTATCTTTCATGGGATATTTGATTAATGAAGTATTTTTCATGAAGGTTTTACCTTTTTCCATATTGACCCCATTATTTCTACAAATTTAGCTAAAACAGGAGCGTTGCAGCCGCTAGTCAAGGGACAACCTATCATCTCCAGCGTTTTTCTCCTTTGCTGTTACAACATAACGTAATTGTTTGTATCTACACCTTTTCAGGCCTTTTCATGTTTTCTTTCTAGGTAACTAGGTTGCCCTTGTAACAAGATGTATTTTTGTGACTATGGAGTTTTTGAGTGGAACTGGGGGTTCCACGACACTTGTATAAAGAGGCCTGCGGGCTGTGAATCGGGGTTAAGCCCTCTTACATACAAATCTTGTAACAAACTTTGTTTATCATTAATTGAATGTGCAACAGCTTGTTATTTCTCCTATAATTCATGCATTTTCCATAGCCCTGATCAGAGAGTTGGGCCCACTGTCCTCATTAGGTGATGCACTTATCCTTTTCTTGCAGTGTTTGTATTTTAGTGTGATTTCTTTACTGTTGTTATAGTTTACGTTAATTTCTGTGAATGCCCTTAATTTCTGAAATTTACTTAATTGTTGTTTTAGTGGTCTGTGTGTTATGGATTTTACCCTATGAGCTATAGCAGTTCATGTGCTTGTATCTACATATACTTTGTCGTTAGTCTTGAAATAACTAACACCCTCGGGTTGATAATTTATGTGGATAAAGGGTTGTGTTTTTCTCATATCTGGACACCAACATTTGGCGTCATTGCCAGGGAAGGATAATAGGTGCAAGAATGGGATATGCAACAGATCTTAGGGTCGATCTCTTGTCTTGAGGAGCGAATTTATTGCCCTGCTTCAAGTCCTGAGCGTAAGTGATTCGTGCTCTCCTTTCCTTCTTTTTTTTAATTTTTTTTCTGTAAAAATTAATCCTTCATCTTGGGGAAGGTATTTCGTAACCCTTCCCTAATTCCTAGGCATAGTCTCTAGTTTTTCACTTTTATTTCTAGTTTTGGGCCAATCTCTCATCCTGAGGAGAGTATGTGATTACCCTGCTTCAAGCCCTAAACTTGGATTTTTCTTTTCCCTTTTTTTTGTTTATTTTTTAATCTATTCTCTCGTCTTGGGGTGGAAGTTATCATTCCTACTCCAGGTCCTGAGTGATTTTTGATTTTATTTGATGAACCCCCTTTACAATTTGTATGAACAAGGATTCGAATAAGAGGGGCAGAGGAAGACCCCCAAAGAAGGGGAAGGATCTAGGACGGAAAACATACATTCAGGAAATTATTGAAAAACCTAGATCTGAGGCATCATCCCATTCTGTTGGTAGGGTTATAGTTCAGAAAAAGTCTGAAGGGTAGTCTATGGATCAACGAGTGCCATCCACGGTACCAGAAGGTGTTCTTTCTACAATCGAAAATTTAAAAAACAAGGTATCAGTGGAGGGGATATCCTTATCAACACCAGAAGGGGAAGAAGTGGAAAGCAGGGGATTAGAAGAATTGAGCAACTCTATCTAGGAAGAGAAACCTCAAAAAGGGTTTTCATCCCCAATAGACCAAGGCATTGTTTTAAAAATTCTTGTTGTTCAGCTAAATTATTCTCATCTGGTAAAGTAATTTTTGAAAGACTTTGAGTCACCAAGGGACCAGGGAAGCGCGGTGCAACCTTCTAGGGTTGAATCACTCTAGACACCAGCTGCAAAACCAATTGAAACTCCAAGTCAGTATTGGAGGGTATTTATGGCACCTGTAAGTTCCTCCATTGATTTTCTCATTGGAAATGTTACAAGTGATGTAGCAATGAGACCCATCCCTTTAAAAACCTCGCCTAGTTTTCATGGGCTCTCTTCTAAGGACCCTGACATGTTCCTTTTTTAGTTTGATATTGTTTGCCATGGATATTACTATATTGCTAATGCCCATAAATTGAAGATATTTCTTGCTACCCTAAAGGGAACAACCCTGAGATGGTTCATGGGTCTAGTGGTGAGTACGATTACCTCATGGGAAGGAATGAAACAAGCTTTCTTGGAGAAATACCAAATACTGTAAGTCCCGTGAAATTAAGGAAGAAATTGTTAAATTTGCATAGAAAGAGGATGAAAATATTCAGGATTTTGTAGAACGATTTAAATACATATTGCAGAGGTCTAGACATAGTGACCTGGACGAGGAAATTCTAAAGATCATTATTCTTAGAGCACTTAGGGAGGACTCTTTGAAACTTATGAAAATAGTGTGAAAAGGGGATAATTCGAAAGAAAACTTCGAAACTATCTGTGATTACTCTATCAAGTGTTCACGGGGAGCTATAAGAAGTGTTCAGGAGACTCGATCATCGAAGACTTCCGGTGGAGGGGTCAGAAAATTAGAGATTGGAAATCTATTGGAAAATTTGAGGACCGATATTATGAGCACACTATTAGCCCATATGGACACCCTACAGTAAAAATAGAAGTAGATGGAGCTGGAAAAAACCATGGCCATATTCTTCTTTCAATGAAAAATGAAACACCCTTTGAAGGAATGGCAGCTGAGCACGATGGAAGCCTCTGCGATCTGTGAACATACTCACACGACCAGTTCATGTCCTTCCTTGCCCAAGATGAAAGAAGTTTTCCAAGGAGAAAGTGAAGAAACCCCAGTGGACCAGCTATACTTTATGGGGCAGAAGAAGCCATGGCAACCTCGACCACTAGCTATGAATCCATGTATGTTTCAGGACCCATCACAGTACTTTAACAATTTTAATATGGGTCCCCAATCTGCACCATTTTCGGCCATGTGGTCTCAATATTAGTATCCCCCTTGGAAACAATGGGTTCCTCAAGCTAGTCTAAATCCTTGATGGAATTACACCTACCGTGGACCCTTTCCTACTGGACAGTTTCCTCATCCCATGCCTTAATAGCAACTTCGGTTGCCTTCTAATGTACCCCCAAGAAACCCAACCATTAGATCCTGGTGTCCTATCCATCCTAACCCAAATCTGAATAACAAAGGGGTCTAGCAAACAAACACCCTGAACCTGCCATCTTACAGAATTTCTACCATGGGGCTCAATGAAATAAATTTATGGTCTGGCTGGGTAGTAAATACACCTAATTCACCAATTATCATAGAGCAATTTGATGGTGAAGATACAGAACCAGAACAAGGAATAGTTAGGGATAATTTATATCATAACATAATCAATCAGACACCTCCGCAATTTTTCCCTAATCAAGTTCATATAACTTCTCCTCAATATTCCAAAATATTGACCTTGAGCAAACCAAACCGTCAAGCAGAATTTGACTTCCCAGGGGAGCTGCAGAATATTTTTGTTAAAATACCTCTTTTACAGGCTATGAGGGATGTACCTATATACGCAAAAAATCTGAAAGAATATTTCTCCAATAAACCAGGGAGGAAACCTAAGGATCCATTAACCAGTCATGTAATTGGAAGACTATCTAATATCATGTTAGGAAAAATCATGCCTGTAAAATACGAAGACCCTAGGAACCCGATTCTAATAGTACAGATTAATGGGGTTGAAATACCAAACGTACTGGTAGATTTGGGAGCGTCATTAACATTATCAATGTTGAAACAATGAATACATTAGGACTTGGAAACATTAAACCAACCCCTACTATCTTGGAGCTTGCATACAGATCTAAAATTAAACCAGTGGGAAAATTAGAGGATGTGATAATTTCAGTAGATTCATGGCATTACCCTATAGATCTCCTTATATTATAGACCCAATCTTCAGTAGGTGGTCATCCATTGATCCTAGGAAGACCCTGGCTTACAACTGCATATGCCTACATAGGGTGTCGATCTGGGCACATGATTATATCGAATGGGACAATTACAAAGAATATTAAGATTTATCCTCCTGTAGAACCAAGACCATCTAAAAAATCATTACCCAATCAGAAACCTCTACCTATAGAAGATCCTGAACCTGAAAACGAAGATGTTAGAACAGTTCTTACTATTGAGCAGGCCCTTAAATTTAAAACAGAAACTGAAGATGATGACATTAATGCTTTTATTAATGATTCTAGTTCGGTTTCCAATTCAACTCGACATATTGTAGAATTTTCCATGAGCTGTGAGACACAGGAAAATATTGAACTGGAAGATGACATTGAGGCCATTCTTGTAACCTCATCCCATTATATTACTCCAATCGAGATTGGACCAGGGAAAACACTTACTATCAACCCAAACTTGTCTTAATCTCAGACAAAATAGTTTTTGGAAGTCCCTCAAGATCATCAGGAGGCTTTTTCCTGGGATTATACTGACATGAAGGGTATCCCTGCCGACTAATGCACTCATCATATGTATATTAAGGAATATTGTTGCCCTGTAAGACAACATCAACGGAGGATTAATACTGCTCTCAAAAACATTGTTAAAGAGGAATTACAAAAATTGTTGGATCTAGGGTTCATTTATCCTATCTTAGATAGCCAATGGGTATCCCTGCTAGTTATTGTTCCCAAAAAGAATGGTAAATGGCGGATCTGTGTAGATTACAGGGAACTAAATAAGGAAACTCAAAAATACCATTTTCCTTTGCCATTCATTGACTAGGTCCTGGATACGTTGGCTGGGAAGAAGTGCTTTCCCTTCCTAGAGGGATTCAGTGGATATAACCAGATCTAGATAGCCCCAGAAGACTAGGATAAAAAAAATTTGACATGTCCTTGGGGAACGTTTGCATAGAGGGTCCTCCTGTTTGGTCTGTGTAATTCTCCTGCTACCTTCTAGAGGGAAATCTTGGGAATATTTTCTGATTTGGTCGATGATAGCGTTGAGATCTATATGGATGATTTTACCCCATATGGAATCTCATTTGAGGAAGGATTGGAAAATTTAGAGAAAATACTCAAAAGATGTAACCAACCCCATGTATCTCTCAGTACAGTCAAATGCCATATGATGAGGGAAGAAGGAGTAATATTCAGACATTTTCTCTCTACTGTTGGAATTCAAGTTGATCTGGCTAAAGTAGAGGTAATATTACATTTCTCGGTACCCAAAACACCAACACAGGTATGTAGCTTTATTGGTTGTGCTGGTTACTATAGGCGCTTTATAGAAAATTTTGCTAAAATAGCACACCCATTGTTTCAATTGCTAAAAAAAGATGCATAATTTCTATGGACTAAAGATTGTGAGACATCTTTCACAAAAATTAAGGGGCTGGTGTGCATAGCTCTAATCCTCCGAGGACCTGATTTAAAATTACCATTTCATATACATACTGATGCTTCTCAAACAACAGTAGGGGTTGTTTTACGACAGTAGGTAGACAAAATACCATATGAAATTTACTATGTCAGCAAGAGCTTAATTCCTGCTAAATTAAATTATACAGTGACAGAAAAGGAATTCCTGGCTGTCATTTATGCTTTCAATAAGTTTCGGCACTACATCAGCGAGTTTTCTACTATTGTCCATATTGATCATGAAAAAATCAGGTATTTGATGAATAAACCTATTACTGATGGTTGTATTACAAGATGGTTGTTATTGCTTCAATAATTTGATATTACAATAGTAGATAAGCCAGGAAAAGATAACGTAGTAGCTGACTTCTTATCTAGAATGGATAACAATGATGAATGCACACTTGTAGAATATAGTGTTCCTGATGAACATCTTTTTGTAGTTTCTACTAAACCTTCGTGGTATGTAGATATTGATAACTATCTTGCTACAAGGAAAGTGCCTCCTCATTTTTCACAGAGAACAACAGAAGATTATTCATCATAGTGCCTGATATTCTTGGATGGCAGGGTACCTTTTTCATACAGGAGCAGATAAGTAGATCTAGCGCTGTGTGTCTAAGGATGATATTTATGAGGTATTGAAAGCTGCCCATGATGGCCCTTGTGGAGGGCTTTTTGCGAAAAAAAGAACAGGCCATAAGGTGCTACAAATGGGATATTTATAGCCTTCCATTTTTCGTGATGCTCTGAATTATGTTAGGAGGTGTGATAGTTGCCAACGTATGGGGTAGCTCGGTCGAGCTGATGAAATGACTTTGCAGGCACAAGTAGTCTTCGAGCCTTCTGAGAAGTGGGTTATTGACTTCGTTGGACCTTATAACCCACCCTCCTAGCAGAAATTCCACATCTTGGTCTGTAATGATTATGTGACCAAGTGGGTGGAAGCCAAAGCTGTTACGCAAGCAACAAAACAAGTGGTCTCATATTTTCTATTTGAAGAAATTTTTTCTCGTTATGGTACTCCAAGAGAGATTGTTTCAGATGGAGGAGCACAATTCACATCACACAAGATAGCAAAGCTCATGCAAAATATGGAGTCAAGCACAGAGTGACATCTCCATACCACCCCCAGGTGAATGGACAACTAGAAAGCATGAAGAAAAAAATGGAGAATATTTTGACAAAAATTGTGGCATACCATCGCTGGGATTGGGCTTAGAAGCTCCCAGAAGCTCTGTGGGCATACAGAACGACATGGAAAAATACAAGTGAGTTTTCACCATTTGAGATGGCTTATGGGAATTCCCCATTTTTTCCAATAGAATTCGAGATTAATACTCTCAGAACTACTCTTGAAGTTGGTTTGGATCTG
Source organism: Pinus albicaulis (assembly GCA_034641835.2). NCBI lineage: Eukaryota > Viridiplantae > Streptophyta > Pinopsida > Pinales > Pinaceae > Pinus > Pinus albicaulis. The sequence continues at coordinate 1,022,806,340 of CM076570.1, forward strand.
TTAGATGTCCAAAAACACCATCTGGCCCAGCTCAATGAACTAGAAGAAATCCATTCAATGGTTGTCCAGAGAACCAATGCTATTCAACAAAAGAGAATTAAATGACATGATAAGTTTATTAAAAATAAGGTGTTCGAAAGTGGAGATTGGGTACTGCTTTATGACTCCCATTTTAAGGATTTTAAGGGGAAGCTTTGCACTCGGTTGATGGGACCTTACGAGGTGGACGTTGTGTCTGATAATGGAACAGTCAGGCTACTCACAATTGATGATACATGGGCTTCATTTATAGTCAATGAACATTGCTTAAGACTATACCACTGCCTAGCCTCTAAGCATGCTTTTATTAAACAACTCTCCAAGAAATCTGGTTTGAAGGTCATCATCATAGAGAATCCTTCCTCTGCACCCCTCTTATAAAAAAGAAAAAAAAGAAAAAAAAGAAAAAATATATATATATATATATATATAAGAAAGGAATAAAGAATTATATTATTTATCTTATTGTATTTTTGCAGGAGTTACAACTAAGGAGTAAAAATCAAAGAATTTTTTTCCAAAGTATAAGTTGCTGCTACACATGGTGTTGTTACTCCGATGCTACTACTTGATGTTGTTACTCCTAATGCTGCTACACCGGCTGCTTCTACTCGCACTGCTTCTACTCTGATGCTGCTACACCAGATACTGCTATTGGCACTGCTGCTACTCTGATGCTGCTACTCGATGTTGTTAATCTCGATGCTGCTACACCAGATGTTGCTACTCGCACTGCTGCTAGTTGATGCTGCTACACCGGATGCTGCTACTCGATGATGCTACAGCAGATGATGTTACTCACACTGTTGTTACTCCAATGTTGTTACTCAATGATGTCACTCTGATGCTGCTACACCAGATGCTACTACTCTCACTGCTGCTACTCGATGTTGCTACACCAAGATCTACTACTCTGATGTTGCTACATCGGATGCTGCTAATCGCACTACTGCTACTTGCACTACTGCTACTCGATGCTACTACTCTGATGCTGTTACTTGATGCTTTTACTCTATTGCTGCTACTCGCACGGTTGTTACTCCCTACGTTGTTACACCAGATGTTGTTACTCTGATGCTACTACTCCATGATGTTACATCGGATGATGTTACTTCGATGTTGCTACTCGATGTTGTTACACTAGATGCTATTACTCTGAATGTTGTTACTCATACTGCTGCTACTCCAATCCACATCATCACTGCGCTGTCATCGTCCAGGTAGGCCATCAGGTATGCCTCCATGTGAATTTTACCATTTTAATTAAATGTCCCATGTGAAGATTTAAATGCCGTGGATGGCAAAAATTTAAGTTGGGGGGGTCTCGTCATAAACAAGGACAGCGTAATAATTGCCTCATAAATCAAGTATGACAATCCGCTCATGTTACACCTTACGATTCCCATCAATATGTGGTATTATCATTTAATACATATTGGGATCCATAATTTGTCTTATCCGCCCTATACGAACAATTATTATTTCTATTCACCACACTTAGCATATTCTTTTATTCTTTTTCTTGGGTCTCTAGAGTTACCACTCGTATTTACCATTATCACCTTTCCATTTTCACCATGTTGTTTCTCCAAATTTGGTAGCCACCACCTTGCCCAATGGTCTACTGTTATAGGAAATGTCGCTACAAGTCTCCACAGTATGGGTGGCTGGCTGTGTGACATGAACCTAAAAACACAGCTTTAGTCCATAGCAATCCAGGCGTTTGGCAATTATTTGTCAACGTAGGGTGGGAAACCTACTTTGACAAATTGAAGGGGTTTGATTGAGGAATCACAATGAATTTTTCACTCAATTTAGAGGAGAATTATTCATGGGTCAGAGGTCTAGAAGTTCCTATCACAGAAGAGGTGATTATAGAGGTTAGAGGGCTGAGAGATCGGGGGCAAAAATGGTTTGCTCGAAAAGTTTCTCTTCCAAAATTTCCCAAATTATTCTTGCAAGCAGGAGAAAGTGTCGTTCAAATGGGTAGAGGATACGAGCGCATAACGAGACCATATCCTTGAAATGAAGTTGCAGGTTTTGTAATCAAATACATAACCTGTGAGGGAAGAGCCACGACTCTGTTCAAGTATCATTTTAAAATTTTAACGCACCTTTGATTACCACAGGCTCAGGTACATGCCTTGAACATGCCCTTCTTCCTATTGAAACAACTGCAACATATGTCTTAGGCTACTTATAATTTTCACCGAATGTCGGAAGTGCTTTCTAATAATGGTTTGGTGAAATTATTGGTCATGCATGCAATAAACATGCTTCGGGTCTCCTAGATAGAAATATTTGGACCCTCAGAAGAAGAGGTAGTAGCCATAATTGCTGCTAGAGAAGAGGAACCGGCCCCTTCGGTTGGTATAGTAGAAGAAGAACATTCAGAAGGAATTGATCAAGAGGAACCTGAGGAAATGGAAATGGAAGTTGATCAGGAGAAATTCGAGGAAGAAGAGATGATGGTTGATTAGGAGAAACCTAAGGAGACGAGAATGGAGGAGGTAGTTGGCGATACAGCCGAGGCTGTCACAGAAGAGCCAGCCTTGCTTGAAAAGCCCGCAGAAGAAGAAATGAGGATGGAAGAGGTAATTAGCAGCATGGACGAGGCTGCCACACAAGAACCAACCTCGCTTGAAGAACCCACAGAGGAATAAATTATGGACATTTTGTAGGAATTTGATACTGTTATACAGTCGTCGACTTTTGTAAATGAAGAACAAAGGAGCGAAATTGTGGACAGAGAAACGGAAAGTGATGTGGTTTTGCAAAAAACAACATCAACTGCCCATATAGATATAGATACTGATACAAGTGGGGGTGTTACACAAGAACCACCTCCAATTCGGCTAGAATGAGAGAAGTCAGCCTACAAAATCGATGCTGGGCCTCAAGAACCAGTGTTGACCCATGAAGAAGAAATGGTGAGAAAGGAGCAATAAGACAGAAGGGAAATAAGCCGTGGAATCAATGCTGCCCCACAAGAACTAGCATCGATCCCAGTTGAGGAAGTAATATGTGAAGTTCCGGTTCAAACCAGAAATGAAGGTTATGATTATGTTCCCCATTCTCCGTTCCAGTCCCTAATGCCTATAGGGGTGAGGGGATTCCTCTTGCCAAAACGTTTAATTGAATAAGTAGGTGTTCCCCCAGTGCTTAAATTTTTTTACAAGGCCAAGATTTGCCTAGCCACTACTGAACCAGAACACTTAGAGGCTCGTTAAGAAGACAAAGTTCCCATGGAAACATAAAAAAATAGAGTGGCCAATGAAATTGTCAACCACACGGCAGAAGTTACCGAAGGAAGCATCGAAGAAGAAACCCTTGTAGATAGAGATCCAAGCCAAAAGTACTTGACAAGAGAATCGTTGGAGAATACCCGCAGTGTTTCGCTGCTTTCTGAGCCTGTTCTAGGCCCAAAAACTTAATTCATTGTTAAATAGGAATGGGTTGGATAGTGTGAGAAAAGGAGGTTATGTCTCAATAAGAAGTATCAGATGAATTTCAGTGAAACAATGAGACTAAAAAGGGAGGTTTGGGATTTGAAGAAGCAAGTTTCACAATTGAAAAGGAAATTAAAAATCTACAAATGGAAGGAAATAAAGCTAAAGCTTGAAGTCTCCACTATAGCTACCTAGACTGGCCCGATCAAAGAGTTGTTTGGAGGTCAAGAAATTGTATTGGCTGTTGAAATTCAGAAGTGGCAATCTGCTGCAAGCGACCATAAGAAGGAAATAGCTAGGGTTCGAGAAGAAGCTGTCGGAGTCATCATAGAATACATGGATTAGTTATACAAGGCACTTCTGAAGCAGGCCAAACAAAAGGTTAGAATAGAGGAGTTGGAAGAAGAAGTGCAGTTGTTGAAGAAAAATAAGGAGCAGATGTTCTCCCTGGCACAGTAGGTAATGGCCTGTAGACCTCTTGCACATAGCTATGCCTTGTTCCTTCATGAAAAATTTCTTTTCTTTTGTCCTGAAAGTATATATAAGGAGATTTGGTACGAAATTGAGGACCCCATTCAATTTATCCATATTATAAAAAATCATGATATTATAGGACAACACTTAATGTGCCAACTCTACATGCATGGGTATTACTTAAGGCATGATGAATCTTTCAACCTTGTTCCATTCATGGGGGACATCCATTTAAGGCCTTTCACCTCCTATACCATCAATCAAATTAAATGGAGAAGGGCTTGTGATACATTTGAAGAAAATCAATCCGGAAAGACATTAGTGATGAGAAGAGAGCATGGTCAGTCCCCAAACATTTATAACAAGCATTATACATTTTTAAAGATTGGGGGCCATAAACAACACATGTTGGCAACCCAGAAATGGTGCGTTGACCTATGTGTCAACCAGATTATGATGTTTCACAAGGAAGCACAGGTTAGTTGGCAGAAAAGATGGATATTGTCATCCTCAAACATTAGAGAAAGAGAACCATTTTCGGCACCCAAATTTGCACGGGCTTTAGAGGGAATGCCATGTTTCGTGGCATGCATTCATACCTATGGGTTCAGATGGATGGGCTTCAGGTTTCAATTTCTCCCTCTTTGGTTGCTAGCCGAACGATATACTCCTGCATATAATGTTGATCCAGACTAGTGGAAGGATGTTGTTTTGATAGAAGGATATAAGCCAGTAGAAATAGAAATGGCTACAGAGTATGACCTCACATAGCTTCATGTTGATCACAGTAGGTCCAATCTGGATCTGAGGAGACGACGAGCTGCATGAGGACATGCAGATAGATTAGTTGGGGGGAGATGTTGGGTACCAGATTTGTATACTTTCCTTTCCCATTTTACCCTATCTTTATATCTATTTTTTCCATTATTACTCTTAAAACGTATGAGGTAAAACCCTTTTCCTTATCTTTCATGGGATATTTGACTAATGAAGTATTTTTCATGCAGGTTTTAATTTTTTCCATATTGACCCCGATATTTCTACATATTTGGCTAAAACAGGAGCACTGCAGCCGTGATTCAAGGAACAACCTATCATCTCCAGTGTTTTTATCCTTCTTTGTTACAAAATAACAAACTTGTTTGTATCAGCGCCTTTTCAGGACTTTTCATAGTTTCCTTCTACGCAACTAGGTTACCATTGTAACAAGATGTATTTTTGTAACTATGGAGTTTATGAGCGGAACCGAGGGTTCCAAAACACTTGTATAAAGAGGCCTGTGGGTTTTTAATCGGGGTTAAGCCCTATTACATACAGATATCATAACAAACTTTGTTTATCATTAATTGAATGCACAACAGCTTCATGTTTCTCTTGTAATTCGTGATTTTGTCGCAGCACTGATTAGAGAGTTGCACCCACTCTCCTGATTAGGTGTTGCATTTTTTCTTTTCTTGCAGTGTTTGTATTTTAGTGTGATTTCTTTATTGTTGTTACAATTTATGTTAATTGCTGTGAATGCCCTTAATTTCTGCAGTTTACTTAATTTTTGTTATAGTGGTCTATGTGATATGGATTTGACCCTGTGATCTATAGCAATTCATGTGCTTGTATCTACATATACTTTGTCGTTAGTCTTGAAATAACTAATGCCCTTGGGTTGATAATTTGTGTTGATAAAGGGTTGATTTTTGCTGATATCTAGACATAACAATAATTCTCCCTATTTTAGTACTACCTTTGTCCTAAATTTGGTACCTAAACCTATGTTTCACAATTACATTAAATCCTTTCCACGTGATTCTTGGTATTTTGTGGTTTTGTTAGATATGGATTAGAGAGGCTTATCATTTATTAAAAAAGGTTGAATATGATATGTTCCTTTGTAAATTATCCATTTAATTCATTAAGGCTTCAAAGTTTAATGTAATTAATCAAATTATAGTTTGGTTCATACAGATCCACAATTCTTGTACCACCCGCCGATTCCTGTACCAAATAGACAACCAACCATTTCATTTCGAGCTACCTCCAAGAATATCACATTTTTGAATAATGATGTGCACCTTTCGCCAAGGGTTCATTCCACCATGTACATCATTCATTGGAGTGTTATGGATAGTAAATATAGAGTTCAATCATTTTCCAACACATTTTCCTCCTATGTTTCTCATTATGGAAAAGAGTCGAGTATTTTCATGTATAAACTAGGGATTCTAGGATTTAGGTAGCTAGTAATACTTTGAAGAACACTGATACTTTGTGGTTATATATATTTTTTAATATTGTATTGCCCTGTTTCTCTGGGTTGGATCTATGGTTTCACGTTGTACTTTTGCTGAATACATTCAATAAAATAAGGAGTTAATGCAAGTTTTGTTCACTTTCCATTCTTGTTATTATTTGTAATGTTTCCTTCATGTAATTGATTTTAGAACTTTGGTGACTAGAAAAGAACCTGTTGGCTAGGGCTCAACCAACCTAGCTTGTTCTCCCACTATTTTGTAGCGTGTTAGAACTATCATGTTGGTGTGAATAGAGTAATTTCATTTCCTTTCTTGAACATGGAGATTATTGAAACCCTTGTTATTGTTTGCATGCATAATCTCAGATGTGAGCACTCATAGTGTGGTTTGGTGGGTTGATTTTATTTCCAGTTCTATCTTTTTATTTCCTCTCGAGAGCATCGCACTTCAATTTTCTTTTTCTAAGAAGCATGTCTAAAGCTATTTCTGAAAGGTTGCATTTCGTTGTAAGTTTCATGATTTCATATTGGTTTATTTTCTTACAAGATTGTGTGCCCTCATGTTAATGAAATATCTAGCGACATATTTTTGTGAAACCAGCTCCGAAAATAGAAGAAAAGAGATTTCAACACCTTAGAAATAAGCCACTTCGAGGGGGAAACCTCTAATACATTATGTGAATGAACAATTCTTAGATGATACAAATTACAAAACCTCCTTTCTATATATAGGAGTCCATGGGGCCACAATGTAATCCTAGCTGACCTAATAATAATAATTGAAGGGCACAATAATAACAATATGGGGACTACAGGGGTACAATAATAATAATAAAGGGGTTACAATAACAACAATAAGGGACTATACTAGTAGTATAGGGACCTAACATGCCCCTCTCCTTAAAAAAAGTATTGTCCTCAATGCTTGAGTAGCTCCGGGTGCTTCTGTATAAAATTCTCATCCTCCCATGTAGAATCTTCAGTGGGTAAGTTCTTCGACTTGATGAGATACTTTGAAATTGATCGATTCTGTAGCTATTGAGTTCTTGTTTCTGTGACCGATTTAGGTTGCAATATGATTTTTCCTTCCTCATCAAGTTCTAGCAATATTGTTTGAACTGGAATATTTTCACCTATAACCTTCTTTAAGCATGAAACATGGAAAATTGGACGCACTCGTGAAGAAGCAGGAAGCTCCAATTTGTATGCCATAGTACCAATCTTTTGCAACACCTTGTGAGGACCATAGTACTTTGGAAATAATTTATTATCCTTCTTGGCTTGCTTGAGGGACATTTGTTTATATGGTTGTAACTGTAAAATTACCCATTCTCCTACACCAAAACTTCTCTCGCTGTGATGTAGATCTGCCTGTTGTTTCATTCGATTTTGTGCCAAATTCAGGCTATCCTTTAAGAGATGGAGAACTTCTTGTTGATGCTCGATGTGATCTTCCACTGCTTGAAACTTCAAATTTTCTCTTAAATATGATGTGATGGATGGTGGATGATATCCATAAAGTGCCATAAATGGGGTCATTTTTGCTACAGTATGGAAGGAAGTGTTATACCACCATTCAGCGAGAGGTAACCACTTGAACCACTACGTTTGTATATAAGATACAAAACAAGAAAGATATCCTTCCAAACATTTATTTACTATCTTAGTTTGACCATCGGATTGAGGATGATAAGATGAGCTATGAGCTAATTGAGTACCCAAACAAGAAAATAGCTCTATCCAAAAATTTTCAGTTAGGATAGGATCCTTGTCGCTCACAAAAACCCTTGGGTTCCCATGTATCTTTTGAATTGTGTCCATAAATGCAGTAGCAATTTTACTTCCTTTAAATGGATGAGATAATGCACAAAAGTGTGCATACTTGGTAAGTCTATCAACTATCACCATGATGACACTCTTTCCTTTGGACTTGGGTAAACTTATGATAAAATCCATTGAAATATCCTCCCAACGTTGACTTGGAATGGATAAAGGTTGTAGAATACCAGGGGTCTTAATTGTCTCAAATTTATTCTGTTGGAAAATCAAACATTCCGCCACAAAATTTTGAATATCAGATTTAAGGCCATCTGAAAAAAATTCCTTCTTCACCCCGTGGTAAGTTTTTAAAAATCTTGAGTGTCCTCCTAAAGGAGACGTGTGCAATTCCAAGAGAATATTTTGTTTTAGCTGGGAATTATTACAAATATATAAGCGATCTTTGTATCATAAGGAATCATTTTTCCAACTAAATGTATCATATTTACTAGGATCTTGCTGCAAATTTTGAATGAGTGTCCACAATTCTTTATCCTTCTTCCATTCATCTCCTGTTTCGGTTATCCAATCTGGTTGGAAAATATAAATGGCACAAAGAAAATCTTCCACCTCTTCATTCTTTCTTGAGAGTGCATCTGTAACAACATTTAGCTTCCCCTTTTTGTAGATTATTTCAATGTCATAATGCAACATCTTTGTGACCCATTTTTTCTGCTCATCTGAGGATAGTCTTTATTGCAAAAAGTGTTTAAGACTATCATGATCAGTTTTTACCTTGAAGTTTCCTCCCATTAGGTAATTTCACCATTTATTTAGTGCATGCAGTATTGTTAACATTTCCTTCTCATAAATAGGTTTTTGTAAATACTTTTCTTTGATTGGACGACTTTCAAGAGCAATGGGTCTTCCTTCTATCATTAAAATAGCACCAATTCCATTTCCTGAGGCATCACATTCCACAATAATGGTTTTTGTGAAGTCTGGCATAGCTAATACTGGTGCTAGGCACATTGCCTCTTTAAGATGTTCAAAGGCCTTAGTTTCTTTAGGAGTCCATGAAAGTGCATCTTTCTTCAATAATGTTGTTAGAGATGCTGTTATTCTCCCATAATTCTTAACAAACTTATGATAATACCCTATTAACCCAAGAAATCCTCGCAACTGCTTTATGGCTGTGGGGACTTTCCATTCCTTAATGGATTTAATTTTGTTAGGGTCTACCTTAACACACTCGTGAGATACAATATGACCCTAATATTCCACCTCTTGTACTCCAAAGAAACATTTGGATGTTTTTGCATATAATTGTTTCTCCTGAAATAGTTTGAGCACCTTGTCAACATGTTGAACATGATCCTTCCAAGACCTATTGTAGATTAGTATATCATCAAAAAATACTAGCCCAAATTTTCTAAGGAAGGGTTTGAAAATGGAATTTATCAACCCTTGAAATATAGAAGGTGCATTGGTAAGGCCAGAAGGCATGACCAAAAATTCATAATGACCCTCATGAGTTTGAAATGTTGTTTTCAGAATATCTTCAGTATTCATTCTAATTTGATGATATCCTGAACGAAGATCCAACTTGGTAAAATAAATTGCTCCATCTAATTCATCCAATAATTCATCAATCACAGGAATGGGAAATATACCTTTAATGGTGATCTTATGGAGCCCCCTATAATCCAGACACATGTGCCATGATCCATCCTTCTTGTGTAACAATACTACAGGAGAAGAGAAATAACTTTGACGAGGTTGAATTATACCCGCCTCTAACATTTCCGCAATCATACGTTCAATTTCGCTCTTTTGAACATAAGGATATCTATAAAGCCTATGTTTGGAGGAAAACTTTCTGGAATCAAATTAATAGCATGATCATGATCACGAATAGGTGGGAGACCTTTGGGAGTTTCAAACACCTTGGAATGATTTTCCAAGACTTTTTGGATATCTGTACAAATAGATGATTTTGATGTTGGAACTTCTAGTGATCATAATTGTGCAATCAGACCTCATTGTTCTTTCTTTGAAAGATTTGTCATGACATTAGAGCTTATTATCTTTCTCGACTTCCATGTAATACTATATAATTCAACTTCCTTTCCTTATGACAAAAAATTCAAGAAAAGTTCTTGAAAATTAAAATCTACTATCCCCAAAGATTGCAACCATTCTACTCCTAGTACAACATTAGCATCTCCCATAGGAATGGAAAGCATTGGACTATTCAATACATATTCCCCCATGGTTAGCTTGATATTATGGCATTGTCTAGATCAATTTATATTCCCTACATTTGCAACCATCACTTGACATTCTGGTGTTGGGTATGGGAAACAATTCAATTCCTTGGCTACCTTACAATGAACAAAATTATGGGTGCTACCTGAGTAAATCAACACTATCACCTTTTTCTTCTTGATATGTCCTTCTATCTTGAGAGTTTGAGGAGTGGTAATTCCTGCCAATGCATTACACGATATGGTCAGACTCATTTCTTCCTCTTCTAGGGCTAGTTCCTGGTGTATATCCTCTTCTTGTTCATTTTCTTCTTCCTCTTGACAATCTATGTAAAATAATTTCTTCTCAGCACACTTATGAACTTTAGTGTATTTTCTATCAAAACTGTAGCAAAGCCCTTTCGCTCTTTTTTCTTCCAGTTTTTTTGGTGTCAACCTTATAGGTTGTTGAAATATATGAGTAGCAACACTTCCATCTTTATACAAGTGAGTGGTAGGATTCATTGTCGCCATAATTTTACATTCAATTTTTCTTGCCAACCTGAATGCCTTCTCCAATGAATCAGGTTCCAAAACATGAACTTCATGTTGGATGTTATCCTTTAAAGTACCTATAAAGAGATCAATCATGTGTTCCTCTAAAATATCAGTTACGCTTATATTCAATTTTTGGAAGTCTTCAATGTTCTCCCCCACTGAGCACTTTTGTTTGAGATTTATCAATTGGCTAAAGAAAGTGTTGCTCTTTGTATCCTCATCATGTTATATCATTTCCACCATAAAAATTGACCAAGTGACAATATTTTTACAGGAGCAAAGCCATTGATACCATACAAATGTATTTTGTTCTAAATGTAAAGTTTCAATTGCGTACCTTTTATGTGTTTTGCACATTATTGAGATCAAAATATTGCTCCATTTGTAGTATCCATGTTACGGTATCCTTTCCATCAAAATTCATCATATCCATTTTTAGAATATGGTGGTTATTCCCTCCAAAATTAGATTTTATGAAATCAAGATTAACATTTATTTTGTTCTCAGCATGAGTTTCCTATACTATTTTTTCACCATTAGGAAACATTTCTTGTATCAACTTTGTCAAACCTTCCATGTCTACTTTCAGAGCATTCTTCATGTTTTCCATCTTAACTTCCATGTCATCCATCAAACCATCCATATTAGATTCCACGCCTTTCTTCAAACCATCCATCTTAGTTTCCATGCCTTTCTTCAAAACTTCCCTGTCATTTTTTGTTTCTCTTTGCGAGAGAAATTTTTTTTGCACTTACTCTTGAAATTTTTATATGTCATGTTGCCATTCTTCATCGTCATGAGTCATAGTAGAGCCTTATAAATGCGTAATGGGTGTTGAATTATTTTTAGGTACCATTTGATAATCCAATACTGATATCTATTCTATAATATGCCCTTGGAATCAATTCAACTTGATTCTTCAAACAGGACCTATGCTGTTTGGGAAAAAAAATACACACCTTTTACTTGGTCTTGAGGAGCTCGACATTGAAATTGACTTATCTCTATACTTGAAGATCCTCAATATCTCAAATTTGGATCCATAGTAGTCCTATGAAGCTTCTTGTAAATGCCACAATTTTGACTTGATTTGGATTCTTCAAGTCAAAGTTATGTCCAATCTCCCACAATGACCTAACTATGGACTGGTTCAGTATAGCGAACTTGTATGACTTACCACATGTCACAGTTTGATCCTTTGGCTTTGACATTTATAGAAATGAAACTATAGTCCATGTACTTCTAGTCACTTTTTACATAATTCCAATATGATGTTCAGAGAGAGAGTTATGAAGATTTTCCCACAATCACCTCTTTGAGATAAAATTTGAGAGCTTGAAAAAAAAATTAACTTCCACAGATCGTATCTTCAAAAATATTTCGAACCAAGCTCTAAAATTTTGTGACAATGTTCCTTAGGATTTCAGCTTCACGCTCTAAACATTTCAACTTATGAACCTTCATAGAAAAAAAATTATAGTGAAAATTCCGCGATGACCTTTTTAAGTGAAATTCAGGAGCCTGCAAAAATACCTAACTTACACAGATCATATCTCTAAATATATTGTGAACCAAGCTCTAAAATTTTGCAACGATGTTCCTCAGGATTTCGACTTCATACTCTAAAACTTTCATCTTCTGAACCTTGGTAGAAAAACCGTTATTTAAAAAATTCTATGATGACCTTTTTGGTTCAGCGAAACACTAAAATCCAAAGCTCTGATACCAAATGTTTTGAAGCCAGCTCAAAAAATAAAATAAAACAGATATCAACACCTTATAAATAAGCCACTTCGAGGGGGAAACCTCCAATACATTACATGAATGAAAAATTCTTGGATGATACAAATTACAAAACCTCCTTTCTATATATAGGAGTCCATGGGGCCACAACGTAATCCTAGTGAGGCCACAATGTAATCCTAGCCGACCTAACAATAATAATTTAAGAGCACAATAATAACAATATGGGGGTTACAGGGGTACAATAATAACAATAAGGGGGTTAAAATAACAACAATAAGGGACTATACTAGTAATATAGGGACCTAAAACATATTTATAACTCTATGTTTGAATATAAGACTGTAATGATTTCTTCATATAAACTTAAGCGAAAAATTATCAAGCATTGGGATCGTTATGAAATTTTTTCTGGGCTTAGGGGTTTTGTTAAATTTAAATTTTGAAATAGAGCATATCTTATTGTGATAGATGTCTCAAGAGGATTTAGTTTTTATTTTGGATAGATTAATTATACTTTAATGCAAGAGTCTTTCCTTTTCTGTCAGTGTGAGAACTTATTTTAGTATTTATAGTCCTTTTCATTACTTCTTTCTTAGATTTATAATTTCTTTCGTCTACGTTCAAGTTGAACATTTCCTTTTTGTTCTGTTCATTTCCAGTTTTATATTAATATCATAAGGATACATGAGTGAAGAGTCATTGGGAGCAAGTTTTCTCAAGTTCTGGAAGAGTGAGTTATTAGTGCAGGATTAATGAATTTCTTAGTACAGGAACAAAATGTTCCAATACATAAACACAAAATTCCAATACATGAACAAAAAATTATTAAGACAACGATGTACTGTAAACACAGGCAGGCATGATTGGAAGTCCGTCGGTAACGTATTCAGTTGCTGAAAATGAGATATTAATAAGTAAAGAAAATGAAGTTTAACAAATTATAATAAAAAAAATCATCCTTTATATTTTCTTGGCAATAGAGCTGTAATCAAGAACACTCTTGTTGAATGTTCTAAGAATTTTTACAAGACATGCCTAATTTCTTGAAGTAAGAGTTTGGTGTTCTTTTAATTCTAGATGCCCAGTTAGCTTGGTGTTTTTTTTAAGAAAGTTTTCTTTACAATTGAGTATCTTTTTATTCTGAAAATTAATATTTGGAATGAAAGTGAATTTTGGAGGATAAATATAATTCTTTAGCATTTCATACGATGCAGGGACTTGCAAAGCCTGTTTTGACCACAGAAACTGAAAATTGAAAGGAGTGTATTTCTATTCTTATTTAACATTTTGGCATCATTTTTGAAGTTGAAAGAAATATGAGTAAAAAGATTCCACCATTTTTAAGTAGGGGTGGCTCTATTTTTTTTTTTAACCTTGATGTTTTCTTTTGTTGTTTGAAGGATTTTATTTGAACTAATTCATGTGTTGTCTTTTTTTATACAACATTTGATTAAGTTTTTTCCGCAAAAAGTTTTTTAATTTAGTTATTTTTTGGTTTATTTATTTTAAAATGTATGAATATAAAATTAAAGTTTAAGCTTAAATAAAATTTTTGAAACATTAGGTAATGGAATTTTCTCCAGTTGGGACTTTGGTGGGCACAAAGTCCTGACAAACACAAGTAACAATCAATATTCATAGCACTATGAAACAATTTTGGAGTAACACAACCAGGGAAGGGGAGGAAGACTAGTAAAACCCAAAAGACAGCTTTGAGACACGTTCAACTTTTCTATTGAGAGTGGTTCAATTGGGGGAAGAAAGATGCTAGATCATGAGGACCATGCTAAGGGTACTAGTGACAATGAGCTAAATGAGGAACAATCCACCTTTGGATTTCTAATTGTTGACCTAGATACAATAGTTCAGATGAACATCCAATCTTCCTTATTTCCATGGTAAGGTACATGAAGAGCTAGATTCTTTGAAATTTGAATTTGATATATTGTGTATGATTTATGATTACTCTACAGACCCCCAAAAGATAAAACTATTTCTTACAACTCTCAAGGATTCATATTTACACTGGTTCATGGGACTATGAGGAAATAGTATAGCCTCTTGGGAACGAATGAAGAGAGTATTTTTAGCTAAATACTAGGAATATTGAAGAATAAGAGAAATTTAGGATGATATCTTCGCTATTATGAAAAATTATGATGAGACTTTGGGAGATTACTTAGAGAGATTTCTATATATTCTCCAAAGGTCAAAGCATAAGTTTCATCATATTACTATTAGAACCTTGTTCTTACGCGGGCTTACTAATAATGCTAGGAATCATTTTAATTTATTAGGACAAGGTGATACTGCTTAAAACACTTTTGATGGCATTTGTAACTTGTGTAGGAAGTTCTCATGGAATGAATTTAGATCAAGTAGAGGAAGTTGAAGTAAAAATATCAAAATGGGATGTATATATGCTATGATTATTGGTATGGAAAATAAGATGGATAATATGAAAACTGAAATTATGAATATTGTTAGAAAAAAAATACTCTTTAAAATTTCAGCAAAAATTAGTAGCACAACAAGAGTCATTGTCCATTTATTGTCCAAAATGTAGAAATAAGCATATTTTACATGAATTTATTGTATATACTAAGAGTGATAATAATTTTGCGATATGTATAGGGAAACATCCTGTTGTTGAATGCCCTTCGATACCTAGATTGAAAGCAAAATTTGAAGGAGAGAATCAAGAAATTGAGTCATTGAATGCTAAGGAAGAATGAAAAATTTGGCCTCAGGTAAGTGTAGGTACGATCCCTGAAGATGCACTATATTTTTATGGTTATAATGCACCACCATATTCCCATCAAAATTTAAATTACACTCTACCTTGACAACATGGGAATCAATTTCAGTATGGACAATCAGCCCCACCTAAGAAACAAGGATGGATGGGATCACCACACTCTCATTATTCCTATCTTGCACCTAAATAGTCATATCCCACTACTTATGGACCTTACCTGATGGAAAAACCTCTGTTAGAAACCTTACGACAACAGAGTTAGACCATGCCACCATAACCATTACCACCATATTTTAGAACATCTCAACTGCTTGTGCAACTTGTACCAAATATAAATAATAAATCGATGCAAGTGATTCATTTTATTAGATTTATTCCTTTCCCCATTTACCAGAACACACCGGTTGGGGTTAATGACCTCCGATTGAGATCAGGAAGGGTGATAAATTCATTAAAATAAAAATAACCCGTAGTGATTATCCAGGAGAAGAGTGAGGATGAAAGTCCCAATAATTTGAAATATGTCATCATTCCACCCATTCCCACACACTTACAAACCTTGCTATCTTCTTCAAGACGACCTCCCTTTCTAGAGAGGTTAGTTATGGAGAAAGGTGACCCTACCCTGAGTCTAACTTGCATTTAGTACTTAGGATTATTTGTATAAAGGTTCCTTTACTTCAGGCTATTAAAGGGATCTTGATCTGTACTAAAATGATTATGGAACTTTGTCTTAAAAATATAGTGAGAAAGATAGTTGAGCCTCAAATCATTCAGTTTTTTACGAGAGAAACTGAGTTAATAACATGATGTCTTGAAATAGAAAAATATATCAAACTTGGAAACCATTTGTTTCTATCAAAATAGGTGATACCCTTGTCTCCAATATGTTAATAGACCTGGGAGTAGCCAATAATGTCATGACGAGGCAAACCATGGAACAACTTTAGTTGGTTCACATTTGTCTTAGCCCTACTGTGCTTCAACTACTGATAGATCTAAAATCAAGTCATATGGTGTATTAGTTTATGTGGTTATCTCATTTGATCCTTGGGAATACATTTCATATATTATTGTGCTTCAGCCAAAAAATTCTATCAGAGGACATACCTTGATTCTAGGACAATAATGGCTTGCTGCAGCATATGCTTATATAGGATGTTGCTTCGGTGATATGTTTTTTTGTCATGGAAATTGTATGAAAAAATTCACCATGTACCCACATGCTAGATACATCTAGGAGTTTTGAGAAATTATATGGCTAGACTATGATAGTAGTGATGAGGGGACTCAATCAGTTTCTCTGATTCATCAGTATACCGAGGAAACTGAGCAAGGTGAGAATTGAGATTTCTTGAATAATATGGATACAATTCCAAATTTTGATTCACTTTGTCAAATTTTTGCATAGAATAATAAGAGTAAGAAATATGGAAAAGTGATGGAATAAACACATGGAGACACTCATATAGGTGAAGACAAAATATGGATACATCTGGGTGAACAATCATAAGTTCCTATAATGGAATTAGTGAATATCGTGAGACATCTAAGGACAAAGTTAGTGAACCTATGTGCTGGACATGAGTAGTCGTCAAAATTTAGTGAAGAATAAGAAAATCTTAACAAAAACTTAACAGATAGATCAAACCCCAAGACTATGGAAACAATAATTCAGGAAGGGGACCAAGAAGAGACATCCAAGCAAAATAACCTTGATTCGGTGGATGAAAGCAAGGAAGCTAAATCCAAGGGAGAGGAAGAGCACAATTGAAAAAAATTACCTTTAAAGCATGGAAAGAGGCTAAAATTGGAAATGCAAGGATAATTCAAGAGGATCATACCCCCAATCTATGATAGGGAGCCTAAAGAATTTTCACACACATCACTTCTTAATATCAACATATACTTTTAAGTCTATGATTATTATACTAAATGAAAAGAAGCAATAACTACATAATAGTTACAAGGAAAAGCTTCCTTGTGGTGGGAAAGTTAGGACAATAAATAATTTAGAAAATAATCATGTTAACTCGGAGGAATTTTAGAGAAATTTAAAGGAAAAATATCTAACATAATGTTATTTTAATGATAAGGCCAAAAATATTAGTGATGAGTTAGTGATGAATGAACTAAATTTTAATTGTCTTCCCCTTTATTTTAAATAATGAAATGAATAATCATAACAATTTGGACGAGGCAATTAGAAAATAAATATTTTTCTATTAGAAGGCTATGTAGAAAAATTAAAGCATGAAATCATGGAATAATAAAAATTATAGTTTTTCCCATGGTGGAAAAGGAGGAAAACATTGATCTTTTAGCCATTTTGGTGAGGGAAACTAGAGTCAAGACTTCAATAAAAATATTAATCAGAACCGATGAACTTAGTTATAGAATTGGACCCCAATCATAAATAATTAAGTAATAAAGGATTTAATAGGAAGGATAATGAACCCTTAAAATGATGGCGCTATGGAAAACCCCATCTTCTGTGATACTTCCCTTACAATACAATATCTATACAAAATTTATAGAATATTCAAGAGGCCTCCACCATTAATGATGCGGTCAGGAATATTCCATGGATGAAGGATGCTTTGGAAGAGCACTAGTAAGAACATCAATCCACCATTGCAGAGATAGAAGGTACAATTATAAACCAACCTATTTCTATTTTGATATACCCTTGTGTCATTTTGAGCTATATTAGTCCCTATGATGTAGAAAAATGTAGACTAAATTTTGAAAGCTACAAAAATTCATGGTTGGTCCTCATTATTGGTCCAATTAGATACTGACACACAAAAAAAAAAGTTATTAATTGGGTGAAGACATTCCAAATTATTCTAAATCAGAACCAAGACGTGCTATGAATCTAAACATTTTGTTGCTAGGTTCATATGAAATTCTAGTAAGGATGAAATAGTTGGACGGGCACGTAGAAATTATTAGTTGTCTTGATAAAATTGTTACCTACACCCTACACAATGGAGAAACTTAGATTTTAAAGGAAATACCTAGGCCTCTTTTTTTTTTAACAAATATTCTCTTTACACTTGAAGTGGGATGCAAGGAAAGGCTGTTGACAATTTTTGAGTCAAGTGGAAGACCACCTACAGGATAAACAAGATAAATCGTTAAATGATTTGGAAGTTATTCAAGAATATTAAGATGTATTTCCTCATGAGATTCATAATTTTCCACCTAAGAGAGACATGGATTTTTAATATAAATAATAGAAGGATATTCAGTAAGACCGAAGGTAGTTTACCAGATGAGTGTACTAGAATTATTAGAATTAAAAATGGAATTTCAAGAATTATTAAACAAGGGGTATATTAGACTGAGTGTTTCATCATGTAGTGCACTAGTTTTATTTGTAAAAATTAAATGTGAACCATTCATGTTATGCATTTATTACCAGTAGATGAATAAATTGACAATTAAGAATAAGTATCCCCTACCTGTAATTGATGATTTATTTGACCAAGTAAGGGGAGAAACCGCATTTTCTAATATAGATCTTAGGTGTAGCTATCACCATATAGGTATTAAAAAATAATACATTCTGAAAATAGTTTTTTGAGCCTGATACGAGCACTATGAGTTTATAGTGCTTAGTTTCGGGCTTATGAATGAAATTGCTACCTTTATTTCCTTGATGAGTAATAATTTTAGAAAATTTATGTACAAGTTAACATTAATATTTATAGATGATGTATTGATTTATTTGAAGACATCATAATAGTACAAACAACATACTGAAATAGTGTTGTAGACTTTACGTGGACATCAGATGTATGCTAAGTTCCACATCAAGATAAGATATAGTATCTAGGACATGGAATATATAAATATGGAACAGTGTTGGATCCCAAAAAGATCAAGGCCATTTTGAACTCACTAATCCATAAGGATGTGGAAAATGTTAGATCATTCATGTTATTATAGGCTACTATCATAGATTCATTGGGGTATTTTCAATATAGGATACTATTTTAGCCGCTACAACACCACCCAAAATTTTGGGTATATTCGAAATTTCGGGTCCCCCTCTACTCACATAGTCGTTAAGGTCTTTCACCAGACCTGCAGTCAGTGACATCCTTGTGACCTATCCTAGACCCCTCATGAGCTTTCTCACCATCATGATCAGATGATGTTGCTGCAATCACACCATGTGTGGGAGGGATCATTGATCATACGCTCAAATAAGAAATTTTATGTGCATTGAGGATGTACATTAACAACCCTCTCGCCATGGGTCATTAAGCATGTTGTTTGAATACTTCTCTTAAGCTCGTTAGTCTCATATGTTTTATCTAGGGACACCATTATCAAAGAGTAATTGTGATGTTGTAATGTTCCACACAGTTCAACCCCATGGGTGACAAACTCCTCAATCTTGTCACGACATCGAGGAAAATAAAATTGAGCTCAAAAAGAAGGCCAAAGGTGTGAAACAGGGGAGGAGGAGCAAGCAACCATTACTGTTAAAAGGAGGATGGTGTGATACATGTTTATCAGAGAAAGAACCTTTTATGTCAATGATGCAAAAATATTTCTTCACTAGTGTATACCAGATGATTAGAAACTCTCCATCTGGAAATGTCCGTACCGGAGGCCATCTCACATAAACTAGAAGCATTTGCTATGATCTAAGCTTACGTAGGGGCCGGATGAAGTATTTATATTTCGAGATGGTAGGTATCTCACCTTAAAGGAATTTTTAGAGATCCTGAACAATACAATCTCAATGCCGATGTGTACACACAAAGGAACACATTTCACCTATTCAACAAGTCTAACCTGAAGTATAGCCTGGGTGAACAAAGTGGAAATAGAAGATTTCACTAAAGAAGGACAATCTCATTCAAAAGTGTTCTCGTGCTGAGCAGTAGTGCGAAAGCACACATGTTGGTGTTGGCAAGGAAATGGCACAGTTTCAAATGTCAAAAAACACTTTTAGGGAACAACATTTATTAATACTAGGCTACATAGTGTGGAATTATTTATGCTTCAAAAAAAAAAAAAATACAGTGTAGAAGAATCAAAGGGCCTAAAAAGCCTAGTCTCCTTTGCTCTTACATATACATAAAGTTTTCCTATATGAGACCATAGGAGATGGAGAACTTCAAATTGAACCTAAAAGTTTATGTATTGAAACCACAAGATAGAAAGGGTCAATATTAAAAGGGCCATTAATGTGGCTTGAACAACTGACTAGTCTACTATATGAAGCTGCTTTGTTTTAGAAAAATTCTTGGGAAGTATATGCTTTCAATGTAAAATAGGATGAGTATGATTGGAAACTTCTCATCGACCTCACATTTCAAATACTTTCAGAAGATATCCTAGCTTAGTTGTTGTGTAGCAGATTTCAAATCTCAATTTTTTCAAAGAAAGAAACATTCATATTATTAGCTGACGACCTTGGCATGAAAATTTTTATTCATTTTCGTTTACCACCGCTAACAATCTGAAGAAAAGCAAATGATAAACATTGTATAATTAAACCAAGGCGCGAAATCACAGGGTTTCAAAACCATATGACAGGGTGGAGCAGAACTACATGGAACACATGCAAATACTTCTATGCTAGAGTTTTAATCTGTGGTAAAACATTTGGAGCGGAACTATATGGAACGAGTTACAAATGGATGCAAATACTTCTATGCTGGAGTAGATATATAGAGTCGTCAAAGTTTATGATAAAAACTTGGAGTGGAACTCTAGTGGCAATTTTATAATAATTATGGTGCAATTACAGTCAAAATAAAAGAAAAATTGTAAAATTACAGTTCGTATTAACCGTGGGGTCTGCATGGGGAAGCAAGTTTATAAAACTCACATGCCTTTTGTGAAACTTGCAAGTTTTGCTGATAATATTTCAAAAAATCACTACCATCGTGATCAATCCATTATATGTAGAACTAGAGGCGGGGATAATTTCTTCCACTGACTAAAATATGGTTGTCGCTATTCGATTATAGTGAAGGATTGTCATCCTTGTGTGGAAGGAGTAATACACCACAGTGTCCCATTTGTTTTGAGTTTCATTTAAGCCCACGAGGAATTAATACTACCTTATGGGCGCGCTACTCATATGGAATGTTTCAATGAAATGCAACGACACCTACAACTCTTTTGTCTAGCGTGTTTTAAGTCTGTCCTACAAGAACAAGAAGATCCGGATTTTGTGCAATAATTGTAATGTAACAATATATTTTCACTTGGTTGCACAAAAAAATGCTTGAACCACAATGCGTGTAATGCTCAGGAGACCAGAGGATATCACACCATAGAAAATTGTCAAAAAGTACATTTTGCCTTTGTGATATTTACCTTAAGGTTCTGATGGGCAATCGTAAAAGTTGTTGTAGCCACGAAGATGATCTTGCAATAAAGATTCACGTTACAAATAGAAAATCCGCTGATCATTTGGACTGTATGAAAGTGGTTGTATGAGCATATTATGAGTGCATTGCAGTGAACAAATACCAGTCTAGTTATAGTGGCTCTGATGCGTTACAGGCTGTTTCCATTTACCCGACCTGCTAGGATAACTTTCAGTGGACTAGGCAAGAAGCAGAAATGAGAACGATGGGGAGGTCGCAGTTCATCCCAGGTCGCTGAGTCGCAGCACACCCAAAAACCAATGAAGTGCAACCTACCAGAATCTGCGACTATGCGACCCTGTGAGGTCGTAAGTTCAGCCTGGGTCGCCGAGTCACGGATCTATGAGACCAATGAAAAATGGGACTTGGTGGAAGTAGCAACCCTATGAATTTATGAGGTCTCATCCCAAGTGAAAACAAAGTGTTGCAACCCCTTCAGGTCACTAAGTCACTAGTCTATGGGGCAAATAAAAGCTACGACTTGTAATAAAAAATGCACGTGATATTTCAATAATTTAATCAAGTGAATAAGGCTGGCTATATCTGATAAGGTAGCTTGGTTTTTTTCGAAGACCCAGATATAACACTTAAAAATCCATAGCTTGTGAAAGGAGAGAATATCATATATGAAGAATCACCTCCTTATATAAATAAAAAAAAAGGGGTGAGGGTATTCATGGAAGAGCGGCTCCATGATGAACATTCGGAAGGCATTCTGGCGAGGAGGGAGCATGCAATTTCAGGTTGGATAAAAAGCATTAAAACCTATACCCCTCTTTTGCGTCCGAAATATCTGCTATGGGATGAAACTATCTAGGGCTTCAAAAAACCTTGTCGTGCTTGTAAGAACATGAATTTTATGTACACACCACAAGTTCTAGCCTTCTACCAAAATACAAAATGGGAACCAGAAACACATCACATTCAGTGCGAGATGGCACAAATAGAAAATATTTGATCTTATCAATAGTTTCCACTGCAAACATTCAGAGCTTAGTGAAGACCATGATGTGGGACAATACCTGACCACACAGGGGTGGAAGTTGTTGGTCTGCGCATTGAGCCAAAGTTTTCCTAGCAAGCAAGAGGACCCTTTTTCAAAGAAAAGGAGGCGGGATAACGAATATTGCTATGAAACCCAAAGAAGGCCACAAGTCACTGATCTAATCAAGGTCGGAAGTCGCATATCTGCCAAGGTCGCAGGTCGCGGGTGGTCTGAGGTCACAGGTCACAGATGGTCCGAAGTCGCAGGTCGCAGATTGTCCTAGGTCGCGGGTCACAAGGAAACCCAATGGTCAGGAAGACGAAAAGTAAAGGAAGACCAAAAGGCAAGTTTTGTCTTATAAATACTCCTTTCAGGAGCCAAAGAAAGGATCTTTTGTTTGGGACTCGAGCTGAGTACACTGTATTACCAGGATTATACATTTGAGCATGAATATAAGAATTTTGAAAAATTCCTTTGTGGATCTGGTGTTGTCATATGTATGAGCGCTACTAAGTATTATATTTTTAGTTTCTGAACATCTTTATATTAAGGGAATTGTATTTTCAATTCATATCACAATTTCATAACAGCTTGCTGAGTATGTTAATGGTGGTTGAGTTCATTTCACTTTCTTAACGAATGTTGATGACTTTTTTTATTAGAAGTTGTGTTATCATTTAAAACTTTTAGGAAGTGAAGGGTGTTGTTGCCATAAGGAATTGTTTCTTTTGTGGTCAGAACAGTTT